>PKRV01001207.1:564437-622333 GCA_003709505.1 Hyphantria cunea
TAAAAATTTACTTTCATCATTTTTCCCTATTGCTCCAAAAGAAGTTTAACTTCAAAATTCGTAAACGTTTTAAAGGTAATGCTTAAAAAAAACTAATCAGTTTTATTTGCATAAAAGGCACACCAGTAACCATGCAGCTCTAGCGAAAAAAAAGACCTCAAGAAAAAATCAAGGGTCCATTTTTAAACTTATAAGTAACAGTTACGCAACGTTTCAGTTAATAGCAAGCTTGGCTCCAAGTTTTCTTCTACTTGACTTGGGGATGGCCATTAGCTTCGGCACCATAGCAATACCCAGTCTTCTCAACGCGTCTGAAGGTATCTCCCTCAGCGATAATCAGGCCTCATGGTTTGGTAAGATGATATTGTTTCTCTTTCTCTAACTGCTTCGTTGGTCTAGCGGTTGAAGTATGTGACTAGCAATCAAGAGGTCTCGGGTTCAAATCCCGAATCGAGCCAAAAATGTTATTGAGTTTTTCTGATTAAATAAATACTTAATAACAGCTCGTAGTTTGGAAGTTGGGGTCTGAACCTCCGTGCCTTGGAGGGCACGTAAAACTTTCGGTCCTGCGCCTGATCTCTCCCCGATCGTATCGGTTAACCGTCCCATAGGGTTATGAGAAAGAGGGGACAGATAGTGTACCTGTGTTTCGGCACACACTTGTGCACTATAATATCTCCTGCGTAGTTGGCTGGTCTCCGTTGAGACTGGCTGCCGTGGCCGTATCGGCTAGGAGGAGAACATTGTTTTTCTTACTTTTCTGTTTATTATGTTATTATTATGTTAAGCTATCAATTGGAATGATTTATAGAATATTGTCTGACCATTTCAATGGTGTACAAATGTAAAAACATCATCACATGTTCGTTGTGATGCATGTCCGTTTAACATGAAAGACGATAAAAGCCAGTATGTTATTATTCATAATCCTATTGTTGATGAAAACCATACAATCATGTTATGATTTCAAAAACTGTGTGGTTTTTCACTTCCCCATTCTGCTGCGTTCATATCATTTGACTCACCACTCTCCAAAATGATTTACATTATTGACAGTAACATGTGTAATTTTTTTAGACACCTGACATTTTGTTCAAATGTATTAAAATTCGACTGGTGCGATAGCCGTTGAATTTCAAAGTTTTTTAATGTCTCCTTTTACTTCATTGAGTAATATAACTTGCATTATCATTGCATGCATTACATCAAAATATAAATTGAATTCCTATAATTGCTTTATATAATATTAAACTTTACAGCTCATATTGTTTAAAAACTTTAGCTATGTGCACTTCTTCTATAAACAAACATTATGGAAAGGCCAATAACCTAATTCATTCATTATTTGAATATTTACATTGATAATTTTATCATTCATTTTACATTTTAGAGTATAAGTCTAATAAGTCATTTTGTGTGCAAGAAATAAATAATAGTATAACACAAGCTACATTATCATTTAGAAAACTGTGTACGTACGCGACCAGTGCACATTGACTTTTGTCTTTGGCTACTCATGTATTATTATATTATACAGAAATTTAACAAGAGTCAGGGTGAAAGATTTATAGTTTTGGCAAGATTTTTTATTCTTAAATCTAGTAATTTCATTTCTCAACACTAAAATTTCAAGACAAATTCAAATTACCTGCATTATACCAAGCGGATTGAGTTTTAATTCAATAATCTATTTACAGGAAGCCTGTCATTCTTAACGCAGCCTATAGGGGCCCTCATGTCGGGACCTATGGTAGACTACTTCGGTAGGAAGAAGGCCACGTTCTTAGTTAACATTCCCCATGTAATAGCTTGGATTCTTATGTATTATGCGTGGAATATACCTACCTTGTTTGTAGCAAATGCTCTGTTGGGAGTTGGAACGGGAGTTATGGAGGCACCAATCACGGCATATGTTAGTGAAATCAGGTCAGTTATTGTCACTTGTAATGTCACCCGATGGTAAGCGATTACCTTCATCCGTGGACTCCTCTAATTTCTTCATGAACTTCTTTTTAATGAGAGACTACGTCCAGCAGAAGAATAATGGTTGTTGTTTGCAGTCCGCTGCTGGACGTGGGACACTCCCAATCTTTTGCGATCACCAGCCCGCTTGCCCACCGTGGCGATTGGGGTATTACATTCCAATGGCAAACATACCAAATTACTCGTTTGAATATACTAAATATTTAAGTTATTTTTAATTTTTTTAATTCTTTATGTTAGATGTCACATGATGAAAACATTTTAATTAAATAATCGATTAATGTATCTGTTTATTGCGTTTTAAATATTTTTTACTCTACATGAGCTGAGCTGGATAATTATTAAGAAATAGAATTTTACCCATAATCAGATTTCATGTCAGTGAGAAATATTTTAACTTTTAATTTACTGAATACCTTATTTACCTACTACTGAATAACTTGTTTCAAAGAGTCTAAACATAACCTAATAATATAATGGTAATATTAAGACTTTCTAAAAAATATTTTAGCGATGCATCACTCCGTGGAACTTTGTGCACAATAACACAACTGTTCCTGTCCATTGGAGTAACTGGTTTGTATGCTCTGGGTGCTATTGTTGACTGGAGAGTCGCAGCTCTTATTTGTCTTTGCGCTCCGGTTGCTACGATGCTTTTAGCAGTCATCGTGGTGAGTATTAATTCTTATTCTTCATACATTTTTAGCCAAGTAAAAGAATCAGGGGTGGAAAACAGGCTAAATGCTATGCAATAAAATTAAATTGGAATTCGAATTTAATGAATGGAAAGGAATGGAAATGTATGATATTTTTTTTACTCCTAAATATATTTTTTATTATAGAAGTATAACCTATAATATGCTCTGAAAGTTGTGTATTTGTCTATCAAAGATGAATAAATATTGATAAATATTTTCGGACATCCGAATAAATAGATTTATTACTAGATCAATGATATCGGTTAAGTTATATTGGGGATTAGAATTATAGAATCTTCTATCGTAATTTTATATCATAACTGTAGCCCCATATATAAAATTCAACAGGTACCTGATACCCCAGTGTGGCTATTATCTCAAGAGAAGGAGAAAGAAGCTTTAAAATCACTTTGCTACCTTAGAGGATGGACTGCACCTGAGAATGTCCATAAAGAGTTCGAAGAACTTGTTACCTATGCCAAAGCCTTAAATTGTTGTGTTATATGTATGCATAATAATAGTGGCGAAATTCAAGAAAAGGGAGAAACTGAGTGCGAACATGATCAAATGAATGTTATAAAGAGGTTTGTATTTATAGTATAGTTTTAATGCTAAAATTTACCACCCACCACACACTATATTCGCCTACGATCTATCTTAGCTACTACTAATATTATTAAATCTGGAAGAACGGACATCATGTTCCCTCCAACACAAAGGGAGGATCCTACGACCAGGCGAGGTGATCATGCCTGGCGGGCGACTGCCCTAAGGTTGATGTTAGGATGTACATATGCCAATCGGCGCGAGAACTTCTGTCGCGCGATTCAGGATTAGGTAGTTTCTTCGTTTCCTTCGTTACTTCGTAGTCCGACGTATCTTTAGTAGATGGCGCTGTAGCGTGTTTCTGTTGTTGCGTTTTGTGCGGAAGTCGCCACAAATATATAAAAAATTACATCAACAGCACAGCATTGATATATTATCTTCTTTACAGGTCCATTTTAAGACTTAAAATTGTAATGCTGTGTAAGGAGACGTTGAGACCATTTTTCTTCTGCTTATCATACTTCTTGTTCTTCATCATGAGTGGCTTGTATCCCATCAAGCCCTATATGGTGAATATATGCAAAGCAATGGGCATGGCAGAAGACATCGATAGGATCGTAGTGAGTACAAACAATATTTATGTAGTAAGGTACACATACAATTATATTGACCGGTGACAACCCAAATAAGCTGCACTTGTACTTTAGGCTGCCACAAAGTCTATTAATATTAATTACAACAGTAGAATTAGAGGCGCATAGGACATATTTCACAAGTCGCAGCAATCAAAACTTAACTAAAACTAAAAATATATATAAATAAGGAACAAAAAGAAACTTAAAATTAAAATAACACAATGTTACAAATTTTACGATCGCAGTATATATTTAAAGAAACAGAATAAGTTACGGGTAATTCAATAGCTGATGAATTATGGCTTTTTAAGTGTATAAATAAGTTTTCAGGGCACATTTATCCTTTTGATAAAAACCTAAACGCTCTTGACCTTTAAACCGATTTAAAAAAAGAAGTGGGTTCTCAATTCAACATTATTTTCATCCATTCTAGTAAAAGTAAACAGTTTCTATCTATATATTTTACTCTTCCCATCACGAATAAAACATGCGTCAATCATGCCATAAATTCATGACCCTGTATTTAAAGTGAACCCTTCTTTAGCCGCGTTGAGCACTTTTTGGTAGAAGAAAATCTTATGAGTTCGCGTCACCGCGTCACCGACATGCTGACGTCACAAAACTTCTTAAGCCGCGCTGAGCACTTTAGCACTTTTTGGTAGGGTAAAATCTTATATTATATATACAATTTATTATATTAAAATATATATATTTATTATATTATAATATAATATAGCATTCCCCGATACGTGTTACCAAGCTTGTACACTTTGTGTTGTTATATGGTACCGAAAAAATAAAACAAAAAAATTAACCCGAGCATGGACAGTGACTCCATCTATACATCAGTAACTTAGTGGCAATCAATTTCCTAAATTTCAAATCTAACAATCTAGCCCGACGGTGCGTACTTGCTTAGCCAAAAGATTGTACGGCACATAAAACAGATTGCAATATAATTTTTGTAGGCGTTCTAATAATTTTGAGAACAATTTGAATTTTTTTTTACAATATTAATAAAGACGATCTACTGCTATGATAATACCTTTTTTATACAAAAAGAGGATGTATACAGTTAACATATAATTACATTTTAATTAGGTAATACAGTACATTGGTTAAAAGCATTTGAAAGATGAAAAGTTGGTAACGAAATACAGAAATAAATAACTGTTGTTAAGGATGAGCATGGCTATTTGTATGATAGGTATTATTTAATGAATAAGTGTGAACAATGGACATTTTACTAACTGAGGGCTATGCCGCTTGCCCAAATTGTGTAGGTAAACGTTGTTTGTGCGGCTTGTATCTGCGAGTGTATGAGGAAATGTATGAGTGTATGTGGGATGTGTGTGTGTGAATGGGCTGTATGTACGTGTAGTATAAAAGAAACACTTGGTTGAAGAAAACCCTTTAAAGTGAATACATACAATCTTACATGCATCGCATATACTATGCGATGTATGTAAGTAGGTATTCACTTTTTTGTACCTGCTTGTAGATGTGATGTGAGTATTTACAGATTCAAAGAGTATTGTTATACAGCTGTATTGTGATTTAATAATAATATTCAGAAACATTGCATATAAAGAAAAATACACATAGTATGGATAAATATAGATTGTTGTTTTTTTCATTTTTCAATATTTTATCTTTTACAGGTAATGGTGGGTGTATTAACATTATTGGCAAATATTATAGTCATCAGCTCTATCAAGTTCCTTGGTAAAAGGAAGATTGGCATCTCGGCCATGCTTGGATCGGCGGTCTGTTGTACGGGTCTGGCTTGCTTCGCTTACACACATTTGGATGATAACGTTTTCTCATACGACTCCAACAGTTACCCAAAGGAGAAAAGCATAATACCTTTAATTTTCTTCTACGGCCTTACGATCTTCAGTGGCATGTGCTTGGCCTGGAATTTGCTTGGAGAAGTTTTTCCATTCAGGTTAGTTAATCTCAAAACTACTAAAAATAAACCATTTATTGCTAAAATAATAACAAAAATATTTAATTTATTTTCAAATATTGTTTTGTAAACAACTCCTGCTAAGCGGAATCTCTCAAATACGGTCTTTAAGGTGGGGTTCGATTAGAAACCTTTATCATCAAGTCATTATGCTACTGCGAATCCACCGACGACATATATACATAGCTTTTTTTTTATATATTTAAGCTGCCAAAATGACTCTGCCCTGCCTGATGGAAAGCATGAGCAGAATCCAAGAGTGGTAGTCACCATCCTCAATGCGAAAAAGAACAATGCAGCATGGTGACCCACACTATGGCGGCCTGGGGGGAAAGGGGATGGTGAGGGGATAGGGGGCGTTGGATTGGGGTATGGGCCTCCGGTATCCTCACTTACTCGATGAAACACAGCGTAAGCGCTGTTTCACACCGGTTTTCTGTGAGGCCGTGGGATCACTCCGGTCGAGCCGGCCCATTCATGCCGAAGCGTGGCTCTCCCGCGGTATAAATATCTCCCACGGTACATAGTGGTTTAAGCAGCCAACTTGCCGATTCCTGCTGCGCTCACCGTTGCGGATTCAATTTCCATGTTGGATAACATGTTGAGTGAACCACAAACTGTTGTTCCGAGTCTAGATATCATTGGCATATGAACTATGCGGCGACACAAGATATTTTCCTAGTTTGGGAGTTGATGTTTTCTTAAAAACGACAACTTATTAATTCAATTTATTTTTCAGGAGCCGTGCTTCTTGTCAAGGTATTGCTGCGGCGTGGGCCTACATAATCACATTTCTTGGCGCCAAGACTTTAATAGACTTAGAAAGACGCTTCAGGCTAACCGGTGTATTCATAACGTATGCTATATTTGCCTATTTAGGCACATTTTTTCTTTATATTTTAATGCCAGAAACAGAAGGCAAATCTTTAACAGAAATTGAAACATATTATAATGGTAACTGTAAGATATTTGCCAACGATTGGTTGGTTAACAAATTTAAACGAAGAAAGTGAAAAATTTATTAAACATAATGTTTATATAGGTACTGTTTGTTAATTGACTAAAAATGCCATTCTATTTATTTAAGTAGGCGCAATATGTTTTAACCTGCTATCTTTGTGCTCATGTGTGACATATCATATAATAAATATTTTTTAATTTTAAAGTCTTTTTTCCCTCGAGTGGCTTATTTGGGGTCGTATCCAAGCCGAAACTTTAACCATAAAGGGTTTTAAACAACCGAAATGTCGACATATAATATGTAAAAGTAAATGTCGATGGAAATCTTTAGTTTTGAAACAACTGGAGTTTCAGTTTTGATAGCCATTATATACATTGTTCAGTTTCAAACTGTACATGTAGACTACGGGTCGAAAATTGATATGATATGAACCCCCACGAGACCTTTTTAGAAAAATACAGGGGCATAAAACGATAACATTCAGTACTATGCCGTCACTTGTAAGCTGTCCAATTGAGTACGGTGAAGGAGAGGGGGTAACAATGCTCGATTATTCTTCCTTGACACATGATTTTTGTACGGTGTTGCGGAATAATGTATTAGAAGAGGTATAGAAATTGTATGGAACCGTTGCAGTCAAAGACAGCACAACTAACATTAAATAATAGTCAAAATTTACGAGAAATCTTTTAGTCTACGCACACCATAACATCTGCAAGTGCAATCGTACATATATATTTAAAGAATATTGTTTGATTCAAATTAAAAGGTACAAAGTAGTTCTTCACTAATCTTAGTAAGTTTTAGAATCAATCAAATGGTTAGAAGTCCTCTTAAATTGGTAGGAATATATTCTAATAGTTCATGAATATGATTTAGTCTTCTTATTCTGAATAAAATATTATTTTATACCTATCAATTGTTTCTGTTTCCTATGTTTAATTTTATTTATTTTTGATTCATTAAAATTAATAACGTTTCGCTGTATATAGGCATACATATATATAACTAGGTTCATGGAGATTTCCTTTCTAATATCCGAGTTTGAATAGACTTGCATGAGACTAAACACCGTATAATGTAAGTCCGTTCGACATTTCACGTTACAGCTCAATATATAAAACATAACAACAAATACGAGTGAGTAAAAAAGGAAGCGTTATAAAATATAATAAAAAAATGATACTGAATAAAAAAGGGAGTAGTATAACATATTTGAGGAAATATTTTAAAACACCTGTCAAATCTCTTGCTGCAACTTGCCTTCTGAATTCAAATTATCATTTATAATTTAATTTTAAAGATGTTAGTAGACAAGGCTATAAGAAATAAGCCGCTTCTTTTCCACCTTATGTTAAATAAATGCAGGAAGTGTTAAAGGAAACAAATCAATATTTTTTTTTACATTACTTTGAGTTCAGAAATGAAGAAAGAATAACGAAAGAATAAATAATAATTATAATTGCCATGGCTCATAAAAAGGTATTTTTTTACAAACCAGGATAACTAGATATAGATATTACTACAATTAAATTACTTTATTAACTATTCCATTGTATCACACTTTTTCATTGTTATTACAAATTCTCTAACGCATTTTATATGTGTAATGTTTGTGAAATAGGTACATTGTTTTGCATAACAATGCATTACATATAAAGTACTTTAATGAGAGTTAGTAGGTTCGACACCTATATTACAAATCTCCAGACACTTTACGTGTACTACACGTAGTGATACAGTAGTCATCATCTACTTTTGAGGAATTTGACTGAACAAATGTATCCAAAATAAGAAATCAAAATAGTAATACGTATCGAACATTTATGCGTGCATGCATACATGTGTGTGTTGCGTGTGCATATGTGTGTGCGTGTGTGTGTGTGTGTGTGCGTGTGTGTGTGTTTGCGTGTGTGTGTATGNTTTGTGTGTGAGTATGTGTGTGTGTGTGTGTGTTTGTGTGAATGTGTGTGTGCGTGCGTGCGTGTTTGTGTGTGTAGGTGTGTGTAGGGTATGTTTTTATTGCGTGTAAATTACTATTCTACAGAACAGATTAATGATGCATGGATAACATTATAATAGTAAAAAACATCTTCTGGCATATTTGAAGTTGGTACCAAACCTATTTGTATGTAACCTGTATATAAACTCAATAATTAATAATTACGAAATCACTACTATTCTAAACGCATATTTTGTTAATTAAAAAGTATAATTTAAGTATTTTTTATTTAAGTATCAATTAATTAGTACAGCATTCGAAACAAAAAAATCAATTGAGATGTGAATAACCAAATTCGGCTTGTTTTACCACACCACCTCATGCCGCAGTGTGCCTAGCCTATAAAAAACTTACCTGTTCGGTTTTGGTACCGACTTTAAGTAGAAGGTATTTATTGCAATGTTATTATTGTCTTGTTAGGGATATATTGGGTTGCGTTTTTAATTACAATTGTAATTATTATTTTTAGCATTCTTGGTTGGTTCATGGTTTTTGTTTTATTGCGATATAACAATCATCTAAGAATACCGCCAAAATGTAATTTATGTCACTTCAATTTATTTCAATGTTCTTTTGTTTGACGAAACAGGTAATACATTAAATTTACATTAAGGTATTCTGTTTTAGAAAAATTCCACAATTCTTAAGTACAAATATTGAATAACAATTGATGGCATTTTTTGGAATTTAAGGAACTTTAACAGGATACATTTATTTCTCTATGGACGCAATATATTATATATTTATGATAAAAATGAACGCAAAAAGAAAATTTTGTACCTGAACTTTGCCATCAGTAATTTCTATCAGCGTTTGAAAGCTAGCTGTATCATGCTCAGGTAAATACATTAACCTAGTACCTATTAAAAATAGTCACGAATGCACTAATTAACATAGCATTATTTAGTGTAAATAAACAAAACAAATCCACATTATTTTTAGAACACAGTGAATTCTGTGTTTCCAACGTGTTTATATTAATTTGTGGAAACGTAGAATCTTCATGTGTACTCACATGTATTCATACAGTGCTTAACTCATCAATATTCTCAATAAACAAAGATATTATATCAAACAGATAAATGATCATGTAGTTCTTGACCATAAAGCTTTGGTATGACACACGGTTCAAAAATATACCACTGTAGCTTTCGCGGAAAGTTTTAGCAATGATAACTCACAAAAATCGTGTTGATCATGTTTTGTAACAGGGATTATTTCTTTTTTGTATCGTAGTCGATATTATTCTTCAAGGCAAGCGTTTATCTCTTTGTTCACCCGTATTCATTTTGTGGCATGCATGCATTGGTAGAGTATTTTTTCCGTGGGAGAGCCACGCTTCGACATGCATGGACCGGCTCGACCGGAGTAATACCACGGCCTCACAGAAAACCGACGTGAAACAGCGCCTGCGGTGTGTTGCACCTAGTGAGTGAGGACACCGGAGGCCCATAATCCAACCCTTCCCCTCATCCTCCTCCCCATCCCCCAAGGCCGGCAACGCACTTGTGATGCCTCTGGTGTTACGAGTGTCCATGGGCGGTGGTAATCGCTTACCATCAGGCGATACGTATGCTCGTTTGCCCACTATTTCATAAAAAAAATGGGATGCAATGGGTACTTACTTCAAGCTGTATGTCGTAATTAATGAGCAAAACTTATCTTTTTATTATTAATACATCTAAAAGAAATGAAAAAGCACATATCCACTTGCATATACAAACCAACTAGCCTGAAACATGTGGGAACTCGTTCCAGTACTGTTAATAACACAACACATTTTTTTTCGTACACACGGCCAGCTGTTTTTAGTTAAGCGAATACTTAGCGAACTTTTCCAATTTTCCGATCAAGTACCTACCTTTTATGGTGCTAATTGAGTATCTATTTATACAAAGGTATAACAACAACGTAACGTAAGTATAACACTGTGTCCAGCAGTGGACTCCGGTAGACTGATGATAAGAACAACACAGCACAATGCTCTTTAAGAAAAATTCTACTAGATAGGAAAATAAATGTAGTTAGAATCCTCGTTTTCCTACAATAATACAGTACTAAAAAACATCCACCTTTACAGAAGCTTATTTTTTTTTCACATTTTACGAAATAATTAACTAAGGAATGCTTTTGTATCTCATTAAAAACAGGTACATTCATTTTCGAAATAATGCCTCTCATATTAATTATATTTTTAATAAAATTAATAAATATTTTCGGACATCTAACACACAACGCCATCTAGACTCTATCTAAGCAGAGCTTGTGTTATGGGTACTAGATAACTGATATACTTTTTTGTAAATACATGCCTATTATAAATGGTAAACACACAAACTCCGAAACAAGTATATCCAGATCATATATATATATATATATTTGGTCCGACCCAGGAGTAGAACCCGATACCCAAAGCATAGCAATCGCTTATGCTCTCACTTATACCACCGAGGTACTTTAATACTTGATGCGTAATAAATTGAGATCGTATTTCAAACTGTCGTTAAGACTGAAAGTCAGTAAAGTGTAGTTATTCCTGGTCGAGTTGTAAATTGAGCAAATATTCCGTTGCGCCTTGCGCTGGTGGAAAGATACGAACATTTATTACTACCATGTCACATTTAAATAAGGTTAGAGATTATTACATTTAAAGAGCCGAACAATATCGTGGTCTAGCATCCATTCCTTCACATTTCAGTCGATTCAATTGAACGGCACTGGCGTGTCTGTCTTAAGAAAATAACAGCACGCCATAATGTTTATAATAAAAAATAAACAACGTGTACAATAATTTTATAACACAAAGAAATTTATTTTTAAAGTTAAAACTAAGACTGCTTTACTTTTTATTTAATTTGTAATTTTTATTTTATTAAAAGCAAAATTATTAATAATGGTGTACAAAATAAATGAGTTGCGACAGTTGAATCTGCCGGTCAGTAGAATACGATCCATAGGAGCTCAAGTGAGTATAATTTTTACCTGACTGTGAAAAATGGAGGGTTTTGTTTTTCGAGTGTATATCTGTATGTATATCTGTATATTTCATTGGCACGCTCTAGAGGATAAACAGCTTGTCGTATTTTTATGTGAGTGGTGTCAATAAATTCGTCTTAGCCTTAAAAGTGACACAGGATCAAAATAAAAAAATAAAATAGAAAAAATTATACGCAGTCGGTTTTTTTATTGTTCTTTACTTATTTACTAGCCTTTACACGCAGCTTCACTCTTTCTCGTTGATCTCTAGTTAATTTCGTGTTTCTATTTTATTCCTTTATTATTATACCCTTAATCGTCATCATCATCATCGCAGGCCACTGCTGGACACAGACCTCTCCAATTGCACGCCACTTAGTTCGATCCTCAGCTTCTCGCATCCAGATTAAACGTGTATTTTCTAAAAATCCATTCTTAGTAACCTACAACATAAATAGCGGCAGCTGTCAAAACCTTAAGTGCGTATCCCCAACGATTCAGATTCTGCGCATATGATTCGGTGAATAATTTTACATAGATGACTAAAGTTAAATACCAAGGAAGTTGCCAATATTGAATTACTATTCCTATAAAGAAAAGTTACTGTGAAGGTGAAATAATTAGAAACACGACCACATTATTTCCTTAACATCTAATTGGCACGAGAAAGGTTGAGGAAGTATGACCAAGATTGGCAGTGACGGTTTTTTATTGCACCTAAGTGTTTAGTGTAATCTGTCCAATCTATAAATTAAAAGGTAAAACAAAATCCCTTCCGTAAACATTTAGTCCAAATATGTCATATTTAGAATAGATAATGATTACATTAGGAAATGTCCAGAAACAGTGAGTTCGTTTGCATACTTGTCATATGTACCCTGGACTATTCAGAGTCCAAGGTAAAAGTGACTCAACTCCAAATACAATTTATAAGAACTAACAAACCGGAGGCCCATACCCCAACACCTCCCCATCCCCATTCTACTCCCCATCCCATATACCGACAACGCACTTATTACGACTTTGGTGTTGCAGATGTCCATGGGCGGCGGTAATCGCTTACCATCAGGCGATACGTATGCTCGTTTGCCCGAGATTCCATAAAAAAAAACAACCTTGACAACGAAGAATGAATGGTTCATAGCAAATGTATATCCTGAATGACTGTATGCATAAATCCTAGTGTCCCTTTGCCATGACTTTTAATATTTAGGTATTTAGGATTAAAAAAATAACATGAGTCCATTTAATTTTCCTAAAGATAATATAAAATGAATAATATAAAATGTTGGCGAATAAAATGAAAATCGAATGATTAGAAAACTGTATTTAAGGCCATTTTGACCATATCGAGGCAACGTAACTGGACAGAAGGCGTAACGAAGTGGTCACTCTTAAGTAAATTAAATAATCACTCTGCCCTTTGCTGAGTGTTGTGGATTCGATCTTTACATGGTGAAACATTTGTGTTATTCTTTTTTTTATGCTGAGTCTGAGTGTTATTTTATCCCCTTCATGTTTGTTTGTAAAGTTCCCACGCGAAACAGCATAGATTTTAGTGAGGTAATTATCTTTAGTACAATAAAAAGGTTTTATAATTTAGTAATGAGGAATGTAGAGGACCCGATATACCTATTAAGACATAATTTATTAGTAATCTTGCAAGTACGAAGATAGTGGTAATAAACAGCATATTTCTATTACAGTGGTATTGTGCTTGTTGTTGTGGTATCTCATTTCAACACATTGACTGTTTGCTCGTTAACAGTAGTTCTGCTATAGTTTATGAAAAAGTACTAGATCCATAAAAACTAAAATGTTGTTTCAAGGTTGTGTTTCAAAGCATTTTAATAATCTAAGGACATTTGTATTACAAAGTAGCATACACTTCCTATGAAATTAAAACAAAAAGAATATCGTGCAATAGTAAAATTTAAAGTATGTAGCAATATTTTGAAATCATTATACAAAGTAATCCTGCAGTAAGTAACAAACTCCTTTATAGACAAAGATTTTTGCATACAAATGGACGACGAAATTGAAGAAAGAGTGTCATATATATATATATATATATATGACACACACACACACAATCTTTCCGGATCTTGTTATAACGCGTTTCATATAAATATATAATACTAGCCTTAGCTTTTGCCCACGGCTTCGGTCGCGCAGAAGTAGACATTTGCATACCCTATTTTACCCCCTTGGGGGTGGCATTTCCAAAATTCCTTTCTTTGTGCTCATTTACGTTATATATTGAAGAACTTACATGCAAAATTTCAGGATTCTAGGTGCAGCGGTTTGGGTCGTGCGTTGATTTTTGGGTATCTCAGTCAGTCAGTCGCCTTCTTCTTTTATATATATAGATAGTAGTCAATCGATCTTGTCGACATATTTCACAGAATATAAACATTACAGAAAAAGCCCTACGCTCAGAAGAGGCATTTTACACACTACGTGTAGAACAAAACTTACGCATTAGGAGGAAGGAATATGACGGTTTTTATCATACGATAACAGTCGTGAAGCTTAGTTGGAGGCCTTCGGGCGGCTTAAAAGCATCCAACGGCAAGATTCGTAGCCACAACATATTCTTGCCAGTCCCCAACCCGCACTTGGCCAGCGTGGGGACGTATGGCTTTAACCCTCTCCTGAGAGAAGACCCGAGCCCAGCAGAGGGACATTATGGGTTGTTGATGATGATGATTAACAGTTTAGAAGCTAGTCTCTAAATTAATTTACTTTGTTACTTATTATTGATTGTTCATTTGGGATTGTGTATAGTAATGCGAAATAAATACTTAAAAATTCGAAACATTGGTAAATCAATCCTAGAAGCGGTTTGTATATCGTCTCAAAACTTATGCTTGATCAGTGCAGAACCTATTGAGGTTTTGAAACATACATAAACAAACGTAAAATATGTTTACCAATCTATAGGTAGATTGTGAACTTATCGATCGCTTATAAATTACATTATCAATTTAAAACCAAGAATAATCGCATATTTAGTGGTTTATCCGTTATAGTTTCTGACATACTTTATTAAAGTTTATTGAACTCGTAAACAATCGAAATAGGTAGGTGAAACAAAATACGACGTACTTACTAGACAAATTAGTTCACTTAATTTATATTTAAACCAAATTTTGTCCGCGGCTCTACGCCCATATCGAAGGATCTGAAGAATCAAAGTATTTCTATGCCAAAATTGACCGGTGTAGCTGTTTAGCCATGAAATCGTAACAGATAGGCAGATTCGGTTACTTTAGAAATTATAATATTAGTATAGAGTATGGATAAAGTTTGTAAAATTAGTACCATTGTAGTGCAGCGGTGCCTCATTTTATTAAAAAAATTAAGGACGAGTAATATAATTATTTGCTTCGCCTAGGACTATTGTGCACTAGACATACCATAAGGGAAATAAACTATGATCGACCAGGAACCGAAAGGACAGGAAGCAAAATCTAAAGGGAGTCATTGTTTTAATTTGTAAGGCACGACGAAAGAATTAGTATATACCCAAATCAAGTGCTTTTAAAAAAATTAAGGACGAGTAATATAATTATTTACTTCGCCTAGGACTATTGTGCACTAGACATACCATAAGGGAAATAAACTATGATCGACCAGGAACCGAAAGGACAGGAAGCAAAATCTAAAGGGAGTCATTGTTTTAATTTGTAAGGCACGACGAAAGAATTAGTACAAACCCAAATCAAGTGCTTTACAATCTTACCAATTGCATGTTACACGTGATTCTAATACCTTTTTATTAGCGCGGTTTTTTCAAAGGAAATATGTCACTTTTTAATTATATGGGGCATTACTTTGTCAACAAATAACATATTACATTACCGATCAGACAATGTACCTGTTTTGTAACAAAGATAGAAACTTACAACATAACAACAGATAGTTATGTGATAATTGCTATAAGATTTTCATAATTGCAAAACAGAGATAATTTCCTTTAGAAGTAGTTTTCACATAGCAATATATTGACATCTGACGTAAGTGCGGCACAAAATTGCCGTTGCTGATGCTGAGACAAAACAGTGAAGCACGTACATAAGCAAAAAGCACAACAGAAAACAAGATCTTAAATGAATATTCACTATGAGTTTTGAATCTGTGTAGAAAATCCTTTAACAATGACGATACGATACGGTTTAGAAATATAAATTAGTTTCCGTTAGAAAACACATAGTTTCAGTTTGGAAAAAGACAATAAATCGGTTTACGTTTTTTAAATCTTGTGACTTGTAAAACACGGACACTTATTAAATGCGAAAACAAACAACAGTGTTACTACAAACAATAACTTTGTAAAAGTGTATGCTTAACTGATAAATCAACAATTTTACTTCTATGATCTTCATATTATTATAGGTTTTAACGTCACCTCAAATCATAAAATCCATCAAACTGTTTACGCTACAGAGCATGTGTTAAGATATAATCACACCATACATGACTTACGGTGTTCCTGGAAGCTACCACTTGCACCACCGTCGCTGCTTTGTTTCGCAAGACCTCCCGAACATCGAGCGCTACCGAGAATTATTATCGCGTGGGGACTATTAGTAGTAGGGGAATATTAGTACTAACATACACAGATACAAACGAAAATCAAAAACCTCCTTCTAGCGCGGTTAGATAAGCATAAATGGAATGTGAGTGTATTTATTTGTAAAAAACAAACATTTCGAAACATTTCTTATTTAACTGCCTCGGTGGCGCAGTGGTAGCGTATGCGACTGCTGTGCGTTGAGGTCTCAGGTGTGATTACACGGGTCGGACCAAGTGTTTGTATGATCTGCAAATATTTGTTTCAGAGTTTGGGTGTTTCCTATGTATATTATGTATGTATTTACAAAAAAAGTATATATGTATTTATATCAGTTGTGTAGTATTCATAGCATAAGCTCTGCTTAGCTTGGGACTAGATGGCGTTGTGTGTAAGTTGTATAATATTTATTTATTTATTTTATTTATTATTAGGGTCAGAAAAAGGAGATAGAAGTACTTATTTTGATCAAGAAAAATAAACAAATCTCAAGGGAATAAGTATGACCATATACATTAATAAAAGTGAAACCACAGGCAAAGGTATATTGAGATCACCATGACGCAACCACGCAGATCCATCAATCATAAAGGTTAAGCAAAATTGAGCAGGTCAAACTCATCAATCCGCACTCATTGATAAAACAATCAATAATTCCATGCCTGGCTTTTTCCGGTCATAACACAATCAGATCATTTACGAGAGGAAGTTTTGTGGAACGGTTGCTAAGTGGTCGATTTGTTTAGTTGTTACCAGTAATATCCTACTATTTCTATGCGTGTGTGCGCGTCTGACTGCGTTTAATTCGCTAAAATAATTAAACTGCTTCAAAAAGATACAATATGATATTGTAAAAGTTTTTAAATAAAAAACAAACAAGTTCTACGGCCGTAAGAGTCACTTAAAATGGCCCCAGTAAATAACCTATTCGATCGGATGAAATTAACATGTGTACGAAATAGACAGTTTTATACTTAAATATATGTCATGTAATTATTATACTATAAAATGTCAGATATTAAAACTATAGGTTTTGCAATATCTGATATAGTGATTGCAGAAACAATCAAATTATTATCAGAACTCTGTTACTGCCTATTAATGCACTGAAAACCTGACAGCAATCGAAAATTATTTAACAAAAGAAGTGCAAGGCGTCTATCAATACAATTGTTTTCTCAAGTATAGCTAACCATACCTTTAAAATAATGTATTCTTATTTTCAATATTTAGTGACAATGACAATTTGTTTCAGTTTTTAGCAAGCATGGTTCCAAATCTTCTCTTAATGGACATAGGCTTGTCAGTCAGTTTCGTCACAATCGCAGTACCAAGCCTTCTAAACGCCGTCGAGGGTCTTTCTCTTACCGACAACCAGGCGTCGTGGTTTGGTAAGTGTAAATATTTATAGCAACAATTATTAGTGGCCACATTTTAAGACGTAGTGAAAATTTTATACAGGAACAAATATATTGCTGCGCTTTTATGGAGAGATACAGAGAATATATAAAAAAGGCAAAACTAAAACCCGACTACGAGAAGAAGGCTGAAGAAGTATAAAACAAGATTTTCAGGACACTAGATTAAACAACGTTAAAACAAATAAAATAAATTCAAATAAAATTAATAAAAGTATTTATTTAAAAAAAAAATTAAATTGCCACATTAGATTCAGTCACACGTCTTATAGCCTATAACCAGAGGACAATCAAGACGTTTCTAATGATACTATATTTGTTCTTCTATAGTAAGTCAAAATCATAACCCCCCCTTGGCCTTGCCGTAGTCGAGTAAAAAGGACAAAGTTTTTTGTTCATTCGCACGAGAAGCATATCTTGTCTAGGAGAAATGACGGCACTGATTAGTCTAAAGTATTTAATATACGTAAATAAAAAAATTGGCAGTCATAAGGACTGCCGATAGAAGTGAAAACTTATAACTTGACGGTGACGGTGACGCGGTGACGCGAAGTCATAAGATTCCCTCCTACCTAAAATTGAATTTTGTTCACCTAAAAAGTGCTAAGTGCGCCTAACGAAGTTTTCTCTTCAAAAACGTGTGCATCTCGGGACGCCCGACAGAAGTGACAACTAACACTAATCTAAGTTGAACTAGCCTATCACCGCCATATGCGTGAGAGAAAGGGAAGCCAGACTGACTTGCGCCGTAACGCGTTACGTAACGAAACGGTTTATTTATTTATTTTAGAAAGTTATTACTTTAAAAACAAACTTTTTATATCGATATAGATATCGAGGGCATCATTTGTCGGGTTAATGTACAGCCTATCACACTGACAAATAGTGTGAGCTTCTAATAATAAAATAATTTCCAAAATCGGTTCACTAGATCTAGAACTTACCTTTTTTTTTTACGTGGTGGAATGCCTTTACGCACTTCGCTCCCCCCCGCGGGGACAGGGGTTCACTTTGTGTGGGACTCCTGACTGACTCGCCAGACTACCCACTAAACCACCACGGTGTGCCACTCTGCGCCTGAGACGGGAGGGGTCCGAGAACCGCTTTCTTACGCCATCCGGACCCCTCCCAGCGCCTGAATCCAGAACTTACCTCCTACAACCTTACAAAGTCACGAATTAAACCTTTAATTATATATCGGTATATCAGTCATGTAAACCTACCTCTATATAAAAATAGTATAGATGTAGTTTCAACCACGAATAACCAAGATAATTCATTTTCAGGTAGTCTTCCATTCTTGACCCAGCCCTTTGGTGCATTGGCATCAGGACCTGTTGTGGACTATTTCGGCAGGAAGAAAGCTACATTTTTAGTTAACATTCCTCATGTCATCGCTTGGATTCTTATGTATTTTTCGTGGAATATACCATCTTTATTTATAGCTAACGGTCTCTTGGGCTTAGGAACTGGATTTATGGAAGCTCCCATTTTTTCTTACGTTAGCGAAATCAGGTGTGTATTTTTGAACTTTGTATCTTATTAAAGTTCATTTGATTTTATTGAAATATTTACATAAAGATTAATTAGAAATAGAACACGGAGATATGCAGAGACGTCGTATATTATCTTTTTTCTTAGAATCCAAATGAATCCCCTGGGGGATCAAAATGGAAATGAAGTCCAAGAAGATCTCCTAGGTGGAATGAACCTCCCTGAGGTCTGATAGACGGAGTCTTTTTTTCACATTGTAAAATCAAGGATAATTTAAGTTTCATTCATACTCTTCCAGTACTTGCCTTCATAGCATTTACAGATATATCTAACTCAATATTAATTTCCAGTGAAGCATCNCTAAACGCCGCCGAGGGTCTTTCTCTTACCGACAACCAGGCGTCGTGGTTTGGTAAGTGTTAATTTCTAGTGACTGTTTTTAATATATTAAATAGATACTTATAGAAATAATTATTAGTGGCCACATTTTAAAACGTAGTGAAAATTTTATACAGGACCAAATATATTGCTGCGCTTTTACGTCTTTAAAATCAACTAATTGATCAAAATATAAAGGTATAAAAAACATGAAAAATAAAATGGAGAGATACAAAGAATATATAAAAAAGGCAAAACTAAAACCCAACTACGAGAGGAAACGACCCTGAAGAAGTATGAAACAAGATTTTCAGGACACTAGATTAAAAAACGTTAAAACAAATAAAATAAATTCAAATAAAATTAATAAAAGTATTTATTTAAAAAAAAATTAAGTTGCCACATTAGATTCAGTGACACGTCTAATAGCCTATAACCAGAGGACAATCAAGACGTTTCTAATGATACTATATTTGTTCTTCTATAGTCAGTCAAAATCATAGCCCTCCTATGGCTTTGCCGTAGTCGGGTAAAAAGGACAAAGCTTTTGTTGATTCGCACGAGAAGCATATCTTGTCTAGAAGAAATAACGGCACTGATTAGTCTAATGTATTTAATATATGTAAATTAAAAAATTGCCAGTCATAAGGACTGCCGATAGAAGTGAATAATTATAACTTGACGGTGACGGTGACGCGGTGACGCGAACTCATAAGATTTCCTCCTACCAAAAATTTAATTTTGTTCACCTAAAAAGTGCTAAGTGCGCCTAACGAAGTTTTCTCTTCAAAAACGTGTGCATCTTGGAACGCCCAACAGAAGTGACAACTTAAACGCATCTAAGCTGAACTAGCCTACCGTAGCCGTATGTGTGAGAGAAAGGGAAGCCAGACTAACTTGCGCCGTAACGCGTTACGTAACGAAACGGTTTATTTATTTATTTTAGGGAGTTATTACTTCAAAAACTAACTTTTTTTTTTACGTATGGAATCCCCCTCGGGTCTTCACCCCACCGGGGTTTGCGGCGGGGCGGTGTGTCGGAATCGAACCGACTAAAACCACGCGATGTACCACTCTGCGCCTGAGACGGTAGAGATCCAGGAACCGCTTTCTTATGCCATCTGGACCATCCAGAACTTACCTCCTACAACCTTACAAAGTCACGAATTAAACCTTTAATTATATATCGGTATATCAGCCATGTAAACCTACCTCTATATAAAACTAGTATAGATGTAGTTTCAACCACGAATAACCAAGATAATTCATTTTCAGGGAGTCTTCCATTCTTGACCCAGCCCTTTGGTGCATTGGCATCAGGACCTGTTGTGGACTATTTCGGCAGAAAGAAAGCTACATTTTTAGTTAACATTCCTCATGTTATCGCTTGGATTCTTATGTATTTTTCGTGGAATATACCATCTTTATTTATAGCTAACGGTCTCTTGGGCTTAGGAACTGGATTTATGGAAGCTCCCATTTTTTCTTACGTTAGCGAAATCAGGTGTGTATTTTTGAACTTTGTATCTTATTAAAGTTCATTTGATTTTATTGAAATATTTACATAAAGATTAATTAGAAATAGAACACGGAGATATGCAGAAACGTCGTATATTATCTTTTTTCTTAGAATCCAAATGAATCCCCTGGGGGATCAAAATGGAAATGAAGTCCAAGAAGATCTCCTAGGTGGAATGAACCTCCCTGAGGTCTGATAGACGGAGTCTTTTTTTCACATTGTAAAATCAAGGATAATTTAAGTTTCATTCGTACTCTTCCAGTACTTGCCTTCATAGCATTTACAGATATATCTAACTCAATATTAATTTCCAGTGAAGCATCGATTCGTGGAGCCTTATGCACAATTACACAGTTATTCTTGTCTATCGGTATATCAGTCATGTATACGTTAGGAGCAGTGGTACATTGGCGAGAGGCAGCTCTTATTTGTCTATCCATACCTATTATAAGTATGGTGCTAGCGTCAATTGTAGTAAGTGTATTGCTAAATATTTGTTTTGACTTAGTTATGACTTTTGTTAGAGAACTTGCATGTTTTAGTGCGTGCGTGCAGCTATTACGTGTACTTTTCTCGATATTATTGCACTGTAAAAACATAACTCATTAATTCCCTTCCATTTTAATATACACCTAGTATTTTTTATCTTCGATTTGAAAAGAATACATTAGATGGCAATTCGTTCATCTATCTCACACAAATATTTGCTATTGACTTTTTGGGCATACAAAGTTTTACGTTATATTATATCCATTACTTGATGTAACACGAAATAAACACTAACTAATCTATGTTTCAGCTACCAGATACTCCAGTTTGGTTGCTATCACAAGGCAGAAATAAAGATGCCCTTAATTCATTATGCTACCTTCGGGGTTGGACTACTCCAGAAAATGTTTCTGAAGAATTTAATGATCTTGTTCAATATGCGAAGACAATAGACTGCTGTGTTATCTGTCTAGCCGAAAATAAAGATAGTAAGCCAGGAGAAATCCAGTGTCAACATCATAACATAAACTTTATAAAAAGGTAAAGTCATAGTATGTCACATTCAAGAACTTTCCTCTAAAACATATAAGAATGTTTATATTCCAGTATGTACAAGATCTCAGTCATGTTATAAATTATACAATATAAATGAAATATGATAACATTTCAAAGTTACCCTTACAATTACTAACCAACATTATCATCACCAGCCTACCGCAGTCTACTACTGAACATAGGCTTCTATAATTACTCCCCAACGCTTACCTGATGTAAAAATCTTTATAAACATTATGATATTTAGTTACTGACTTTTATTTATCACTTTTCAGATTCCTCATGAAGTTTAACATCGTTATGCTTTGTAAAGAGACTTTGAGGCCATTATCTTTCACGCTGTTGTATTTTACATTCTTTGTTATGAGCGGACTATATCCCTTGAAACCTTACATGGTAAATGTGTGCGGAGCAATGGGTATGGCAACTGAAGGAAAAACTATTGTCGTAAGTTTTAAGTTTTTCAATAACAATAATAAAATATTAATCCAGCATAGAGCTCAAAAACTTACTAGTAAATAATAACCAGTTTCAAGGCTATTGATCTGATGTGATGACTTTGAAGCCAAATGTACCTAATGAGGTGTAATACGGATTCTTATTCAGTGGTTTAGACTTTACCAAATGTTTATATTTTTAACGCAAGATAGCTTGATAATTCGGAATAACGCCATCCATGGTTTGATTGAACATAAGCATAACTGTCAGCAGTATAGTACTATTCTGCTGTAATATTACAGCAGATGTAATTAACAGCTTGCTCATATGAGCAAGCTGTTAATAAATAACTTTAGACTTTTTGTCTCGCTGCTTTCTACCGCACTGAGTATTGGGGGTTCAAATCCTACATAGGATAACACTTTGTGGTGATCAACAAATTGTTATTCTGAGTATACGCGACACAGGATTTATTCTTAATGCGAGAGTTGTTTTTTAAACATAATTTAAGAGAAAATTATTTCTTTAAAAAAATTGCATAATTTCTTACAGGTAATGGTTGGAATTTTAACTTTAGTCGGAAGCGTCGTAATCATTGGGTGTATAAAGCTGCTTGGAAAGCGCAAGATTGGTATTTCTGCTATGCTTGGATCAGCAGTGTGTTGTACAGGTTTGAGCGTCTACGCTTATTTATACCTGGGTGAAAACGTTTTCTCATATGATCCTAAGACTTATCCAGAAGAAAAAAGTATGGTTCCTTTGATCTTCTTTTATGGACTTACTATCTTCACTGTCATGAATGTTGTTTGGATTCTACTTGGAGAAATATTTCCCTTTAGGTGAGTCAGTTGTATTTCCTATCTGTATTGCAAATCATAATTCTAAGTAAGTAATTTCATTGTCCTCTTTTGAGCCTCCTTCAAGTCTTGTTGGGGTCAATTTCAGTATAGTACAGCACAACTAAACCTTTAAATGATTTATAACGAGGAGCTACTAAAATTAGACCTCCTCAGTCTAAATACAAGAAATTAATTTATTCTAAGCTTTTGGCAAAGGATTGGGCCCTGCGGAAATAAATAATTAATTTTACAGTTTTTATAAGAAAATAGTAAGTTATTTGACATTATTGTACTCACACTTAAGAGTTTGTTCATTTGGTTAATTTTACACCGACTCATGAACATGTATGCACTGTGAACGGAGTTATTTAATATCAAATACTACATTTAACATTTTCCATTATTAGAATTTATTTAAATCATGAAATTGAATTATATGATATTTTAATGAGATAATTTGACGATGACAAGAAGTCATCGTCAAATTATCTCATTAAAATATCTAGTTGGCGAAATATTTTAACAGATGAATCTGTATTTGTTTAATGATTTAAAATATATTGTTTTCTGCGTTACTAGATTTTATTAAAAGTATTAGTTCCATATTTAGGGTCATTTTATACACAATAAGAAGATAGATAGAAGAAGATAGCAGTATTAATGAATCTATATTTTCAGGAGCCGTGCTACATCGCAAGGCATTGGTGCTGCATGGAACTACATAGTTACTTTCCTTGGAGCCAAAACACTAATCAACTTGGAAACCAACTTCAAATTATCAGGAGCTTTTGCCACTTATGCTGCTTTTTCGTATATTGGCACGATATATTTGTATTTCTTCATGCCAGAAACAGAAGGGAAAACATTACAAGAAGTAGAAACCTATTACCAAGGGAAATTCAGAATTTTTGCCGACGATTGGTTTATCAACTTATTTAAAAAGAAAAAATAGGTAGAAAATAGACTAATATTATAAACTTAGTACACGTTAGACTAGATCCAGTACTTATAAAACTAAAATGTATTTTTTGTGTTTTATTTCGTAGTCTAGCTACCGGTATCTTAATTTATTAGTGAGTAATATAGCTAACAGGCTTATAACATCACAAACATATGTGGGTACTTTCATCTATTGTGTAGGATCTTCAATCTTCGCGATAAAAAGTGGAAGAGATGACTTAGTGTCCCATAAAACTGCAATGAAAGGTGAATCAACCTTAACGAATGTCGATGGCTCGTCATAAGATAAAGCAACTGCTGCGAAGGCTGTAGCAGCAGCTGCTGATCCACCTTTTTCATCTATTGACAACACAGCTGAGTGTACTGCTGACGTTATATGTGGTGCGTATCCCTGATATGTTCCTAATTTACCGAGTTCAGCGTTACTACTAAACATTGTAGTTATGCCCATCTGAAATAGAAAGTAATTTCTGGGTTAAAATAATAATATTATTTCGTTATAAAGGAGAAACTGAAGAATGGTCGTCTCAATTTAATTGTTGACTGAAATAAAAATGGCTGAAACTGAGTTGTGTTTTGAATTAACATACTTTTTATATGCCTGAAACAATCAATCAATTATTTTGATATTGTTAGGACATCCCCGGTTATACTTATTATACAGAATACGTCATATGTTTAGTAAACATACATTAGTATTAAGTTCTTAATTGTTTTACTTACATTTCTTAGAATAATTTCCAAGTTTGTGTCACCTCTGACCACAAATTTTGGTAGTTCTAAATCTACATCCTCTTCTGAGAAACTAAGATAACTCAAAAGACGGGCATCTGTAAGGTTAGCTAAAAATTTCGAAATGCCTTCAGTCTGTGATGGTACTATCACCATCAAAGAGTACTGGTTGCCCTGGAATAAAAAAAAGTTACTTTATTCTAAAGTGTGCTATTGTATTCACACATTTTCAACAAACAAAACAATGTCGAATTTCACTAATTTTGTATGTTGAAATAGAGGCACCGGTTTATTTGAAGTATGTTCAACAGCCCCTTAAATACTTACTCGGCGTTAGTAGAAGTTAAAGCTGATAAATGCATTTGAATTTAACCTATGAGGATTTATACTAGCTTATTAAGGAACAAGAAAATTCTAAGNTGACAACACAGCTGAGTGTACTGCTGACGTTATATGTGGTGCGTATCCCTGATATGTTCCTAATTTACCGAGTTCAGCGTTACTACTAAACATTGTAGTTATACCCATCTGAAATAGAAAGTAATTTCTGGATTAAAATAATAATATTATTTCGTTATAAAAGAGAAACTGAAGAATGGTCATCTCAATTTAATTGTAGACTGAAATAAAAATGGCTGAGACTGAGTTGTGTTTCAATTAACATACTTTTTATATGCCTGAAACAATCAATCAATTATTTTGATATTGTTAGGACATCCCCGGTTATACTTATTATACAGAATACGTCATCTGTTTAGTAAACATACATTAGTATTAAGTTCTTAATTGTTTTACTTACATTTCTTAGAATAATTTCCAAGTTTGTGTCACCTCTGACCACAAATTTTGGTAGCTCTAAATCTACATCCTCTTCTGAGAAACTAAGATAACTCAAAAGACGGGCATCTGTAAGGTTAGCTAAAAATTTCGTAATGCCTTCAGTCTGTGATGGTACTATCACCATCAAAGAGTACTGGTTGCCCTGGAATAAAAAAAAGTTACTTTATTCTAAAGTCTGCTATTGTATTCACACATTTTCAACAAACAGAACAATGTCGGATTTCAACATTGTTCTGTTTGTTGTTGTAGTTGTTGTTAGAGGCAACGATTTATTTGAAGTATGTTCAACAGCCCCTAAAATACTTATTCGGCATTAATAGAAGTTAAAGCTGATAAATTCAATTGAATTTAACCCATGAGGATTTATTCTAGCTTATTAAGGAACAAGAAAATTCTAAGACGTAAATATTTATTTTAGAATCATTAAAAATAAAAGTTTACGAAACATAAAAAAATATTTGGCAAAATTTCTAAACAAACACATGTGTACGTATTTATAATATTGGTAACTATTGAAGTGCAACTTCCATCTGACCGTCTCCTGAATATATAAATAAATTAAAATCTTGAGACACGTAACAAAAGAATAATCCACACCAATTTTATGAATTCGAAAGTAACTCTGTCTGTCTGTTAAGTTCGCTTCTAAATCGCTGATAAAAACCAACATGCACGAGGTCGGAGCCGCTGGTAAAAGCTATTACGTAAATAATTTTATTTATCTTTATCTGTCGGTAATGGTCGGGTTACAGTTCATTAATATTGTTAACTTTGTTTAAAGGTATAATTTAATTGCAACTTGCTACTGACCTCGAAAGGAAGAATAACGACTTTAGCTTTAGTAGCCAGGTCAACACCAGTTTTAATTACATGTCTCAATCGCATAAACTGGGCAACTTTCGTTCCACCATTACTTAGATGAAATTCTGAAGATCGAGTTGCTTCTAACCTAAATGGAACTTCCCAAAGCCCCTTGAAGTAAATTGCGTTAACAAGAACCATTTGAGTGGAAGAGTCAATAGCATCTGTGGAAAAAAGTAGAAATATAGTATACATGATACCATAGTCTGTGGGAAATGTTAGTTTTGATATGAAGCATTGTTATTAGATCTAGTAAATAATTATCAAACAAATTCTATTTAATAGTATTGCCTGTGATAATTGAAATACGTCTTCTTGAATACTAACGACATAAGTATATAGTCATCGTTGCATTCTCATATGTTATTAATGGGCTTTTATTTTTATTTGGGCAATTAATAAATTAGAAATAAATTTACCTGAATTGATGATTTTTTCAATTTTATTCAAAGTCTTGGATGAAACCCATTTGTTGATATTACGTGCTGCTAGATCAGGACTTTCAAATGAAACTTGGGTGATGTCACTGTCGAATTTTTCTTGTGCTTTTCTTTTAAAATCATTATTAATATTGAAATTTGTCCCTACAAAAACGTTGCTTGCTGGTTTCATTACACTATTTGAGTTGCGATTCTGGAAAATAATTCGAGATATAAAAATTTTAATCAGTTTAACTTGTATTTGTAGGTAAAAAACTGCTTAGTAAATTGAGTCACCAAGACTGACTGAAAGGAGACAGTGATATAGAGAAATTAATAAAGAAATTCATCAAGAGATATCGAGAGGAGTAATAAAAATAAATCTCTTTATTGTACTTGCTTGTGCAATTACAAGGTCCACTTAAAAGTATTACTGTTACTGTAGCCTAAGATCCCACTGCTCGATTCTGCAGGTATGTCTCTTGATTAAATTAATTTAAAATAAAAATTGAGGAAGTATTCAATAGATTAGCGACAGGTAGTCTGTAAAATTTAGCCGCAATTTACTTTTTGCATAAATTAAAGAAAAGAAGGCGCTCATAGCCCAGTTGCACTCGGGGTTTAGAAACAATCACCGAGGGTAAGCAACGACGGCGCGGTCAGTACCTGGATGGGTGACCGCTAGTGGCATGTTATCATGAGCGTCTCAGTGATTCGGAGGTCACGTTTAGCAGTCGGTCCCGGTTGTTATCATAGGATAACAGTCGTGAAGCTTAGTTGGAGGCCTTTGGGCGGCTTGAAAACATCCGACGGTAAGATTACGTAGCCACAACGTTGTCTTACCAGTCCCCAACCCGCACTTGGCCAGCGTGGGGACGTATGGCCTTAACCCTCTCCTGAGAGGAGACCCGAGCCCAGCAGTGGGACGTTATGGGTTGTTGATGATGTTGATGATGATGATAAATTAAAACTGAATATGCATTCTTACTTTGTAGTCAGTAGTAATCTTAGAATAAGCAGCGGCTAAAGCATCTGGTGTCATACCCAAAACTCTTGTTAGCTCTTCCTGAGTTGTCCCCGAAGTTCCCTGTTGTAGTAAACTAAGAAGAGAACTAACTGAATAAGGTGAAATTACCACATTGGCATTATTAACCATTGAATTAATAATCTGAAAAAGGAAATAAATTATTGTAAGTGTTGGTGGATTTAAATTCTTATGAACTGCCGTGATGTTTTCATGTCAGTGTTTAAATTGTAAGTGTTATTTTAAATTATCTTATAACTGCCCATCATGTGGTATTAAGGTAATCAGGTGATCATGCGATTTAAAAAAGTAGGAGTTTCTTATTTGTCTGATTGTTATTACACGTTTACTACTCAATTCACTTTCGCCATTTGTTATTGGATTTCCATAAAATATTTATTTTAAAATTAATTTTGTTGCTCACATACAAATTTAAATATAGGGTGTTATATAAGTCAAGAATAGCCCTTCTTATAATTTGGTACGATTTGGATATGTTAAAGTTGGTAAAACTATTCAATTTTGTTATTTTACTGATCATAAGATCTCATGTTGTTTCATTATTAAATTTATTACTTTGTTAGCTATTAGTGTGTTACTAGATTTTCGAGCAAATAAAATCTTCATTAATTAAAACAAATTTTATGAAAAGAAATGCAAAAGGTACTAGTTACGGCAAAAACACACAGCGTTTTTAAATTTGTATGGCAATCAATGGCTCTTTAATACCTAAATTAGATTATTTTAACATTATCATGATCATCATCATCATCATGGATAAAATAATAACAAATTAGTTATTCTGAAAAGGATTTAGATTTTTAAATAGATTAGCCTCAAATATGAGGTCATATAATCGGTATATAATCAATTTGTTTTCATGTACAGATCCAAAACGTATATCCTACGTCAAAGTCGTATTATTTATAAGTAATATTGCAAAAACCTTACCCTTAATAAATTAATTCCTACATTCGTTACGGAATATAAAAGACGGTTAAATTTTTCCGCATTAGGTACTTCTTGTTGTGACGCTTGTGGTTTGAACACTATCTGTCCTTCAGAACTTTGCTGTATTACTGTTGGCCCATTTAACGAAGCTTCGTTTTGCCTTCCTTTATCTTGTTGTACAGTTGCAGATACTTCATTACTTCTTTCTATTTCAACTGGATTCCTTTTAACTAGTGGGGTATCAAAAATTCGCTTTAATACATTTTCATCAATACTATCACTTAGTGGTGATAACGAGCGAGTATACAATTCACTAGATTTATCAGAGAATGAAATACCTGAGTTTTGATCTTGGGGATAGTACGTATTACGTACAAGATAACTCTGAGGTTCCACATAAGTAATCATGAAGCACAGTATTAAACCTGTAACGAAATAAAAAAAAAATAAAAGTTATTTCAGTCGCATTTTCAAAAAACATTTGCAGTAACGTAACGAATATTATCACAAACTTAATTAAAAACAAAAATTAAGAAAGCAGTTTGCTGCCTATAGACGATGAAATACAATCTATGAGAAAGTAAGACATTCTCATGGATTATAATTCATCGTCCAATTCGATCGCATATTTGCCAAAATTGCTGCATCGTCGTATGATAATTTAATGCTAGTCACAACCGGTTTCTATAATACTACGATTATAACATAGTATTGTTTAGAAAAATATTACTGCGTAAAAATACATGATATATTTGTTAAAACGTGTTGGATTTTGACGTGACGAAGAGTTTGTGTGGTAACGAATTAAGAAGATTAAGTGTTCCCTATTTATTCCTTAGATGTCGTAAGAGTTGCTTAAGCGAGTAAACTGCATAAAACCAATGTTACTAGTAGAAAGAAAAACTTGTAATATTCTCATACCAACCCGTTTAACCGGCATGATCCAGTAGGCCGAAACCTCCTTTCTATGAAGAGGTTTATATCCAAACGCTGGTAAAACTTAAAAAAGCTGTTGAACTGTAAATGTAGCTACTACAGTCATAATACTGCTATGCAAACAGTCAGAATATTGATATGTACCAACAGTTTAATATTACCAAAGAGACTGTAGATTAGCTAAAAGGAAAACCATTAGATCAACCTTCGATTTTTTAGTATAAATATATATTAGTCACGGTTGATGTTGTTGATAGAAAAAAATATTAATAAACAGACAGATTCAAAGCTTAAGGAATACTTTTTTATTAATATTGGGTTTTAAAATCGTATTTGACGATTATATGACCATTTGCCATGCCATGTCGACTTTCAAAAATATTGGGCAATCATATTCTATTTTTGAAAATCGATACACCTAAATCGAGAGACTAACATTCAAAAATACCTACACGAGTTCATTAGTCATAATATTGGTGTTATTTTTGTTGTTGCCTAAATTCATTTGCCTTAAGCGATTTCTCAATTATTTTGTCTTTCAGTTTTAGTCTTAATTGCCAATATTTAGTTGCCCACGTAGCATCAATTATATCATTTTAAACAGACTTTAATAAATTAATTACTGTAGGTTATTTTTGTGGACATTGATGTTCATGTGAAGCCGCATAGTTTATTCGTATTATATTATTACTAACATTTTCCTTATCTTTATGCAAAGCGAACGACTGCAGTAATGGAAATTCCCCAAATAAACTGTTTTTTTTAAATTTTGGTTTAGCTGCTATGTTAGTCCTTAGCCATTCAACTACAGGATAAGCTACGCTTCCCTCAGCGAGTTGTTAACTCTTATTTTCGTTTTTCACATAAAATTCGTTGTAAGGATACAGAATAACTCCCGTACTTAGGGTACGGAAGTACGGGAGTTATTCTATACTCTTAGTACGGGAGTAAGGTACTGCCTCATACATGTTTATTCCTCAATTAACTTGCTTCCTCTTCTAACATCCTCCTCTATGAGATTACAATCAATCATATATATTATTATCAATAAAATAAGTAGTTAAGTTGAGAAAGTTTTTGAAAAGGTAATAATATTAAAAAGATATTTATTTTAATTCTGAATGAAATATGTTTATTCCAGAATAATATAATCACGAGTGCATATTATTCACTTGTAATAAAGAGACTGTAAATGAATGATATTCCTCTCATTTTTTGAGATACCACTTGTTCTCACAATAACAACCTTTGAATGGCCATTTTAATTCCACATTTTGATTTAAGGAAAAAGTGATAATCAAAGCATTTAAATCCTTCCACCTATTTGAGTAAATTCATCAGGCAACAAAGAAACTTAAAATTAAGACGATAAAACAGCTATTTAAGCAACTAGAAAAATATTTGGAAGACTGTGACATTTTAATAAAAAAAAAATATATATTTTATTTATACACTATAAGTATATAATAGCGGATATATCAATTATCGTGACTAAAAGTAGCCGGTGATATCCTCCAAGGTCTAATTTATCTCTATATTAAAATTCATCCAACTCGGTTCAGTAGTTTAGCCGTAAAGAGAAAGTGGAAAACTTTACAGGTAGACAGACAAGAGCTACTTTCGAATGCATAATATTAGCGTGTATTATTATCATTTTACGTATCGAAATGACCCCAAGATATCTGCAGTTATAAATAATTGTTGTTTATAAAATGTTTTACAAATGATAACTTATAATGTTTTTTGTGTTCATTGTAAAATTCCATGTTTTAAGCTCATTGAATATACTGAAATCTTATTCTGCTAACTGATTTTGCCAAATATATTACTAATTCCTACTATACTTGTAACAAAAGAAAATCTACTTTGACTATAGCATCCTGGCTACCAATCTTAGTTATAGAATGGGTATAAATTAAAATATTTGCAGTAAAAATTTTAAATTACACGCAAATATTTAATAAAATACTCACACTTCATGGCCATCTTTGTTGATTTTGGAGTACACAATAAGTTGAAACTTAAAAACATTACTTTGAATTGTGATTAAATAGGTAAATTACACATTAGTGTTATTATATAAACAACTATTGTTATTGAAATGCGCCGGAGATGAGTTCACGTACTTGCACCAAGCGCTAACAACGGGCGAGTGACCATAAACAAGAACTGAGAAATTTATTATGTGGTGTGTTCAGACAATTTTAAATCATATTTTCAACGCATAAGGCCGAGTTTGCCATTTCGTTGTAACTTTACTAGACATGGCTCGATACCTACACGTAGCATCGGTTTTTCCACAACAACCGGTCCTCAGTCATTATCCTTGACGATCTTTGGCTAAATTTGTAAAAATACACAATTTTTATATCTCCTAGATTGAATACTAACAAAACTTTAAAGTGTACAGAACAAAGGAAATTAACACGACGAATTAAGAAGTATGAGTATGTTTGATATTCAGACATGAATAAGTTCACTGTATTAATGGTGATATAAACTTGGTATCATTGAATTAAAAAATCAAAGTCAAAGTCCCCACGCTGGCTAAGTGCGGGTTGGGGACTGGCAAGACAACGTTGTGGCTACGTAATCTTACCATAGGATGTTTTTAAGCCGTCCAAAGGCCTCAAACTAAGCTTCACGACTGTAATCCTATGATAAAAACCGCAACCGACTGCTTAACGTGACCTCCGAATCACGGAGATGCTCATGGTAACATGCCACCAGCCGTCACCCATCCAGGTACTGACCGCGCTGTCGTTGCTTACTCTCGGCAATTGTTTCTAATCACCGAGTGCAGCTGGGCTATGAGCGCCTCATAAACTTGGTAACTTGGTAATTAATCAGATGCTTACCTCTGATTAAATAAATTTTTCGCTGATTGCCAAAAATTAAGAGACTTAATAACAAAAGAAATAATAGCTAACAACGCTGTTACGTATAACTCTTACCGAAATATATTTTAGAGGAAGTGGAAGACATACCTACAATTTACCCGTGCCTACTGTATTAACGTTAACTCTAGGATTTTGGGTAAATTTTAAATTGATGACACCCACACACACACACCACAAACAAAATTACCCTGCAATGGGTAACAGGGTATAGTAACTCAATGGGCAACGGCACATCTACTACCCTTTTTTTATACGTATAAAAAAAGACACACGTGTGGAAACCCCCTCGGGCCTTCACCCCACCGGGGTTCGCGGCGGGGTGGTGTGTCGGAATCGAACCGACTAAAACCACACGGTGTGTCATTTTGCGCCTGAGACGGGAAAGATCCGGGAACCGCTTTCTTACGCCATCCGGACGTCTACTACCCTTGCCCCAAGCCCAAATAAAAAAATGACTGTGGGCAAATACCGTAGAAAAACACAAAATCAAATGGAAAAACAAAGAAGGATGCAGGCAAACAAAAATGTAGTTCCGGTAGCATCAAAAAGACTAGCCCTCAACCTGAATAGACTGGTTAGGAATGATCTCAGGAAGGTCATAGCTATCCTGACTGGATATTGTCTCTTAAACAAGCACCTATTCACTATAGGTGCACCAGAGCTGTCTGGTGCACCTATAGTGAATAGGTGCTTGTTTATTGCATGTTTATTGCATGCATACCCTATGCAGAGGGCTGCCTCTGCATAGGGTATGCATGGAGGCAGAAGAAACACCGCAGCACGTTCTCAAAGAGTGTCGAGTGTGTGGCAGATCAACGGGACATCCTCCGATCAACATCAATCCTGGAATCATGTAGTGAGCTTCTGGGAGAATCTGGAATGATTGAAGTAGGAAGATGACAAAACTATGAACAACGACTCAATCAAGAGGCTAAGTGCGGAAATAGCCCGATAAGACAAACAAACAAGGAAACTATAGCAAACAACGCTGTAACACTCTATAACTCTTACTAAAATATATTTTAGACGAAGTGGCAAACATGCCTACAATTTATCCGTGCCTATTGGATTAACTTTAATACTAGAATTTTGGGTAAATTAAAAATTTTCGTAAAAATAGCATTTTGGCAGTCGTTTTATTTATATCAGAAATTTTTTGAAAATATCAGTTGAGTAGGTATGGTTTAGTGACGCAATTAGCACCGTGGTCTGATAGATATAGCGATAAGCTTGCATCATCAAAACTCTACTTTCTAATTCTAAATCGTCTAATGAAGAAGTTCTGTGTTATTTATTTTTATTACCATTGATTCTATTTTTGAGTGTACTTTGAGTGTACCGACATGATGATATACAGGACCTAGGCAAGGTTTCAAGCAATGTCAATGTTATTCCTTAATAAAACAGAAAATCGAAATACAATAAAATAGGAACGGCTAGCAGAATGCACTTGTATTGCTAATGAAATGTAAAAACCAATGGTCAACAAAACTGGATAAACAACTCTATTATATTTTACCCACGTAGTATTTAAAAACCTGTTTAAAATCTGCCAAGAAACCACATTAATTATATTGATTTTTTTCTAAAAAAATAAAGCAAATTATGTAGACGTGGTGGATTTGAAGTTTTTGTGTCCAGATTGTAACAGACAAAAACGGTATCTCAAACTAAACCGATTCTTAACAAATTCTTATACATATAAAAAATTCCCGTGTGGCGGTGTTTGTTACTAAACTCCTCCGAAACGGCTGGACTGAATTGCATGAAATTTTGTGTGCACATCGAGTAGGTCTGAGATTCGTAAAATATCTATTTTTCATACCCCTTTCTATTTCCATATCCCTTTCCATATCATAAGGGTGACTTACCCCTAAAGATTTCTTTTTATGTTTTTGACATTTTTTTATATATTGAAAAACAGCTTTTGCCGAGTCATCTAGTAATTGATAAAAATCTGTTTTTTAATTCTTGACAGTTAATTGACACAGGTCCAACAAATGCGTAGCGTTTTGAAGATCCTTGACATATTGTGAAACTTTCTTTAAACAGCTTACGAAATATCTGTTCTTCTTCCAACACGACTTCGACAACACCGATGTCAGGTATATATATGTATATTCTACTTAATAATATAAATACGTTTGTGACTCTTATTCGCTACTGAACGAATTTAGATAAAACTTTACAGTAATGTAGTTTATTCATTAGAGTAATACATAAACTCATGTTTCTGGCGACAACCGACATACACGGGCGCAACCAGGGCCAAAGAAAACTGTTCGAATTAATAAGCGATACTTTTTAAGTACTTACAGTTTAAAGGGGAAAAATATTATCGCACATTATACATCATGTCGTACATTATTTTTACGAAACTAACACTTTACGCAGCGCATGGCATAGAAGCTTTCAATAGAAATAATTGTGTAACATTTTTCATTTAATACTGATAATATACAGACTATAGTATTCATTGATAAATGGGCTACCTAAGACTGAACGAATTTTTAAATCCGACCTGTAGTAAGAGAAAACAAACACACGCACGATATACGTAAAATTCGAAATACTAATATTATAAATGCGAAAGTTTTTGAGGTTGGGTGTTCCAATGTTTGTTACTTTTTCAATCAAAAAATACTGCACCCATTTACATGCATCTTAACAGTAATTAAGCTCATAGATCAGAATTACACATAGGCTATTATCGATAACCAACATAAACGCAGGCGGAGCCTCATAATAAAAGTAGTAAAATACTAATTTGACGTGTCACAGTGTAATTAATTGTTTATAAATAATAATCGAGGGGAATTACCAATTGCAGGGAACTGGGAGGTTTGCTTCATTAATTACAGTGTAATTAACTTCAAAAATAATATTGTTTATTACAAAGCAGTGTATGATATTCTGACTTGGTGTTTTTATAAACTCCTTTTGAAGGAGACGCTTATGTCCAACCGTGGACTATTATCAGTATATCGTTTCGTAGGAAATCTTTAATTCTTAAGCTTGAAGCTTCAAGCATATTACAAAATACATAATATAAAATATAGATTAACTGCCTCGTTGGTCTAGTCGTTAGCGTAAGCGACTGCAGATCAAGAGGTCTCGGGTTCGATTTCTGGGTCGGACTGCGGTTTGGTTTTTCTCACAAATAATTCTTAATACCCAGAGTATGAATTAAGGCGGTGTTTCCCGCCCGTGCCTCAGAGAGAACGTTAAACTGTCGGTCCCGGTTGTCATGAATATCTATGGCATTCGTTATTGGGAAGTCAGTGCCCTCAAATTTACTGACAACTAGTTCAATCTTCGAATTCAGTTCACCCTCAGGGTTGCAGGGGTCAGATGCCAGTCGCTCCGTATTAAAACTGATATTCAGGTAACCGGTTGAACTAGTAGCCGACCCCAAATCTTAGGAATAATAAAGGCTAGGAAGATGACGACTTAATATAGAATTTTAACAAATAAAACTGACTTCAAGAACTAGACCATATTGAAATGGGGCCACACGGGAAACACCTTCTTTTAAACAAAAAAAGAACCATCACAATCGGTTCATCCTGTCGAAACTACTAAGATAACAAGCAAAAAAAGTCGAATTGAGAATCTTCTCCTTTTCTGAAGACGGTTAAAAACTGTTGATGGTAGTGATGATGATTGTTTTTATATGTAAATATAATATTATTAGTTTTTGATAAAGGAACATATTATATTAAGGATGCCTGGATGAGATTGCTTCATTGCTGGCAATAAGGCCGCCCTTTCTACACTACACTTCGGACATTTTATTCGTTATGTTACTTATTTAACTCTGTATTATGGTGTGTAAATAAAGGGTTTTCTATCTATCTATCTATATTATATATAACAATAAGCATCCTTGATACCAAATAGGTGCCTTATATTTATTAATAGCAATTTGCGCTTAGGCAAAAACTAAATGAATTATATTAGGAAGTAGAAAGTTATTTAAAATTTAGTATTAAACTCCTTTCTGTAAACATACTTAGTTCTGTTCTTAATTAGCTATGTGCTCTAAAAACCATTAGAAAAAAAATATGTTAATATATGAACATTATAGGTATCGCAAAAAATATGTTTAGTGTTTCATACTTGTTAAAATATAAGTTGCCCTGATGCATTCGGACCAATTTATGGTTTGAGATGAAAACACACAGACAAAAAATCAAAAAAATGTTTTTTTCAGTTCTATTACTTTAATAGAGATACCCTACATTGGTTTTTCTTTATCACCTTTAATTAACAAACATTGACCTCTTACAATTGTTGTTATTATGTACCTATTAGAACTAATAGGTACATAATAACAACAATATATAAATAATATCAAATAATAATATAAATAATAACAAAAATACTATTAGAACATTGTCTATGACAATGTTCTAATAGTATTTTACGATGCCTGTCGTATAATGTACAAAAATTTCAACAAATCCCTACAACAGACCCTTACGACCCAGACGAACACAAAATAAGTTTCATGCGCTAGACTCAATTATAAATAAATAATTATTTGCAAGGCTACGTTGTTACTGTAGGCAGTAATATGTCCTAAATCTATTTATTCCTAACTATGCTTCCTTATATTAGGTATATTATATCACTTTTAAACCAATTTATGTTAATTGAAAATATCCTATTTTTTGCAACTAAAATATACAATAACCTAAGGTTATGTAATCTTCTCGTCATCAAACGAATTATAACTCAAGGCAGGGATTTTGTACTTTGTTTGAATAAAAAGATACTTAACCTTAAAAAAACATTTATTACTACAGTCCTGATAAAAAAAATTGACGTCGCGCTTTAAGCGTGTTCCAATGTCATGTAATTCTTTATTCCTACTTTGTCATGTCACGTCACGTCAAAATAAGTAGTTTTCCTAAAAAAAACATTGACTTTTGATAAAATATGTACGTAATGTTCAGTCTCATACATATAAATCAATTTAATTTAAATTAGTCTTCTGTCAAAAGTGTCAAAACTACGTGAAATGTCTCATTTCATTCTCTACATCGTTGTATTAATTAATTCATAGTCCGTCTCTAAAGTCTCATAATTTGAAGTCCATCTTAGCGCTAATGTAATATCGGTACCATTTCAAGATTATGCCTGTTTCACACAGTTGTATCTACTTAAAATTATATTTAAGTCAAAATGTTTTCCGGGACAGTCAGTAGGTAAATGTTCGAAGGAATTGATTAACTTAACATTATTCGTTACTCAGCTCGCCTTTAAAGTCAAATGAACCTATGTTTTTAGTTGACAACATCACATTAAATGGACTTAAACAGTTTTTTTTAACTAAAAGTGATTACGCAAAGACAATTTATTAATATAACACACAGTAAGTAAAATATTAAAGAAAAGACCAACACAACAGACTAATAAAAAAAACTATAAATGAAACAGTCAAATTCGCGATAATTGTCTTCTTAAAAACGTAATTCCTTAATTCTTGCTGTAAACCCTTAAATCTTATTTTTTAATAACCTTATATTTTAAGCCTATAATCTCATACCCCTAATAACGTTCACCAGTATTCCTAACATCGAAAATGGATAGCTCGTTAACTGCGGTGACGATTCTCTGGGCGATAAAACTTGGCTGAAAACTGTAGTGTTCCAACGGAGTTTTGTATTCGTAAATTGGAGAAGACACCGTCCGTACTGCTCGGCGGAGAAACGAACACGTTGATGAAAGATGAGTTGCTTTCTTCTCTGCTGCCTTAAATCTGAAATTAAGAATAATTAAAACTCATTAAAATTATTTAAATTAAAGCAGTATCATTCCCAAATGCCAAATGGTAAACACTATGTCAACTTTTGTAAATATTTAAGCAATCTATTGTTTAACAATAATAAATACTGATAGTTCAAAAACTGTTAGATTTTATTAATTACATCTAATTGGTACTCTGTATATGGATAGAAAAAATCTATAATATACAATCTGAATATCTGAAACTGACTCAACGAATTTCATGAAATTTAGTATGCAGGGTTTCAGGGGCGATAAATTAATCTAGCTAGGGTTAATTATTAGAAAATTTACAAAAATACCGATCAAAGGTCATCAAGGTACTAGATGTTGAAATATATATAACTTTTATTCTTTAGATTCCTTTAAAATTACATTATTATTATAAAGAAATTATAAAAAAAATTAAACATTATATAAATGAAATATAATTTTAACATTTTCCTGGTCATAGAAATAAAACTGATATTTAAAACGATTCAAATTATAGTGTTTGGCGAACTTTAGTATTATGTACACATATCACTACTTACACGTGGCATTTTTGCAGATAATACATCAAGTCCTTCTTATTCAACAAATATAAAGCATTCTTAACAGCAGCAACGGCTATAACTGAGGGGAATTCATCGCAGAGGAACTTTTCTACCATCAAGCCACACATATAGAGGAATGTGGCAGCTATTTCTATTTCACCGCCGTTTTTTTTATCACAATACCAGGAGAGGTAGCCTATGTAGTCCTGTACGACGACTGGTTGCGGCGAAAACCTCTGTAGGAGTTGATTTAAAGATATATATCCCGAAGTTTGTTTCATTAGTTAGTTTGAGTAAGTTAATTAAAATGCTATTTATTTAAACTGGCGATTTCACCAGTTTATACTAACCGTAATCATAACCATAATATATATGTATGGGATACATATATATGTATTATAAGATTAAATATAAGCGTGTACCTTAATGTTATCATGATAGTAATTTGATGATATAAGAAGTTTAGATAGAACTATTCCTTCTGATTCACTGGAAATTGATTAGTAGATATATTTTGTTAACAAAGTGTATATATTTATATCATAGTCATTTAGTTTCCCTAATACAAGTTCTGCTTAGTCCAGAGGTAAATAGCGGAATGTGAATGTTGGCTTCGATTTTGAAAATTGCTATATTAGGTATATCATAATTATTGTTTGCTGAATAAAATTTATTTTTTGAGCCCGCGGCTCAGCCCGCGTATTTGTCGGTTATCGCAGTAAAGAGTAGATTATATCTTTCCTTAAAAATTTAAGTAGCCCCAAGCCAAATTTCATTGAAATCGGAGAAGCGGTTTAGCCATGAAAGCGTGAGAGACAGACAGAGTTTCTTTCGCATTTATAATGTAAGCGTAGAAGGGTCGATTTACCAGGTTTCCAAGATAATTGAGGATGGCATAAGTTCTTACCATTTTCTTAAGAATAGCTTTTTCAGCGCTCAGGAGCTTATCAGCTGTGAATGCTTTGTTCGCACACTTCACCAGTTTGGATGCGGGGGTCACTGGCCCGTGGAACTTCTGCGCTATCCAGTAACATGCAGCTGCAGTTAGTTGCAACTTGTCCAGCTGTACGTGGACTATACCTAGAATTGAATCAAGGTACCAGCAAGCCGTTTGAATTGTAGAAGGGTTGCCTTCTGCGCCCTGTAAGGGATAAATTCGATTAAAATTTCTGATAAAATGTAGTAGTTTAAAAGTTTTTGTCGTATTTATTAGCATAGATATAATCTCTCACACTTATTGCGTTGATTGAATAGACTTTTAGTTTAGTTAAATAGTGAACTAATAAAAATACTGCCTAAAAAGATTTATGCACACATTTACTAAATATTTTATTTGACATGAATTAATTTTTGTAGATCTGCAATAGTTCTCAACTTATTTTTATCAGTAACTTTTTTACAATGCTTAAGTACTTACAGTTATCTGTAATCCTTTTCCAGTTTATACAAATTAACAAGTAATTAATTATTAAAAGAAAACCGGCTGCGTATAATTTTTTATTTTGCTTTTCTTTTTAAATATTGATGTACCCAATGTCACTCTCACGGCCAAGACGTATCTATTGACACCACTCACATTAAAATACAACAAGCCATTTATGCTCTAGGTCGTGCCAAAGAAACATACCCTCGAAAAATATAAACCTCCTTATTTTGCAGTCGGGTAATAAAATTGAAGTGTCTGTTTGTAATTTCAAATTAACAACTACGTACCTACGAAGTGTATACGGTACACACATCAAAATTCGATTGAATTTTTTTTTTGTCTATGTGAGACTAGCAGATAGTTAATGTCATAAGGAGTAATTTAAGTTATTTTTATTTTACATAAAATATATTTTAGAATAATTTTAAAATCAATGAAATAGTGAACAATAGCGGATCCAAGCAAGAAAACAGCTTCTAAATAATAATAACGGTTCTTTACGCACATATCATCTATATACATTAAAATGAATGACAAAAATGTATGTACGCACATAAAATTTGATCGACTGCAAAATGGTTAATTCTTTGTGTTTATGTGTTTGTTATTGGCGATACAGAGTGCGCTGGGTCAGCTAGTTTAATATAATTTAATTTACTAGTTAGATAAAATCAATAGTCAGTAGTTTGTGTATTATTTGACACAATTCGAAATATTGATGCTTAAATTTTTCTGTAGGCGTTTCGTAAAATAAATAATATACTCTCTGGTTATACGTTATTTCTGTCTGGTCTGGTTATATATTATAATGAAGTAACAAATGTGTAAACATTACGACCAATAACTTATGTCGTTATGATTAAACTTGGACAATTAGTGGTCCAAAGCTTTCGCAATAAAAAAAAACACAATGACGTCACGCGAGTGATATGAAAACGGAGCCTTAGTCGGTAGGCAAAAATATAAATTTCAAATTTTACTCACATTAACTCTCATAAGCCAGTTGATGACACATGCTCTTGTTATACTTGAAGTCTTCGGTACACCCAGTGGTTTAGCCTCTACACTCAGCAAGTAATCAAAAATCTCGACTATATAGTCCCGATCCAAGCATTTCATATAAGATATTTTCCCTAAAAGAACAACTTATTTACTACCTACATCACGTATTTTATCCATTTGTAACACGACCACCTATACGGCTAAGCCACATAATACAAATTAACTGTGATGTAGGATTTCATCAACTATTGAGTCACAGTTAGCGTCAGTGTTTCTAAATATTGGAAATATAGATATACTAGTATCCGGTTTTAAGAGTAGGTATACATATAATTAACATACTCATTTGATTACTCGTTAACCTAGTATAAATAAAGGGCTTAAACATGGCCAGTACGCAACGGGTTCAGTTAAATTGTGGGAGAGCCACGCTTCTGCATGCATGTGCCGGCTCGACCAGAGTGATACCACGGCCTCACATATAACCGGTGTGAAACAGCGCCTGCACTATGTTTCACCGAGTGAATGAGGATATCGGAGGCCCATAATCCAACCCTTCCCCTCATCCCCCTCCCCATCCCCTAAGGCCGGCAATGCACTTGTGACGCCTCTGGTGTTACGGCTGTCCATGGACGGCGGTGATAGCTTACCATCAGGCGATACGTCTGCTCGTTTGCCCACTATTCCATAAAAAAAGATTTCTATTAATTTATTCATATTTTTGTAGTATGATACTTCTTTACACATCACGACCATTCAATTTTTTTTAGAACATTATTAAATGTTGACATAGATATTCCAATAATTATAAGTTGACCACTACAATTACATAAAATTGTAAAGGCAACCGTCTGCTCTTCATTTCCAAGAGATGCTAACTGTACTGAGTTGTTTACTGTTCATACAAAATCATCAACAAAATAAAATATACACCACGTTATTATTCTCAGTACCATGCATACCTTCAAACCTAAACTTTAACCTTTCATCATCGTCTCAGTCTAATGACGCATACTGCTGGACAAAGGACTCTACTCAAGTTCTATACAATAGCCGGTTCTGTGCTGCCCTAAGTAACCCATTAAACCATTAACCTNTCTTAAACATGGCCAGTACGCAACGGGTTCAGTTAAATTGTGGGAGAGCCACGCTTCTGCATGCATGTGCCGGCTCGACCAGAGTGATACCACGGCCTCACATATAACCGGTGTGAAACAGCGCCTGCACTGTGTTTCACCGAGTGAATGAGGATATCGGAGACCCATAATCCAACCCTTCCCCCATCCCCCTCCCCATCCCCTAAGGCCGGCAATGCACTTGTGACGCCTCTGGTGTTACGGCTGTCCATGGACAGCGGTGATAGCTTACCATCAGGCGATACGTCTGCTCGTTTGCCCGATATTCCATAAAAAAAATATTTCTATTAATTTATTTATATTTTTGCAGTATGATACTTTAAACATCATGGCCATTCAATTTTTTTTAGAATATTAGTAAATGTTTACATATATATTCAAATAAATAAAAGTTGACCACTACAATTACATAAAATTGTAAAGGCAACCTTCTGTTCTTCACTTCCAAGAGATGATAACTGTTTATACTCAATCATGAACAAAAAAAATGTAGTGCAGTACCATGCATACCTTGGAACCTAAACTTTAACCTTTCATCATCGTCTCAGTCTAATGACGCATACTGCTGGACATAGGACTCTACTCAAGTTCTATACAATAGCCGGTCCTGTGCTGCCCTTAGTAACCCATTAACCCATTAACCTTCAATGTCCATGTCAAAATAATATGCTTCTAAATTTATTACTTACATCGATCGGGTGACTGTAGTACATCTGGCAGGCCCTCAGTAAATGGTAAACGACGTTTCGCTTTAAAACAACTTGCTTTATCACTAAACTTTTCTTGTTTTGGCACAGGAGATAAACCTTGCAATTCACGACTGTGAGGTCTTTTTAAACTTCTCTTTATATTTCTAACACGATTTAGCTCCAAACAACCATTAAGATTAGGAGTCACAGAAGATAATACGTCGCCCAAATCATTTTCCTTCTCGACAAAGAAATGCTGTTTATCCTCATCAAGGTAAATTTCATCATCACTTATAGAAATGATACTTGAAGATTCATTTTCGGCTTCTTGGTCTTTGAAAACATTGTAATTCCAATCCAAGTCTTCACTCCTATGCCTCAAAGTTACATGTTTTGTATCAATATTTCTAAACGATTCGGGTTTACGGTTACTCGCGCTTGGTCCCGCCTTTGGAGATATTTGGTTCCCTAATGTCTTAAAAGGAATTCTTGAAAAAAAGTTGCCTTGCTTTAGAGAGATTTTTTTCTCAACTAATAAACGCATAGGTAGTGCTGGTAATGCTCCTATTGGCAAAGGTATTTTTGTTTTGAACACGTTTTCTTTATTCGCTTCCATATTGAGCGCACAATTTTCTCGTTTAATATATACAACACATTCAATCACGGCCCGCGTGATCGTTAGTGTAAATGTCCATTTTGCTTTTGTATCTAAGTATAATATCTGAATACCCTCATTATTTTTTTATTTTTATGACAGTAATGAAACAAATTTGCCAATTAAAATAAATAATTTATTCTTAACCATATCACAACATTAATTCAAAAATAAATAATATCTTAGAACTAACTTAAACCTAAGGTCGTGTACTTTTCATAATCAAATGCTTCTGGTTCTTTCGTAGACAACTTGTACAATCTCAGAAAAAAGTATAAAATACGTCAACAGATAATACATATATGTGCTATACAAATATGCTTGTAAAACTGGGTGGGCTATCGAAAATGCCTTCGTTCTTTAATCACCAGAATTCGAAAACAGAAACACTCTAAGAGTTTATACGAAACTTATGAAGATCGACAAGTACTTAAACTGGAATAGAATCACCGATGGCGAATGGTTTCTCGGGGTCAATGACCTTACCAGCTACGACGACTAGATTATCAAGAGTATCGAGGATATAGAAAATGAAGGGGTGTTCTACTTTGAAGCGTTGAACTGATTTTTGCGGTGATAATGGGATGTTCTTCGAAAATTCCTTTGCGGTGTCGGAAACTGGAAACATAAAATAACGACTTAACTTTATTGTAACCTTTATAAATAATGAAAATAATAATAATTTGTTAGCAATTTTAATTTGACTTTCAAATACATAGACTCTGAAATAAAAACAGTACTTGAAATAATGCATATTTACAACAAAGCACGTTAATAGATTTTCGTTTACATTCATACAAAAATAATACAAATGGAAATGCACTGCCCGGGAATCGAACCCGGGTCGCAAGAATGGGAATCTTGCATGATACCACTACACCAGCAGTGCTCGAGAGCTGTGACCTAAACACATGTTGTATTGAAACAAAAGATGACATCATACCTGACATCTGTGAAGCCGAGGTATCTGCGTCATCAACACGGATAGAGACATGTTGTACCAACTCCTTGACAAATAATCCTTCATCTGACGATACACCAGTCAAGTCCGCATCGCGATTGAAGATAGAGCTAACTCCAAACTATAACGAGGAATAATAATTGGTTATTATTGTTTAGATCTTGTTAAAAAAGTTAGCATACATAGTTAGATCTTGATAACCATGTGTATCTTTACTCAAATGCCAAAACTAAACAATTATAAGACCTCAAAATGCTTATTAGCCTATAGGACAAAAACTTTCACCCTTGAAAGAAAGAAAAAAGAAAGAAAACTGTTTATTACTTGTTAACAATCATTTTACATGCATTTTTATTTCTGCCAAACTGCAGGACAGTTTGTTGGCAGACGTAGCCCCTTATTTTATTAACATGATTTCTGTACAATTCGTCTAACATTATTTTACATGACACTGTCAACATAACACAAACGCTTTTCGGGAATTAGGGTATACTAATGTTATATTGAATATTGTCAACTAGGTACTTCACCAACCTCGATTTGAACATTTCTTTTACATTTGAGCTGGCACTATTACAGATAGTGAAAAGATCCTCCGGCAGTAGTCTGTATAATATACATAATATAATAATATAAATTTTAGTATAGTATAATATAAATTTTAATAGTTTCAAATTTACTTGTTAACCCAACTTTTGAGATCTTTCCCGTGTTATAGTAAGTTTATAGTCATCCCTTGTAGACATATTAAAAAAAAAACAAAAAGCAAGGGAACATTTTATCGTATCAGCAATAATTGTGTTACTTCAACCTTGAATTTAAATAAATTGACTTTCATTAAATCAAATCAATATAGACGAAATATGTCGTAAATGATGACGCTTAAGGAAATAACTGTCTCTTAGTTGTAGTTATTGTTTTCTAATTATTGTTGTTTCTTAATTAGCTTTTTCAGATATTATTTCAGTACTAATGCATTAACTATATTTAATATAGTTACTAATCCTTTAGAGGCGCTCATAGCGCAGTTGCACTCGGTGTTTAGAAACAATCACCGAGGGTAAGCAACGACGGCGCGGTCAGTACCTGGATGGGTGACCGCTAGTGGCATGTTATCATGAGCGTCTCCGTGATTCGGAGGTCACGTTAAGCAGTCGGTCCAGGTTGTTATCATAAGATAACAGTCGTGAAGCTTAGTTGGAGGCCTTTGGGCGGCTTGAAAACATCCGACGGTAAGATTACGTAGCCACAACGTTGTCTTGCCAGTCCCCAACCCGCACTTGGCCAGCGTGGGGACGTATGGCCTTAACCCTCTCCTGAGAGGAGACCCGAGCCCAGCAGTGGGACGTTATGGGTTGTTGTTGTTGATGACTAATCCTTTTTAATAACCGAAATTTATATTTAAATTCTGAGTGAATCCTCACCTTAGCCAAAGCTGCGATAGGCTTTGTTGTGGTTTCTACGGAGAACATGGGCAGGCATACTTGTACTTCTTTCTCTTTCATATTCTCTTGAATGTCTGAGAGTGGAGCAATGGGCAGATCTGCGGTAAGACGAGTTAGTCCATCACGAGCGCGTGGTACTACCAAGAGAAGAGCATACCTGTCACCCTAAAAACAAAAAAAATATTTTAGCATTGTGATTGAAAATGAAAATCTCTCTCTCGCTCTCATCCAAGTTACATGACACAAATGACGTCATTTAAGATTCTAAAAGAGATCCTCTTAAATGGAGGTATTTAAATAAATAAGACTTAATACAAAATAAAGATGTGGTTCTATCAAAGGTACACTAAAAATGTAAAGATCAATTGACTATTTTGTTAAGAGAGTTTGAGAACTGTTACAGAATGCCTACGGCATTCAATCCGCCTTTTTCCTTTTGTGCATACAGAATAAATAAATAAATAAAATATTGTAAAAATGCTTATAAGTAGAAATCATGTTTTACTAGTTTTTTTAGAAGCATGTGGAAAACTTACGTCGTAAGGGAGTTTAATTGCCTCAGCGTCCAATTCTGGCAGAGAGGCAACTTGGAACTTGCCTTTGGTCTTCATCATTGTCACTTGCTTCTTCTCAGTATTAGACTTATAAAAAACACCGCTATCGATGATATCAAATGGCTGTTTCCAAGAGCCACGGAAGTACATGCCGTTGAATATGAGCATAAGTGAATCAGCAACTGAAGTTGTAAAAACAAGTAATATTAATAATAAGGCATATTACCTTCTTACAAATAAGAACGAAACTTAGAACCTGCCGTTTGTCGTATGATCGTAATAGACACAAAATTTAATAAAGTAAAAAACATAATCAAATAACTATAGATTTTTAGCTTGAAGATAAAAGTGATTTAGTTGCATATGAAAAGTTAATTTTACAACACAAATTATTAAAATATTACGTACTAGATTTTTTTCCAACGCTGTTTACAGAAAGACTTGACGAAACATCCCGTATCTCATGCAGTTCTTTAAGACTTCTTGCATGGTTTCTAGCTTCAACTGCAACCATTGTTTCCTCATCATCATCGGATTCGAATTTCTTATTGTATGTTTTCTCCAGCTTGATTTTTTCTTTGATGTTCTTCGCAGGTTTGTAGTCCATCTTAGTGACGTCAACCTTTTCAGGAGTATCTTCAACAGCGAACGAGATCAATTTCTCATTAGATTCCTTAGGTGGCATCAGTTCAGGAATTTCTTCATTTTTACTGTTTTCTGTTTTTTCGGGGATTTCTATAATAAATTCACCCTCGTCATTATGTTCATCATCGTCGTCTTCCTCGTGAATCTCTAATTCTGGGTTATATCTCTCAACAGATCTTACGTCAGTCAAATAGTACTCTTCCAAAATCTTTTTGTAATCATCATTAATGGTATAGTTTTTATAGATATAAAAGTAATTCTTCAGTTCGGGCTGGTTGTATTTGTATTCATTAGTATTTTTCAGTCTTTCCATAATGTACCGATAAGTATTTCTAGTAAAGTTGTCATCCTGAGGAAGATGCAGAGCTGATACTAATTGTTCTCTCGTCTCGCCGCGTGCTCCCTCAGCCAGGATAGCGAGGATTGCAGAATATCCTAAGGGCGAGAAGGCAATATTCTTGTTGTCATCGATATAACCCTGCAAATGTCAATAAAGATATATTTCAATTTTAGTTTCATACAATGCTGTAAGTGGATATAATATGCCAAACTTGTCTCTAGTCGTCAATGCATTTAATGACCTAGTATTGTCAATAGAACTTGGAACCAAATGTTTTACCGGGATTTTCATTTCAATATTTTTCACTGTTTATGAAAATGGTATCGTATTATGATATTTATTGTAAGATAATGATTATAAATTTATTTAAGATATTATTTATTCTACGTTCATCATCACACCATGTTAAATATATGTAAGACATGGCTCATGGAATGTCGCTAAAAGGAGCCTCCATCCTTACTATAAAAGCAATACGAACAAAGGGTTATATGCTGGAAAATATTCTTTATCGGAACTGACAGCAGAGAACCTTATAACTTACACTTCCAATAAACAACGTTTCATTCATAACAAAGGTGCCATGCAATGAATAGAACAAAAGGACGATTGATAGCTTTTTTATTATATATTATCACCTTTAATAGTATTTAGTTGTTTTATAAAAAAGTTCAAAATAAATTAAATTAATTACTTGAAACATAGCTGTAGCTAGCTCGTTAGTGGCTTCCCCTACAAAACTTGTGTCCTTAGGACCACTTGATCGACCCTTGCTCACCCATCTTGCATTAGACAGGCCCACCACGCACAGCACTGAAAAGAAAAATATCATAATGTAACATAGAGAATTAACGAAGAAAAGACAACACACTTTTCGAATGATTCACTCGAGTATTTTTCCAAGTCAAGTAATCTCTTATTTTTTGTAATTGTCTATTCTATCGACAGTGCAACTAAAATGCAGAAAATCTTTTAGAAAACATTTACAGTACAAAAAGTATACCATATAATAATAATATAATATATTATATGTTATGTTATATAATAATAAAATATATAAGTCTTTAAACTGTGGTGGCTAGAACAATTCACACTGCCACAAGTTAAAGAGAACAAATTTGCAAAGATAATGTGGGAGATACCAGTACAAACAGACGTTACTATAACACACAATAGGCCAGGCATAATATACATATTTATGTATTAAAGCAGAAAACAAAACTTACTTAATAAACGTAACCGTACCACCAGACTATAACATTGGACCGAAAGAAATAGAGAAACTCAGTAAATATCACTCATTAAAAATAGAAATATCACGATTATGGAACACACAAACAGAAACAATCTCAATAGTAATATGAACAACAGGCGTGGTAGCTAAACCTATACACAGATACATAAAAAAATTTGATTCAGACATTAACATACATATACTACAAAAACAGGCAGCTAGCGTGGTAGCTAGCTTTCGAGAGTATGTGTGAGTGAGTACACATACTCTCGAAAGTATTAGGGGACACAGTATTTTTAATATCGAGGGAATCGAACCTTCTCTTCTCTGAAAGTTTCAGAGCGGTAATTAGGATGAGAAACCGAGAGAAATCTCGAAAAAAAAAATCTTAACTATAATATATAATAATAAATATAATATATTTATGATATAGCTCATGGAATGTGGCTAAAAGTAGTCTACATCCTTACTCAAGCATGAAACTATGCCAAAGATAATTAAAATCGGTGTTTTTTACTGTGGGAGAACCACGCTTCGACATGAATGGAGCGGAATGATACCAAAGCCTCACAGAAAACCGGTTAGGAACAACGCTTGCGCTTTGTGTCACCGAGGGAGTGAGGATACCGGAAGACCCTACCCAAACCCCTCCCCCCTCCCATCCCCCAAATGCCGGCAACGCACTTATGACGCCCCTGGTGTTGCAATTACCAATAATAAGTGTGGTAATCGTTTGCCATCAAGCGATATGTCTGCTCGTTTGCCTCCTATTCCATAAAATAAAAAAAAATAACAGACAAACAGAAGTACTTTCGCATCGATAATATTAGTAGTGATATGATACAGATGACTTCGGTGATATATATTCTATGGCTATAGGGGAAAGAATGATATTCTTATTGAAGATAAACTGTCATTCTCTTAACTTAAACAAAAATCTTACCGTTTGCCACGGCCTAGTTTTAACCGGTTTAATTATTGCAAATTACACTAAGATATGATAGATATATTACAGTCAAGTTTGAGAAAGTAGGATTAAGACGCGGACCAAATTAAACCCGTTAATTAAAAAATCCAACTACAATTGGGCCTCTGTATGAATAATAATGATAATTAATAAAAAAATTAATACATACTTAAATTTAAAGCATATACAGAATACCGCTTAACAAAAGTTAAATTATTTAAAATACTTGTACTACTAGTTGATTAACTAACACGTTTCGCACAAGGCAAACTATTATTACTTACAAAGATACTTCAGAGAATGAAGTTAAGGGTCATCAATTCGTAATTTGCTTTGACAAGGTTGAAATGTCAAGGTGATGTTGTATTAACAACAAAAAACTAAGTATATAATAAGTAACACTGGTCTAATAACTAGCGCCCGGTCGGTCTAAAGGGGAAAACTTGTTACAACAGTCGTTCTTATCCACACCTCTTCTGAAACTTTCAATAAAACGAAATCATGGGGATTTTCTTACAGAATGTATGTTACCATATGCAATTTGCAACAGTGATCCTACCCTGATTATTTACTTACTCTCATTTGACATTAAAACAAAATAATACAAACACTACTTTATTTTTTTTTAAATTTAATACTATTAAGAGTATTTGACTTTTACTTTGCAAGTACAAAATATAATAAATATAATAGCAAGTAATCTTATAGTCTTCCATTACATTTTAATTACCAAAGAATTTTTGGTGTATTTTAAGTCGTTATTGCGTATGGTGTCAAGACGTGGACACTGTAATAATGAAATATTGGGCTAGTCCATAAACTTAAAATCCCTCAACAAGCGAGGAATGAAGTGATTAGTCAGAGAACTAAGGTAACTGTCTGTATATGTCGTAAGTGTAGTTTGGGGCGCCCTCTGGCCAAATAGAGGGCTGACGGCGACTGGATGCGAAAAGCAATAGATCAGACTCTATGGTGTATCTTGCGAGAGCCCTAAGTCCAACAGTAGCAGTCTGATGATGATGAAATCGTTATTTATACCTAACAAGATTACATAATATGTTGTTTCATACATAAATATGTACACTCTGCTAGAAAGACATAAATAAATAAACATTATTTGTTGTGAATACCGTAAATAAACAATGGCAATTTTATTTTCAACGGCATTACGGTTCAAATAAATTACTGTATTTATTTTGGGTCCAAATATTTAAGTCTTTAGATTAAAATCAGTGACCGTATTAATTAGTGATTTCAAAAAGAAATTAAACAAGAAACTCTTCAATGTCATTTACTGGCATTGAGTATGTAAGTCGTATCCTGCAATATACAGTTACAAGCACTTTCATATGTATGTTAGTAAGATGCATCGGAACCGCTATACGTATCGACCTACATCCATTCGAGATGTCTCTAAACCTGTCTTGAATCGATATCAGCTCGGGGCAGTTATGCTGAGAAATCCACAATAATTGTCCTTATCAGGACTTACCACATAATCGTCAACGTTTAATAATGAATTGCGGATTTTACGACTTGTTATTCAGAAGGTCAGGTTGTTAACCGTTTTTCGATCGGAATACCATGATGTTTTTAAATGCTTTTTTAGTAGACAACTTTTGCACTGGGAATATCATTAATTTGTGGACGGCCAAGTTGTGGTTTGAATCAAACCCTCATCACTCACACAGCAAGAAGAACAAGGGCAAGGGGACCGTTTCGACCATTTATCGCCAAAGTAACCTTCAGCTGGTAACTTTTTATCGTTCGTTCGTTTTCGTTTTAAAAAGACAACTCTCGCATTAGGAATATACATTCCTGTGTCACGTGGATCTTTACAAACATACATGAAACGGACACAAAGTACACCCAGACTTAGAACAACAATTTATGGATCACACAAAGTGTTGTACCATGTAGGATTTGAACCCACAACACTTGGCGCAGTAGGAAGCGGTGTGGCGACCACTGAAACCACTAGGCCAACCGAAATCGACTTTGACGAAGCCCAGTAAAAAGGAAGTCGGATTGTACTTATTTTAACTTTTTCTTGTTAGATATATACATTTTCTGTATATGTATATTTACCCCTGTAAACCAAACCTTAATACGTCTAAGGAGAGATTACATTAAAACCAGTTGTAATACTTTAGGTAGCCGATACATCAAGTATACAATTTATGCAAACAACAAGAGCCTACTATGTTGTTTTTATTGGTTTACAATATAGAAAGCGGTTTTGTGAAAGTGGAATATCTTTACATGACATGTCCATAAAATTATTATTAATTTCGCAAGTCCATTTTCTAAGTTTAATAGATATTGGGATGCATAGTCTTTACACTGATGATAGCGTCTATGATTCATGATGTTTTAGAATGGTTTACGTATTCAGTCTCTTAGACAGTGGCTGTTTTTTTTAAGTTATGTACGTTATGATAAAACAGTAGTAGGATTATTACAATTGTACATTTAATACATGTTATTAGGTAATAAATCAAGAAAAAAATAGCATATACATCAATAGATTGCCAGAAACTGGAAAACATCAATTAAAAAACATTATAGGTGAGTGCAATTGTGCTCTTTGCAGAATTAAATGCTAGATTATCTGCACGTTGTGCCAACGTAATAGGGTAATCACTTGTTCAGATTCTTTAATATCTTCATTATTATATTGTCGTTGATAAATTTATGTGAACAACAATTAATCTTACATATATATTGTCAATTTTTACAGTCAGTCTGAAACTGAATGACGTTTAGTGTGAAATGTCCAAAAATACTATATTCATACTATTTTTACAATAATATAAATATGTCATAATATATTTTAGATATGTTCGAACATTTATGACCGTAATCATGAGTGTATTATGCATACTAATATTATAAGCGCGAAAGTATAGATGGATGTTTGTAACTCTTTCACGTAAAAACTACTGAATGGATTCTAATTAAACTTTACAGTATAATAGCTTATATATCACAATAACACATAGTCTATTATTTGCCGTGGTAGCCTACAAGCACGCGGGCGGGGCCGCGGGCAACAGCTTGTCACCTGTAAGCTAACTAAGTAATCATGAATAAATCTGAATTAGTAAATCATAGAATTAGGCATATGTGTGTGTATTTGTATGTGTTTATGTGTATATTTAAGTGTGTTTGTGTGAGTTGTATTTAACATAAAATTGACAAAATAAAGTTTAAGTGTTTACAGACATTTAGTAACGCACGAATGCTACAAAAAACTGTGGCAACCTTAGTATTGCAATTCACGGTTGAGATGCTTCGTTGCCATGTACAGATGCAACGGTAAGAAATGATGCCGTAAAGATGAATTTTCTAGCAAGCTGGCTATGCACCACACAATGTGTTAATAATACCAGAAAACTTGAGCTAAAACCTTCAATAATTTTCTCGTGGTTTATTTTGCCTCGTAGTGTAATATTTGTATGTTTCTGGATATAATGTGAGATTATAAAACCTCCAGCATCCTCACTCCCTCATTGAAACGCAGTGCAAGCGCTGTTTCACATCGATTTTCTGTAAGGCCGTGGCATCACTCGTCGAGCCGGCCCATTCGTGGCGAAATGTGGCTCTCCCACGGTAGAATTGTGTTGTGTTTATTCAGAAATTATTCAGATTTTATTAAAAAACTGTTACAAAACCCGCGGTTGATGTTGTACCTTTACAACAACAAATGCGAGTAACACTGCGGGGCGAATCTAGCCTAAAATAAATGTAGTATATCTGTCAGTGAGAATACCGTAAAAACGTGTCAGCTACATTGTTGTAATATTCCTCAATGGCCAGCCATTCCAGACAAACAAAAAACTTAAAATTTACTTTTTGAGAATGCGGATTTACGAAGTTTGGTACGTATTTTATATACAGAGAGGCGCTCATAGCCCAGTTGCACTCGGTGATTAGAAACAATCATCGAGGGTAAGCAACGATGGCGCGGTCAGAACCTGGATGGGTGACCGCTGGTGGCATGTTACCATGAGCGTCTCCGTGATTCGGAGGTCACGTTAAGCAGTCGGTCCCGGTTCTTATCATACGATAACAGTCGTGAAGCTTAGTTGGAGGCCTTCGGGCGGCTTAAAAACATCCAACGGCAAGATTTACGTAGCCACAAGTATTCTTGCCAGTCCCCAACCCGCACTTGGGCAGCGTGGTGGCGTATGGCCTTAACCCTCTCCTGAGAGGAGACCCGAGCCCAGCAGTGGGACATTATGGGTTGTTGTTTTGTTTGTTTGTTTATATACTTTCATATGTATTTAGTGAAAAGCTGTTCAATTGATTATGAATCAATAAACAGACGGAGTATCTATGTCTTTATATTTATAGATTGGGATATTGAACTATATCTATCGATAAAAATGACGATATAGTTTTGTTTTCATGATCATCGAGCCGTATATGTGTAGCTGTGTATCACACACAAAGGTTGGAAATAAAGAAAAGCATGCGCAAGCGCAATATTGCTCCAATGTGAGGTAAAGTAAAGCACGGTGCAGCGGTGAACGCACTTCACTGACCCTACACTATTGTACTCAGGTACCGATAGCAAATGCATGGAACACCGATCTTGGAATATTCAATAAACATTGATCGGAAAAACACGAAGTCGGTGTGTGAAACTGATTTTCCTAAATTTGCGTTGCAATTCGCTCCTTGAAAATTCTTAAGTAACCTTTCATAATTTTGGTCATTGATCTATTCAATGATTTGATAACGGCCTCGATGGCATAGCCTGTTATGGTAGCGTATGCGACTGCTGTGCTGGAGGCCTCGGGCTCGATTCCTGGGGCAAAACAAATGTTTTCCGTGATCTGCAAATATTTGTTTCGGAGTTTGTGTGTTTTCTATGTATAATATCTACAAATTAAAAAAAAAAGTCATATATCATAATACAATATCTGCTTATTTTGAAGCATGATGGCGTTGTGTGTATAAAAATATACAAAATGTACAAAATATTTATTTATTTTGGTTACGGGAAACTGTCAATAAAAAATAAGCGTTAGAGCGCTGTTTGTTTTAACAGTTTGTTAGATGACAATTCGTGTTAAAGCACACACCACAGGCTAAATCTGACGAAGGCTCAAGGAGTAAACTGCGAGAAAACATTGCCAATCATTTGAGGTACAGACAATTAAATTACAAGACTAACGTTGACTAGTTAGGATTTCTTTTGCTATCCATACACGACTCTCTGAATGCATTACTCCGAAGAAAGTAATCACGAAGACTGAGAACGCAATATGTATGTGCGCGTAAAACCATAAAATATACTTTTGTACTTCAATGGCTGGTATATCATACGAGCGTAGAATCAACTCTTCGGCAATTATGGATATTCATTTATCTTGTATTGATGTAGTTCTTTGCAAGTGTTTGCTCATAGCTTTGGCCTGCGCCCCACCCTAGTCACACTTAATATTTATTTTTAAACCTAAGTCACGGTGTTACTTAGAAATTTTGACTACCTACTACTTTGACTAATAGAGCTCCGTAAAACAGCAGTAGCTCCTCCGTAAGAAAACAATAAGTTAATCCTGGCCTTCTGTATGGTGATCCTCAATTGACCGGACTCGCCGTAAATTCTAATGATTATTTAATGTTAACTAACCACACAGCATTGAACTATCTAAATTGCAGGTTACGTAATCCGTAAAAAACTAAACAAATATTAATCATCAGCTACGCAACCTAAACATATAAATTGTTCAAACATTGATCCATATTTCACCTTGCTATACCAAAATCAACTGTACAAATAATACATAAAGTTTATTTTTAATTTGGTCTAGTACCACAAGTATTTGTGCAAATATGTCATGAACATGAAATAAATACGCAACTGACGTATCACAAACGGTATTTATATACATTGTATACGTCCGTCAACCTTTGTTGTGTGGTATTAATATAAATAATAAACTTGTAACCTTATGTCACTAGGAAATCTGTGCGCCTAGTGTTGAATAAAACATATAATTGTGTTGTTTGTAGACATTATACAACATAAAATTGAACATAGAGCCAAGTATGTTTAAAAAACTACTCATAAGTTTAAAAAAGTATGAATTACGTTAGTATAAATTACTCTAATACTGTTTTAAATACTGAAATTCTATTAACGCTTTTGAACGTAACAAAAACAAATATCAATCTATAGCAAACATTTAGAACCTCCTTCAGGAACCACAAGTGTGTATGCACTTACTTGTGGTGTATAGCTATTGAGCTATACATTTATTTGTAATGAAACCACGCGTAAAATGTACCTTCTCTTAAATAAAAAAGAGATAATCACATTACTGCTCAATTAGATTCAAACAGAAGAGTTAGTAGTCAACTACTAACTTCCTCAAGGAATGAATTCGTGAAAATATAATTGTTTTTTATGTATTGCCTGCCAAAATGACTCCACTTTGTAAGATGGAAAGCATTAGTAGTGTCCAAGAGTGGTGGTCACCATACTCATTGCTAATGCAGACAATGCAACAATACAGCATGATGACTCACACCATGGCGGCCTAGCGATGCTTCTGCATCTGGTCACCAACGCACTCACCAACAAAACACAACAGTACGAACGCTGTTGTACTCATTAACACGGGCCTTTAACCTGAGACATTGTAGATATTACCGGAGAGAACTCTTAAATCATTCATTTCCTTCTGGTGTACGTGTGTGAGTTAGTTTATTTATCTTTTCAGTGCCTTGATATATACGAATAAATGAATGTCATGAGCATGCATAGAGACCGGCACGTAACTCGTCCAGATTCGTTAGATGCACAGAAATCGTTTTTAAGGCCCTTTGGTTGATAGAGGGACGCGGGGATCGTAGTAGTACGGTTCCGAGCAAGCGATTGGAGCCTCAGTCGACAACACTTCGATTTTGTTTGTTTTGATTTGTTGCAATAATGAACTATGCGCGAACACACCCCCACTACACCGAAATCTAGCCAAGTTACATGCCTGTACTAGAGTTATCTTTTAAATAAATGGATTTTAGATCTTTTCAATATCATTGAGTATTTGTCTTTATCTTTTTAAGACAAAATGTGAAATGAGAATAGAGTAGAATAGAATAAACTTTATTGTACACCAGTTAAAACAGTTTACATTCAGGAGCATAACATATAAACGACCATGTACAAATGGCGGCCTTATCGCTAAAAAGCAATTTCTTCCAGGCAACCTTTTTCACAAATTGGGTATTATTGAGAATTAATATTAACTTCAAGTACCAAGTCAATTATTAAATCATTTTGTTCTTTAGCGAAAACAAGACAGGCTAGCAACTGTAGTCCAGAGACAGTTTGTCAAAAGTGACCACAAATTATATTTCGTTACTGTAATATATATGTGTATGTTAATATATATATATATATATA
>PKRV01001211.1:0-90483 GCA_003709505.1 Hyphantria cunea
TCGATTCTAATTATGATAATCACCAACCAATACAATTAACGCAACACGTCAGGTTTCGCGCGACCGAGGGCAGTTCGATACTCAATTCATCGATGCGCTTGCACCGGCCGATTACTATAGGCCTCGTAAGAAGGGGTGTGGTCCCGTTACGGCAAATGTATACAATATCAATAAATATTATTTGATTTACTTGTATTATTTATATTAATAGTAATTGTTATTTATTCTAATAGTAATAATATATAGTGATAAGAAAAGAGTAATAATATCAGATAATGAAATGTTTACATAGATATAAATTCAATAGAATAGGAAACAGAATATTATAAGGATTGACTTCGGATAGTATAAATATGTGTATGTGTATGTAAATATATAAATACTTATAAGATTATAATATAATCAAATATGTAAATGTATTTATGTGTAGTAGGTAAGTAGCCTACAGGTGGGTGGGATACCCACATCTAACCTACTCTAAGTGATCTGTTATCCCTATTTTCTTTATTTCTTATTTCTCTTATTTCTAAGGGGGAATTAAATATACTACCGGGGCCTTTATTTTTACAGTCTGTTCTACAATTCTCATGCTACTTATTGCTATTACATTGCTTATATTCTATTTTATTTTACAGTTTCCCTACAGGTTCATTAACGTTCTAGTTTATTTAATCTACTACTTTTCGTGTACCTTATCATCTAGTTCCTTATTTCTACTAATACATTTTTTACGTTATGCCTAGTTTAAATATTTACATAGAATATTAATTAGGCATATTTGAGTGCTATGGTTTACTTTGGTTTCTCGCTATTACTATATTTGCTACTTTTTTACAATAGTTAAGGAAGCTTTCTCTTGTTTCGCTTTTCATTAGTTCTCCAATTCCCGCCATGTCAACGCTACAACCTATTTTTTGTTCCAAATTGTATCTCAGCATCCCAAACATTGGACACTCAAAAATTACATGTGAGACGGTCTCATTTACTGTCGTATCGCAAACACACGATGGGCTCTCCTTACACCCAAATCGATGCAGGTATGCCGAGAAACCCCCGTGCCCCGTCATGATTTGCGTGGTGATGTTGTTAATTCCTATCTTTTTGACTATACTGTACGCTGCCCGCACATCTGGCAGAAACAATTTTGTTATTTCAGCTGTATTCCCAGCAATGTATCTACGATCCCACTCGTCAAGCGTAGCCATGCGAATGCTACGCTTGACGAGTGGGATCGTAGGGTTTTGGACCGATTGAAGGGCTGCCATCGAGTCGCTGTAAACACCGCACGATGTCGCCCGGCCCTTGAGAGCCTCGCTGGTTGCTCGCCAAACGGCCAGAAGTTCAGCCTGGTAGACCGAGCAGTAGTCAGCGAGCTTTAATTTGACGGTTTTGGTCTCCATTCCTCCCCTCCATATGGAGACCGCAGCACCAACTTCCCCTTCGATCTTGCTGCCATCGGTGAACCTGCGTATTTCATATTCACCGCTGGCATCAAGCCGCTCTTGGTCCACCAAACCGACAATCTTGAGGTCTATTCGTTCAGCTGGATGCTGAGCCTGGAGAGCCGATGACATCGTCTCAACCTCACACCCACGTAGCATCGGCTGGGGTTCCCCCACCTTAGCCCGGTAAAGGGAGGCTACCTCCCGAACACGTAGGTCCAGGGGGAGAATCCCAGCCAATACCAAAGCTGAATTGAGCGACACCGTACGGTAGGCCTTACTAATCTGCTGCGCTATGCCGCGCTGCACAGCATTCAACTGCTTGATTATACCCACTCTGTATGCAGCGGGTTCCCATATGCATGCACCGTACAGTATAATCGGTTCGACCCTCGCCACATAGATGGTCCTGATGACATCGGGGTGCAGACCCCAGGTAGTCCTTGCCGCTCTCTTTAACTGTCCATAAATGCCCAAAGCTTTCCTGCAAATATTTGCTACGTGTGGCTTAAACGTAAGCCTGTCGTCTATGGTGACGTCCAGCAGCTTGAGCTCCCGAACCATGGAAACCGTGATCCCTCCCATGCTTAGCCGCGGGGTGTCGTATTTTAGCTTGCGGGTGAAAAGCATTGCATTAGTCTTCTGCGGAGCAAATTTGAGCTTGTTTTCGACACCCCATTCCCGGACACGCTTTAGCGCAGCGTTTGCGCTGACCTCAATCTGCCGGGCGTTGTCGGCGGAAAACACCATGACGACATCATCGGCAAATGCCTGCACGTAGTCGCCGCTTTCCTCGAAGCTTCTGAGGAGTGGGTCTAAGAGGAGGTTCCATAAAATGGGTCCGCCGATAGAGCCTTGTACGCATCCCTTATTCGTGCTCTTAGTGTGCTCCTCTCCAGCGTATCTCACACTCACTTTCCTGTCCGCAAGGTAGCTATCCACTACCCGCCTGAGGTTTAACGGACACTTATCTTCTGCCAGACGGTTCCTTATGGCTGGCCACCAAGCACTGTCGAAGGCTCCCTCTATATCCAAGGATATTAGTACGATGATTTTCCTATCCTGTAAGTTGTTCCTTATGTGATTGATTAGGTTATAGAGGGAGCCTTCGGTGCCCCTCTGTGACATAAATCCGTACTGTCGCGTACTTATTTTAGGCAGGATATAATGCTTCACCCGGGACATGAGCATTTTTTCGTATATTTTGCCTAGGATAGGCAATAAACCGATGGGTCTATAGGCTTTGGGCATATGGTAGTTACCTTTCCCGGGTTTCTTCAGGACGACAATGGTTGCCTCTTTCCATTCCTGGGGGAAATAGTAGAGTTCGAGGCATTTATTTAGCAGGACAAGGAAAGCCTCAGGATCCGCATCGATTGCCTTACAGCAGATGTCGGCGGTAAGGCCGTCTTTACCGGGGGCCTTTTTCGGGTTAAAGGAGCCGCACGCTTGACGGAGCTCGACCATCGTGAATGGTGGGTCGCTAGGTTCATCCTGATTTCCCGCGTTCACGCTTTCAGCTTTGGACCTAATACCCCGATGGTAGACATTGTCTTCTTCTGTCCGATCTTCTGGGAAGAAAGTGTCTGCAAGCAATGCTACCGATCCCTTTGAGTCCAATGTATCACCATCCTTTTCGAGCGGCAGATCCTCCTCCCTGCGCCGTGTTCGCGCAATAAACCTATAAATACCTTCCCAAACGCTTTCCCTGTCCTGCTTAGCACAAAAGTCCTTCCAGCTTTCTGTTATGGCCTTAGCGGCCTCGGTCTCATACTTCTCCTTCAGCTTGAGGTACTCCGTCACGACCTTCGACCTCCTGACTGGTGCAGCGCACCTTATCCTGCGTTTTAGAGTGGCAACTTCCCTCTTGAGCTTGGCGAGTTTTTCAGTCCACCACGGCATCCTAAGTTCTTCATTGGGCTTCTTCAAAGGCATAGATGCCACGCAAGCTTCGATGACAGTCTTGGTATATTTGTTGACTGCTGTTTCCAACTCACCAGTGTTACCAATTCTGCCTATATTAAGTTGGTCTAATTCACGCTCGGTTTTAGCCTGGTTGAATTTTGTCAAAAATTCCTGCCAGTTGGCTTTTCCCGAGTTAAATTTTCTGGTGGTTCGGGAGACAGCAAGTCCTTTCGTTCTTTTCAACCGAATGCTGAACAGGATGCCATTGTGGTCCGAACTCGTTAGACCTTCTTCCACTCTCCACTGCTCGATCAGATCTACAAGATCCTCCGAGCAGGCTGTGATGTCTATAAAGCTATGGTAACGTTTACCGCCTCTGATCGTATCGAAGGTCGGAGTACTACCGCTATTGAGAATGTGTAACTTCATGTCTCCGAGTGCTCCGACCATGCAGTTACCCCTATCATCTATTTTGAGACTGCCCCACCAGGTGCTCTTCGCATTGGCATCTCCTCCTATGATCCATCTTCGATATCCCACTGTTTTTGCAATGTTATCCAGTTGGGCAATATACGATTCTATCGGGAGGTCTGGTTCGAAATAGAATGACACCAGCGTGACATCCCACGACACCGAACGGATCCTCACCACCACGATATTGTTGGTGGTGAGTTTTGGGTATTGCGTGACCGTAAGATCATTGTCAAAGACAGCTATTGCTGCTTTCACTCTACCCTCCCCCACGTTGGTGTTCTGGTAAATTCTCACTCCGGTGTACATTCTCATGGATCTATCGCTGCCTGTATAAGGTTCCTGGAGGAGTGCCACTGCTGCTCGGCGTTTACTCGCTTCGACGAGGACCTCCTTCGTCGCCAGTTGTTTTCGCTGCAGGTTTGCTTGGAGCACGCTGTAAATAAATACGCCCGGAATGCCCTTAGCAGTAAGCTACTGAGAGCCTGGCTAGTCTGTCCCGTTTCTGGCGCACTTGGCAGTCTAGACTGAAGGCATTGTGCTCATTGTCGTCCTGAGCGATAAAGAAGTTTCACTTCAAAAAGTAACGTGGTCAAATCTGTAAATATCATAATTACTTATGTGCTTAAATATTTAATATGAACCGCATCAGGGAATAACCATCACATAAAATAGCTAACTGTAACCCCCAGTAAAAAAAGTCTGAAGGGTTTAGATCCGGGGATTTTTGGGATCATAGAATAGGACCCAGGCGGCCTATCCACCTGTCAGTGAAGATTTCGTTCATATATGCATTTACTGCGACAGCATAGTAAGTTAGACAGGCATCATTTTGAAGCCAATGTGTCTTAAAGTTCTTCGGGCATGTCTACTAATAAATTGGGTAAGTCATTTTGAAGAAAATTTAGATAACTTTCTTCTGTTTCTCAAAAACAGAATCCATCCATATCATTTTGCAGCGTGCAAACGCTACTTGCAAGAGACTTTCAACTTTGAGTTCAATTTTGTCGTAAGATGTTACAAAAGATGAACGAAGATCCGCAGTTCTCCAATAAAATTCTGTGGAGTGGTGAATCTACTTTGAAGAGGGACGGCTACATGAATTAACACAACCTACATATACAGCTGGCAGCTTGAAAATCCATTCGCCTATCGAGAAGACAGGTTGCAATACCAGTTTAAAATTAATTATTGGACTGGGATTATTAATGGCTAAATTATAGGCCCTTTTGAACTCCCAGGTAACTTAACAGGAGAAAGTTACCTAAATTTTCTTCAAAATGACTTACCCAATTTATTGGTAGGCTTGCCTTTTCTTGCACTATTAGCCTTTCAGAGGTTATCCGTTCTTTCCTGGGCACCCTGTATAGCCTTTCTACTGCACTTTTAATATATCTTTATGTAACTGGACAATTACAACATAACCGTAAGTTGAATTATTATTTTTACCTCCGCGTACACAATTTGGGTTGTAACCTACCTTCAACAACTACACCTTCTTAGCAAAGCGGGAGGCAAAATGTAGTCAAAAATAGGCAGACACCTTTTTCAAACCGAGAAGCACCAAAGTGAGCTATATTTGATTTCTATAGTATGTATGGCACAATCGCCTTGACGCACGGAAATTCACCGCAATCGACAATTCAAATAAGTGTAGTTTTCTCTTAAAGTTACCGTGGCCTGTGAGAAATTGAGCGACACAGTGATCTACCTCGAACCATGTTCAAGTTCAACCGCTCGCGGACAGATAGAAAGAACCGGTATAGGTGGCGTCCCTTAGATGATTCGTCCCATCGTTGCTGCCATTTGTCCACGAGGTCGTTATAGACATCCGACTGCTGTTAAAACACTCTTATCTTTTTATCGCGTCTCGTACGCCCAAAAAAACTCATTACATGTTTTGTAGTGTGAGATAGTACATGGCTGCACGTCTTTGTACCTCCTAAAGTGAGATTATAAAAACGGTACACGTTATTATTCTTCGCCGCTTAAACATGGACCCCGTACCGCCTACTCAGGACAGAGACAATACACGGCTCCTGCCGTTAAATGTATAAATATAAATCACTTAGGTATATGGAATAACCTACAAAATTGACCAAAATAAAAAATTGGTTATAGGACATCTCATAGACAATGTTCTCTTACGTTTTTAAGGCAGTTCGGGTTGCATGTTTTGTTTTCGTGTTGTGTTTGGTGTATAGATTAGTTGTTTTAGCCATAGATCGAACTAAGTGGCGTGAAATTGGAGAGGCCTATGTCCAGCAGTGGACTGCGATAGGCTGATGATGATGATGATGTTTGGGGTATGGGCGTCCTGTCTCCACGCTCACTCAATGAAACACAGCGCAAGCGCTGTTTCACACCGATTTCAGTGGTCTTACTCCGGTCGAGCCAGCTCATTCGTGAAAAGGTTCGCTCCACATCCAGTGAGATAGCTGGGCAGAATTCTAACTCGTTGCTATGTTAACATTTATAGTTTCAAGCAAAAGCTTTGCCGTCCCATTAATAAAACTATCAATTTGACACAAACGTTCCAAACCTAAGCTATTGTTTAATATGTATGCGGCAATGCCCTTGCCAACATGGAGTTCATTTGGCGTATTTTATTCATTACCCGACTGCGCAAAGCAAAGAAGGGTTATGTGTTTATCACTCTATGTATGTATGTATGTATTTATGTTTGTTCCTATGTGGCATTGTAGAGGCCAAATGCCTTGGCCGATTTTGATGATCCGTACGTCAATCGATTCGTCTGGACCTCGCGAGTGTCAATAAAAACATTACAGTAAACAATACTCACTATAGTAACAACTAGCCGCCTGATTGTCAAAATGAAAAAAAAAATTTCGACGCACCACGTCAAGTGGGGTATCGTTGAATAGGTATTTGAAAATTAATATTAGGTTTCCTTTATCATTTTATAAAACCGTTTAGGATATATAACGATTTAAAGTTATTAGAACAAACAATATCGCATTTCTTACTTATAACCAGATTTTTTTACGTGTACGGAATGAATATAAAATATTACTATTAAATTACAAGTCACAAAAATGAATGGGTCCCGACTGTTGATCCTTCTATTCTGCTTTTTAATTCTGAGGCTAATTTTATTCTTTTTAGTTTTGTTTTTACGCAGTCGGGTTTTTTGTTTTTATAATATTTTTTTTTTATTGTTTAGATGAATTCAGGCAATACCGAATCGTGAGTTTTTAGAAACTTTCAGATACTTATGTAGGAACAATGAGGGCAAATTACGACTTTGTTTTTTATTATAGAATCGTTAAACGCTTCTTAGACTGATAACTGCTATCGACTCGGTACTAGCAAATCCATCCACTACACCTTTATTATAGCCTCAAAATGTCTCAAACAATATTGTAAATGTACCGATAATATGCAATACCGTTGAGGATGGCCCAAATATGCAAATGCATATAATCCGGTCCCTAATTATTAGCATTTGCTCGTGACTTTGTCCGTATTTATTCGATAATTGTGATATTTCTATGTACGTAAAATGTTCACGACAAGCGGTCGCTCGCAGAAATACAAAGATTAAGAATTCTTTCTAGGTCCTCTTAAAGTTCTGAGACACGTTTAACAGCTAGCTTTGATTTGATTAATTAAAGTTATATTTTAAATATCAAATCAAAAAATTGCAAATGAAGTAGGAGCATCAAAACATTAAAAAAATAACAAAATACGTTAAGTCATGGTATTCGTTTTTTATATAACAGCAAGAACTGTAAATATATACATATATGTATAGGAACTATTTTACCCAATCTACACAAATAAATAAAATTAGAGTGTCTGTTGGTAATATTAAAATAACTGCTTTTTATTAAATTCATATGTCTGTACGGTACATATGCCAAAATGTCAATTTTTGTCTATCCATCGGTCTGTCTGTCTCTCTGTTTGTTCCGGCTAATCTCTGGAACGGCGCGATCGATTTTTTACTGGCAAACAGCTGATGTAATAAGGAGTATTAAGCTACTTTTTTTAGACTAGCTTTGACCCGTAATTTCCCGCGGTTGTAAAGGTACAACAATAACTCACTTAGTTTAATATAACCTAGGGGGGAACGAGCCAGTCCCACTTATTGGGTACAAACGATATCAAACAATTATTTAAAATTCGTATCACAAAATAGTATATTTTATTTATTTCACACGAAGCGATCCTTATATTACAATCGGTAACTCTAGGAGTGATCGGACAATATACTTAAAGTACATAACTTCATCGACGTCCTGATCAGAAGGGGCGTCACACGGGCAAGAGCGAGCGGGCGGGAGCGGCCGCGCGGCCGGCCGCCTTGGCGCGGTTGTAGGCCAGCACGCCCAGCAGCGCCAGCGCCATGCCCGCCAGGTTGAGCGGCGGCGCGGGGTTGCGCAGCAGCAGCAGCGACGCGCCCACCACGGCCGCGCGCTTGGCGGCCGACGCCACGGCGTAGGCCAGCGGCGTGACGCGCGACAGCACGCTGAACGCCGCCACGGCCTGCAGCCACGCCAGCAGCCCGTCCGCCGCCAGCAGCGCGCCGCCCGCCGCCCAGCCGCCGCGCGGCCGCGCGCCCGCCAGCAGCGCCGCGCCGTCGCGCCACGCCCACAGCGGCAGGAACAGCAGCAGCGCCATCCGCCCCAGCGTCTGCGACACACCACACACCGACTCGAGAGCTCGGCGCCGCCGCCGGGCTCGCCGCCGCGGCCGGCACTCACCTGCAGCAGGCGCAGATGGTGCACGCCCGTGTCGCGCATCACGCGCTTGGAGTAGATGTGCTGCAGGCTGAGCAGCGCGGCGGCGGCCAGCGCGGCGCCCAGCCCGAGCGCGTCGAACTGCAGCTCGGTGGCCGACGCGACGCCCACGCCCAGAGCGATCACGACCAGCGCCAGCTGCACGCCGCGCGTCTGTCGCTCACCGAACAGCACAAACGAGAGTCCGGCTGTCCACAACGGTGTCGTCGCCTTCACTGGACCACATGCGAGACACGTATTGAGATGTAAGCGCGATGATACTATTGATGCCGATTAACTTGAATGGTTACAGATTTATACTTTTGTTTACTCCTAAGGATTAAAATTTTCTGCTCTCTCTGTATGTCACTAATAATTCTTTCTAATAGGATATTATAGATTACCTAATAATAAGTAGATATTTAAACCAAAGAAAATCCTAACTACTTAATCTAAACTAACTTCAAATGAACAAAGCACTCATTAGCCACCAGGCATCATGCAATATTTTACAAATTATATCTTGGTTCATAACATGTGAAATCAATTCACGGGGGATGGTGTTTGAATTTTAATATGCTTTATTGGCCAATATTTGATTTTTAAGAGACAACTCAATTAAATGGAGTACTGTGATCACACTCCAAGCCACATAGAAGATAATATATTTATAATCTTACTTATGTTAAACAACACACTAGTTCAAATACCTTACCTCCAGTGTTAAGTAACAATGGAAGAGGAACTGCTAATTAATTATGGAATATATATTTTTTTTTTTTTTGTTTAAAAAAAGACAACTCCCGCATTAGGAATATACATTCCTGTGTCGCGGGGATCTTTACAAACATACATGAAACGGACACAAAGTACACCCAGACTTAGAACAACAATTTATGGATCGCACAAAGTGTTGTCCCATGTAGGATTTGAACCCACAACACTTGGCGCAGTAGGAAGTGGCGTGGCGACCACTGAAACCACTAGGCCAACCGTGTAGTCTTTATCTCTTAGTATATTACAAACAGTCTGCAATCTCATCTGCTATTGTAAACTAACATAATATTCCTACTAAGCCTTCCAGCTTAGCAAAGATTAATAGTTCAATTATTTCAAAACATCACAAACTTATATGTTCACAGTCACAGAGTTGGGATCATTATCAGAATGCAGCTCCTCTCCACTGTTCACTTACTTCACATCTTAAAACACAGCATAAAAAGGGAAAATGCTAAGAAAGAAGAAGCATTATGATTATGTTTATCGTGTATAAGACGTTGTCAGTTCCATGAGTTGTACGGGCAAAACTGTAGTCATACCAGTGTGCGCATATGAGATGGGCACTTTCCAGATAGAGACTTGCGAGCAGACAGTGGTCAAGAACTTGGCGAAGGCGAGCGGCACGAGCACGCGCCAGTAGAAAGGCCGCGTGAAGTCTGTGGCGCGCCGCACGCCGCACACCGCGAATGCGGGATAGCTGCACACCACTATCGACAGTAGCTGCACCATCGTCACCGACATCGGATATGGGAAGTCTGTTAGCACCAGTTTACCTACTACATTGCTGGCTGAGCTGATGGTGTACCACGCTAAGCACAACCCTAAAACTATTAATGCCTCGCGGCGCGAACCGTCCATGGCCATGGCTGCGGTTAATACCCTATCTTATACAGTACCTCTAGTGCACCAGATAGAGAAATGCATTTTTACTTGAAGAACGTATTGATTTCAAAACATAATAAAAAACATGTTTTAAAAAATTGTCCTTAATCTTATTGGAAATTGCAAAAAATACATGTCAGCACATTATTTCACTGACATATTGCTAAGATGAATGAGATGTGGTTTGATACTGATACCACGATACGTGAAACTTTTAACTTATATACAGATTTTCCTAACTGAACATTAAATTATACGATTTCATTTTATTCACAGAGAAAAGTGGACTTGTTAAAAAAAGTAGAACTAACAGCTGTCAAGTTATCCAAATAAACGTCTACGTCAAAACAAGCAGTGCTGCCATGCCATGGCTAGTAAATTGAATTCAATAAATTGGTAGAAATAGAAAAGTTGGAAATAGAAATAGCTGCACCTCTTTTGATTCCGTCTTTTTTATTCTTTCCAGTTCTTTCTTATTTAATATATTTGAACTTAGTTTGGTAGGTGTATATTTCAAACTTTTTTTAAAATTTATTCAGGTAACTCGAGCTACAAATAAGTATATCATCTGATGATGTACTTATTCGTAACTCATGTTTCATTACTGGGTGTGTTCTAATTTCTAATTCGATCAAGGCAAAAAGCTTGTCATCTTTTGTTGTGAGATTTTACTTCTTCTTTTGATGATATGGCAATCAGCCGGATCAGCTATTTCTGCCAATGTCAAGTATTTCAATTCTTCAATTCTAAGTCTTCGAGTCTTCAAGTCTTCGTCGTGATGGAATAAATGATAAAAAATATCAGAAAGTGGAAGACATGAAATAGGGACCGTCTCTCGCAAAAACAAAAAACGATCTCCCGTGAGATTTTAGATAACTGTCACCTGATATTAAACTCAAGGTCTGGCAATACTGAACAATGCACTATCTGTGACCTGTACGACTGTCATGTTGAAAACAAGAAAGTTTTATTTTCCTATCACAAGTATTACTTTATTTAATTTATATAATTTAACTTATTGCAATGAACTAATTTATATTAGTAGCAAATCAAAGTGATTCGAATGTTACGTGTAAATATGAAGCTGTGCTTACAATAGAACGAGACACAAGGAAGTTCCAGACTTATTCAGAACGTACGTTCTCGCAAGAATCGTACTCTACATCACTTGTTGCAATCACCTGTTCGCCTCTCGGTATCCTAAGGTGAGCGAGCAGCCGTTCCTAGATGACGAACCATCTCTAACGTTCCGTAGGTGATGAAACCGTCGTGTACTCCACCCATTGCATAGTAAATGTTAATCAGATTATTATTTCTCTTATCACTATCACGACGTGCAATCTATTTAATAGGGCTCTATTGCCAAACGTACATTTTACCTGATAATGGAACCGGAACTTTTGCTATTTGTTAAAGGAGTCTTCTTTGAACTGAAATTGAGCTTTCACTAATACATACTTAACTAAGCAAGTATTGCCCTGGATATGGACACAGTAAAAAGAGAAGTGGATACTTAGTTACAAAAGTGAACTTTCTCAGTCTCTCTTCTCTCACATTACACACAGGTAAGTTCACTGACGGTCTCATCATCATTAGCCTTTAATAGCAACTGCTGGACTTAGGCCTCTTGATAGGAGTGAGGTTTTGCCCACAGCACCACTCTGGCCGATAGGTGCAAGTTGGGACTCTCTGCTAGTGACAATCTCTAGCCACCTGTTGCCTCAACATTTTCTTAGATGATTTCTGTGGAAGTTTTTATATTGATACTTCACCTCCTATGGCAGCTTTCAAATGGTGAAATGGTGTTATCTACCACAAAACCATGTTTCTAAATGATTTATATCATACAAGTTTTTGGATCGCTTGCATTAGATATGATTTTGAGTGAATGACTGAATTTAAATAAAGTAAATAAAAAAGAAGCTCTACAAAACTTTTAATACAGGTGTCAAAACCACTAGACTATTGGGCTTGTGAGCAAGTTAAGTGGAACTGGCTGTGAGAGAAGCAGCTGTCTTTTAAATCTATCCCAGTTAATTTGAGTGTTAATTTTTTGAGACGTCTTCAGTGTCATCATGAAACAGATTTTGAAGGTAAACTGCAACAGTTTGAATTCAAACAGAAGATTTTTTAGAATCACAGGAATTTGCGGTACACATATAGTTTCAGCTTACACACACCCAGTTAAATTGTGCCTTACATATTTCTATGTAAAGATTTTACTGTTAGCTTGTTTCCAATTTCATAATTTAGGGGATTTAATTTCACAAGATCATAAGCCTATGGAAGGGCATATCTTGTGGATCCAGAAATTCTACAGGGTAATTCGTAGAGTTGCCTATGTTGACCTCCATGTATAGAAGTAATCACCTATGAAAGACTTTAATGGCATATCATTAAAAGCTGTCGCTTGATCATTTTTTGAAGTAAGTATGGCACATTCATTGAAAAATTTCATAAGCTTTTGTACAGTGTAGTTGCTATTCCAAAAGAAAAAGCAACGCTTACAGCAATGCCTGTGTACAGAAGATCGTTGCAATATGTTACAGTAAGATTGTTAAAATGCTACATTGTAATCTATCTCGTGAGATCATCAACTGTAGAAAGATTGTGAACAGTAACATACTGCTTACAATTTAATGTATTATTTTTGATTACACTATAATCTATCGAAGTGAAACCACCAAATTGCAATACTGTATGTGACAGAGATTGCATTTCGCACGCCGATTGGTTGAACAGCAAATGTCCCGCATGTTATGAGTTACCCTCATGAAGTTTCGAAACGAAAAGCTTTGCAATATGCAAATTTGATGCGCCATACAAACTTTGAACACACACTTTAGAGTGTGAATTTTGAAAAATCTTTTCTTAGCACAAGCCTTTATCATAGTAGGTATATGTGTTCCAAATTTCAGCACAATACCTTCGGTTTTGAGGTGTGCGTTGGTAGCTCAATCAGTAATGGTCGTCTTTTATAAATATAAATAGATTTTGTTTATATTTCACACACAGCAGAGTATATTATATTATTCGAACCATATAGGAGCATGGGTTAGGCAACTGTTTTTTTCTAATAATGAAGCTGTATTGAGGTATAAGAATATTGTACAGGTGAATGAAAATCATATCTATCAATGGATAGCAAATTGTACACCACTATTTTTTACAAAACTTTGATAGCAAATGTGTCCTACGGCTGTGGACTGCACCGCAAACAGGGGAAAATAAGGAAAAAATAACTGTTATTTGTTGAAAATTGAATGCCAAGGGACCAAAAATGATATCACTGTTAGTGGTATGTATGGCGAGTTTGATTGATTCTATTCGCAGAGTAGTTAGATATTGTAGTTTGTCAGGTGTGGTGTGGTGCGGTAGCGGTCGGAGGGCGCTCGTCGAGGTGATGGTGCGATGGCCTCGCGGCGCGTGACGCGCAAGTGGGAGGTGTTCGCGGGGCGCAACCGCTTCTGGTGCGACGGGCGGCTCATGACGGCGCCGCACCCCGGCGTGTTCGCGCTCACGCTGGCGCTCATCTGCGGCACGTGCGCGCTGCACTTCGCCTTCGACTGCCCCTTCCTGGCCACGCACCTGTCGCCCGCCGTGCCGGCCGTGGGCGCGGCGCTGTTCGTGCTGACGCTGTCGGCGCTGCTGCGCACGGCGCTGTCCGACCCCGGCATCATCCCGCGCGCGGCCGCGGCCGAGGCCGCCGCGCTCGAGGCGGGCGAGGCGGCGGCCGTGGCGGGCGCGGGCCGGCCGCCGCCTCGCGCGCGCGAGGTGCTGGTGCGCGGCCGGCCCGTCAAGCTCAAGTACTGCTTCACGTGCAAGATGTTCCGGCCGCCGCGCGCGTCCCACTGCTCGCTGTGCGACAACTGCGTGGAGCGCTTCGACCACCACTGCCCGTGGGTGGGCAACTGCGTGGGCAAGCGCAACTACCGCTACTTCTACACGTTCGTGGTGTCGCTGTCGTTCCTGGCGGTGTTCGTGTTCGCGTGCGCGGTGACGCACCTGGCGCTGGAGACGCGGCGCGCGGGGCTGGCGGCGGCGCTGCGCGGCTCGCCCGCCTCCGCCGTCACGGCCGCCGTGTGCTTCCTGTCCGTGTGGTCCGTGCTGGGGCTGGCCGGCTTCCACACCTACCTCGCCTCCACCGACCAAACCACCAACGAGGACGTGAGTACACGCCTCTGAGTAATACTTGGGCAATATTCGACTGCCTCTGTAGCGCAGTGGTAGCGAATGCGACTGCTGAGCAAGAGGTCTCGGGTTCGATTCCTGAGTCGGGCTAAATGTTTGTATGATCTGCAAATATTTGTTTCGGAGTTTGGGTGTTTTCTATGTATAATATGTATGTATTTACAAAAAAAAGTATATAAGTATTAATATCAGTTGTCTAGTACCCATAGTACAAGCTCTGCTTAGTTTGGGACTGGATGGCGTTGTGTGTTAAAATGTCTGAACATATTTATTTATTTAAAAAAAATAATATTTTAATTTCTTTTTTTCTATAAGATTCTACGTCATCGTCATATTCCAAAACCCAACCTGCACATTAGGTATCTTCTAGAGAAATCGAATCTTATTAGAATCATTTTGAAATAGTAATAACACATAATTCAAAATTTATTTATGTATGCAAACCCTTTGAAAGTGTGACTGCATGGCGCCTCGTCAAACATCTCTTCAGGGTAGGGCTGGATCTGGCGGACAACCAGTATGGTTTCCGTCAGGTGCGCTCCACCGTGGATGCGACCATGCGCGTTAGAATCCTGGCGGAAACAGTTTCCCGGGGTGAAGTATTGTTGGCGGTGTCTTTAGACATCGCCAACACCCGATTCGATTTCGATTTGTCAGTCCTGAGACACGAGAAATCCAAGACCAGAAATCCCAATCCGCCAGGTTCTCGTGGAGGAATGGAATAAACGATTTGGCTAACCGACGAGGCAAAAAAGGAAAACAACCCCATAATGGATTTACGCAGGAGATCCTAGTGGACTTATGTTTATAAAAACTTTTAAATAAATTCCCTAGTGGATCAAAATGAAATATTGAATTCCTAGGGGATCAGTGTGAACAAAAATCATAAGTGAAACCCCAGGGGAGCTAACCTGCAAGGATTCTAGCCTAGAATACAGAGAGAGAGAGATCTCTATGGCTCCACCTACGCTACGTCTGTGCGCTGCGTCATGTGCTTGCGTCTCAATCTCGTTCAGTTTAAGAATGAACGAGATCGAGACGCATGCACGTGACGAATCCATGTGTGTGTGCAGATCAAGGGCTCGTTCTCGACGCGGCGCGGCGTGTCCAACCCCAACCCGTACTCGCGCGGAAATGCGTGCGCCAACTGCTGGCACGTACTGTGCGGCCCGCTCGCGCCCAGCCTCATCGACCGGTGAGTGCCGTTACTGCCCGCCAGGGACCTATTTAAGTGTATTTATTGATGTTTCGGTTACGATTCTAAAGAGCTAAGTTAAGCGCTAGTGAAATAATTTTCAAAAAAAAATGTGTTGCAGGCGCGGGGTGTTCTCGATCGACGTGAGGGACGAGTTGCCGCCGAGCTTCGTTCGCGTACTGAACGCCGCGCCCGCGCCGGGAGCCACGCAGGCGCCCGCCGCACCGAGCCCGCCGCCCGCCTTCGGCCCGCCGCCCGCTTTCGGCCCGCCGAGTCACTCCGGCCCACCCGAGCCTCCGGAGGGGGCCGCGGCCGGCGCTTCACTGCAGCTGTCCGCCTACGGCGGCAGCTACACCAACCTGTTCGAGGGGGGCGAGGGCGCACGCCACGCCTACATGAACCGCTCGCTGGACCTGGAGGCGCCCGCTCCGCCCGCGCTGAGCGCGTCGCGCCTTCGCCTGCTGCACGACACCACCATGATCGACGCCGCGCTCGACCTGGACGAGCCCGAGCCGCCGCCGCACCTGCCGCACGTGGGCGTGCACACGCACGCGCACGCACACGCGCACGCGCACGCGCACGCACACACGCACGCGCCCCGCGCACTCGCCGCGCTCTGACGCGGGGGGCGGGCGCGCCCCCGCCCACTCCACTGTAAATATATATATAATAAATAGCTTGTATTGTACAGTTCGTTTAGAATTTCACTCTCCTTTTAAAACATGCCGCCCAAACTCAGATATCATCGCTCCCGAGAGAGTTAGGCCAGATTAGCCTCGAAGTCTCCTCTTTAGTCATCTAGCTACGACTTATGAGGCTCTTTTAAAACACTGTTTTCATTTCAGAACTGGCTTTTTCTATCCGCAGTCTCGTTTTTGAACAGTCACAATTGTAATGAAATAAATATAAAAAAATTATTTGAATTTTTCTAGAATCTATATTGTCTTTACAATATTCTTAAAGCGTATTTTTTTATTTATTGATTATTTAAACCCAGAAAATATTAAATAAAAAGTAAAATTAAGGGAGGGAAATTCAAACTTATAATAATGCTTTTGGTCGAAACGAAATGTGACGTCAATGGTCACGTCATCGAAATTATCTGAGTCGAAATTCAAACTTTGCTAGTAGCCTTTGTCGAAAAATTAACTTCTTAATATTATTTAAATTATATTTATATAATAATTATATTTATATTTATTATTTTTTTCTTCTTCTTTTCTTCTTCTTCTTTTATAGCAATTATAATTGTTAATAAGTATTAAGTAACCGAAACACTGAATAGCAAACAAACACAAAAAGATAATGACGTCTTTGGCTATGTCAATAGCGTGCGCCAAAAGGCAGCGTTTGAATAGCTCTAGTTTAGTCAGTGTTTTGAATTTCACTTTGAAAATTAGTTTGACTATTTTTAAGCCAATTTATATATTTTTTCTATGATGTAGAGATGTTAATGATCAGATTAAGAAATAAAAAAGAACTTGCATATCAGTAGCCTTACAGGTCCTCGACAAAAACTGTGCAAATCGATTTTCATTAGGATGGACTGAACTGAAAAATGGCACGTCGCCATTACAATCGACTAAAACCACACAGTGTCATATGCAATTCTGTTGCAAGGGACTAGGGCCATAACTCACGGAATCCCCGAGAACCACGACAGACTTTAATTAAAGTTTGTGGAATAAATACAATATAATCCACGCTAATGGTGTTTTATATCTGTAGTAGGATACTGTATGTATCTATTCAGTCACATTACTTCGTAACGCATTCGTTCTATTCACTCACTCATTGTATCTGTGATTGAATGAGAAGGAAGCATTATCTCATCTCTAGTGCACGTGCGGTCGTGGAACAGTTCAGGCCACTGTGAGCGACGGTGGTGAGCGGGCGCGTGCGTTTTAGAGCCGGCAATATATGGTTATACTACAGATACAAGAAATTGTAATATAATAACAACAGGAAATTGAAATGCAGAACATGCGGAATTGATGTTGACAGTCAAAGTCAGTTTAAACCGTGGGAGAGCCATGAAATGAATGGGCCGGCTCGACCGGAGTGATACCACGGCCTCACAGAAAACCGGTGTTAAACAACGCTTGCGCTGTGTTTCACCGAATGGGTGAGGATACCGGAGGCCCATACCCTAGCCCCTCTCCCCATCCTCCAAAGGTCGGCAACGCACATGTGACGCCTCTGGTGTTGTCCATGGGCGGCGATAATCGCTTACCATCAGGTATGTCTGCTTGCTTGCTAGCGATTACATAAAAAAACCACTAGCGCAACTCGTCGTGGTATTTTCAGAACGATTCATTTAGCGAGTTTAGACTGCATTCGAATAAACACACAAGAGCTTTTTAGTTTGACAAAGAAGGCATAAAACTGAAGTTGTGTTGCTCGATATGAATGATGACTACCTACAGATAAGCTAAAACTTAAGCGTTAAATGAGATAGTGTAGCCTTGACTGTGTTCAATATCTCGGGTGCTATAAAACCACTATCTAAGGCAATTCATATACCTAATACATAAGATAAAGTTGTGTATTATCTACGATAAACTAATGTGTCCGTTCGAAGATTCCGAAGTGTTCTACAGTTAAACGAATTTCATAAGTAGATTTATTTTTATGGGATGGATGGCATACGAACAGACGTATTGCCTGATGGTAAGTGATTACCGCCCCCCACACACACCCACAGTACTAGAGGCGTCACAATTGCGTTGCCTGCGTTTTAAGAAGGGATACCCATTTTTTTTAAATCTTTATATACGGAGCTTAGCCACAATTTTGACAGTATACAAATCATAAAAAGCCTTAGCTGTGGAACCTCCAGTAACTTTTAAACAAAACACTTTAACAATCCGCAATTACATTTCATTAGCATCTATCCGTCCTTTTTATTATCACCTCAACCCACTTCACCTTCCCCCTCCCCGCTGATATACTCGCCTCCAAATGTTGCCATCCACTCCATGTGTTGCTAGTTGAAAACCTACTAGCTATCCGATTATAACCGATGCTTTTTTTAAAACCTTATAAAGCACTATATTTCTTGAAATACAAGTAGGTAACTTAAAAATGTCCGCACACACTTCGAGCGGTTGGTCCCAACTGCCGTTTTAAATGCCGCGCCCCACCAAGCGGCCATCTGTGTGCCCATTTGATAAAAAATCATTTACCCGGTAAAGCTAGTTTAAATTTGGATGATTATTAAAAAAACTTATAGCTGTGTCTGTTAAAGGACTGTACAGGAAGCTGTTACATCTTTCAACATCCATCAACTTATCACTAAGCATGCGATCTGTAAGTTGTTGGTTTCCTGTACATTCCAATAGTTCAGGTTGTATAGTTTTGTACAAGATACTCTCTCAGTTGATCTCTTATCAAAATATTCTCTCCAAACTTTGTAACAATATTCTTTTACAAGATGTAGGCAATACAAAAAGTTAAGAGGAATTATAAAATATATACCCTCAGAACAAGCCTGTTTTACTAGTGTGTCCACCATTTCGTTCCCAGCTATGCCCATGTGAGATGGAATCCATTGTAGTTGTACAGTTTTACCACTTTGCTCTAGCTCCAAAATTTGGTTAATAATTGTATATGCTAGCGGTGCTCCTCAAATGAGAAACTCGTCGTGATCAACAGTATTACTGTATGATAACGCTTCACTAAGTTATTATTTCTGAATATCTGTCAATGTCATTTCTAAAGTGAGCGAATGTATTTTTTGTGGGTCAAAGAGAGCCTCCCGCCTCTGAACCGTTTTCGGACTTCTCTGTTAGCCCTTGCTATATGAGCGCGAGCATTATCGTACATCAGATGGAATCTTGCTCCAATTCTCTGTGCATATGGGATCACATGGGGTCTGATGACCTCCTTGATACAACGTTGAGCTGTAATTGTGCCTTCGTTGAGAATTACCAACTCGATTCTACCTGATATAAAGATTCCTCCCCACGCCATAACATTGGGGCCCCCAAACCTGTCACTTTCATGTATACAAGCAGTATAGGGTTTCCGCCGGGAGCAGCGATAGACGAGGAAAGTAGCACTTGGGGCCAAGTTGTTAGGACGGCCCCAAGCTACCACTGCGAGATAGAGCACCGTGGTCACACCCGCAAAGAGTAAGAAGTTACAATTGCAGCGTCCACCCACCAATGCCGCCGTTCTGGTTGCGGTGCCTCTATGATCGATACCTTACCGACATACATCATGCAGACAGCAAAGGCCCGTATTCGGTTAGCAGAAATCGGCATCACAGGTGGGGTTCGCCAGAGAAAAGCTGTCACAGGGGACCTAGTATTGGAGGTCCCCGGTCCTGATAGTGCTGCCAAAGCAGAGGCTTTGTTCGATCGCTTGCGCGCATTCATGAGAAATACAGACACGCGGTTTATGTGTATACGTAAGACGGCCGAACTGCTGGTGATGGATCTGGATGAAAGCACCCCCACCGAGGTCGCGGAGGCAATAGCCGTAACGAGTTTCCATTCTCTGTTCGGCTTCGAGGTCGGGGAGATCCGCCGAACTAACTAACTAACATGCCAAAATGTTAGTCTTTGTTTAGTCAATAATTCGCATAGTTATAGCGAAAATCAGCTATAACAGCTATACAGCTTTTCCTTTTGAAAAAATGCCCCAAGGTCTCGTGACACGACAACTCGCTCGCAGCTTTTCTAAGCACCCCCTACACAACACAGAAGAAAAAACAAATTTGCGTTTCTTTTCACTTTCCGAGATAACTTCTTTTTTACGTCAAATTTGACTGGACTACACTTGAATATTTATATTTAGCAACCGAGAGGATCACGTTGATCCTCTCGGTTGCTAAATAACACTCGACTAGTGGAATAAAAAAATACGTTATGTTATAAATATTATTTATTTACATTAAGCTAATAATATAATCTCACACTGAGTTCACTGAAAAGTACAAAAGTTCTATTAGCAAACATTCCTCACTCGAATCACGTCACCGAGTACACCTGACGGAGAGGCTGGCGCACACGCGACACGCCCGCGCCGGTCAGTCGGGGCGAGTGCGTGTGTGCGAGGTGTGCAGGTGTGCAGGTGTGCAGGTGAGCAGGTGTGCAGGTGAGCAGGTGAGCAGGTGTGCGCGCCTACAGCTCGGTGTGCTCGTCGGCGTCGAGCTCCTGCGCGTCGTCCTGCGCGTCGGCCGGCTCGTCCAGCGGCTCGTCCTCGGGCACGGCGTCCGGCGCCACGCCCAGGATGCCCTGCAGCATGCGTTCCACCGAGTCGGCGAACTCCACCGCCTGGCCCTCCTGCAGCATGTAGCCCGACCTGTGGGTGACGGAGGCCGTTAGGAAGTGCGGTCTGTACGGGCGTGCGAGGCGGGCGAGAGGGGGAGGGAAGGGGAGCTACCTGATGGCGGCCGTGCGGTAGAGCGTGTCGGCGGCGAGCGCGGTGTCCTTGTGCTCGGGGTCGTCCTGCACGCGCCGCAGCAGCTCCACGATGAGCGGATGGCGCGGGTTGATCTCCATCATCTTCTTCTGCGTCAGGTGATGCTTGCGCTGCGCGTCGTCAGCCTGTCGACACACGTACGCGTTTGAATATCTCAAACAGCATATCTCGCGAAGGCTGTGGCGGGCGGTACCTTCTGGTGCGCGTTGGAGAGGGCGAGGCGCTCCATGTTGCCGGTCCAGCCGAAGGCGGTGGCGGCGAGCGCGGCGGGCGAGCGCGCCAGGCGCCGCGACACGGAGCAGCGCGTGATGTACTCGCCCAGCTTGCTGCTCAGCCACGTCGTCAGCGGCTCGAACTGCTTCTTGTACGCCTCCATGCGCTCCTGCTCCTGCTCGTCTGTCGCACCGAAACCGATATCGGTTAGGTTCAATCGAAAAGACCGTGTCCAAGTATATTTTAAACGTGACCGAATAAGTAAACGTTCGTTAACTAAAGTAAAGAAAGGTGAGAAGGGTCGACTCACTCTCCTCCAGGTCGAAGATCTCCTTGGCGATGTTCTGGAACTTCTTGCCGTCGTACTCGGGCAGCGAGGAGAGGCAGTACTCGTCTACGGCCTCGGTGAGGTAGAGCACCTCGTAGCCGCGCTTGACGAGGCGCTCGGCGAACGGCGACTTGCGAACTTCGGCCTGCGACGCGCCCGCGATGTAGTAGATGTGGTTCTGTCCCGCCTTCATGCGCGACACGTAGTCCGCCAGGAACGTCATGTCGGGCCCGTGCGACGAGTGGAAGCGCAGCAGCTTGGCCAGGCGCGAGCGGTTCGACGGGTCCTCGATGACGCCCAGCTTGATGCTGCCGACCGACAGCAGAGTTAGTGCGCGCCCGCTAGCTAGAACGGCGTTTTGCCGTCGCCCTACCTGTACACTTACTTGGTGGAGTACTCCTTCCAGAAGGCCAAGTACTCGTCGTCGGGAATCTTCTTGAGCATGTCGAGCACCTTGCGGACGAGCTTCTTCTTGATGATCTTGATCAGCTTGTGCTGCTGCAGCGTCTCGCGCGACACGTTCAGCGGCAGGTCGTCACTGTCCACGATACCCTGGACACACGGACGTGGGCAAATTGAAAAGACGTCGAATAAGATAGGTCGAACGAGTCGGAGCGTCGCAAGTATAGATGTAGGAGAGGTACCTGTATGAAGGCGAGGTAGTTGGGCATGAGCTCGTTGAACTCGTCGGTGATGAAGACGCGGCGCACGTAGAGCTTGATGTGGTCGGTCTTGGTGCCGTAGCGGTTGAAGGAGTCGGCGGGCTGCACGCGCGGCACGAACAGCAGCGCGCGGAACGTCACCTCGCCCTCCGCCACGAAGTGCGCCCTGCAACACGCGCGGCGTCAGCTCCGCCCACTCTCCCGCACGCCACTCGCTCACACGGCCCCACTCACCTGGCGAGAGGCGCTGAAGTGTCCTTGGTGAGGCTCTTGTAGAATTGGTTGTACTCGTCGTCGTTGACCTCGGAAGGCTTGCGGGTCCAGATGGGCTTGTTGTCGTTCATTAGTTCCCAGTCCCAAACGGTCTTCTCAGTCTTCTTGGGCTCACGTTTTTCTTCGGTGGCGTCCTCCACCTGTTATACGTTAAGTTTATAAATAACAAAGAACACTGAAGTGTTGTTCACTATGCAATAAAAAATATTTAAAGTGCTAATATACACTCAAAGGCTAGACGGTAGCCTGTGCTGTGTAGCCAGAACTGTCTCTAAGAAACTCACAACTGTACAAAATGGTAATTGTCTATGTTAACAAATTTGTTAGGAAATAAGACTTATACACATGGGCGGCGAAATTTCATAGGTAAATGCCTAATATACCACCAACTGGTAGCTATGTCGGACTCGAACCGACTAAAATCCGCACACCGTCTCTCGGGTACTAGTAGCCAAGGGATCAGGTGCACCCTCGGAAGGAAAACCCTGGAACGCCGACGTACCTTCCGAGGTACGTCGCTAGTCCGCCACTTACGGTTTACAGATGACCCACTAATGTGTAGGAACCCTGATGCTGCTTTTCTATTTCGAAAATGGCGCGAGCACTCTGCTCGCTGAGATTTCGTGCTGTCACCCCGACCTGAGGGTGACTGGTGGCCCCGCACCTATCACCCCCTAGGCTTGCGGGATTTATTATGCTTGTTGTGCGATCTCCAGCGCCTAAATCGTCTGCGGTACCTGACCCGTTCTGGTGGGCCTGTGGCCTATGCCTCTCGCTCTGTAATAGGGCCATAATCAATCAATAAATGTGGAATGCCATGCCGCGGTCTGGCCATCGCAGTGGAGGCCTCAGGCGTTGGCTCCTAACAGATCAGACACAGGTGCTCTCCGAAGCATCCTTTCCCAATGATCATCTGTATCAGCCGTATGAGAGGCTCCCGTGATGTCTTTCGCGCCAATCCTCCGTAACGGGTCTTACTGCCGCAATAAGGGCGTGCGCAGCGCTCGGTCGTTCCTGCCATTCTCCGAGATTTCTCGATTCTCGGAACTCCTACCCAACTCCTGCACCTCCTTGCGCCACTGACCAAGAGCCGCAAAGGCTCTCGCCTCCAGGTCCCATGGTGAAGATCCGGCCAGGAAACTTGCCGCCTCAAAGGAGATCGTGCGGTATCCCTTTATGATCCTGATGGCCAGCACTAGTAGCGGTCGCCGCAATAGCTCGATATTACTGGCCTTCAGGACCTACACACATACTGCGTCACCATAAAGGACCATGGACCGAACAATTCCCGCGTATAGTCTCCTGCAGGAGTCATCGAGCCCTCTCATATTCTCAGGCAAGAACCGTGCCACGGCTCGCGTGGGGCCAATCAGTTTCGAGACCAGACTTCTGAAATGGTAACCGAAGTCCCATTAGCAGTCTAGTACGAGCCCCAAATACCTCATAGAGGAGAACCTCACCCTTGAAAATAATTCTGGCGGCGACCATGTTTTTACACTACAAAAGATCTAAAACAATATACATACATAAATTTTATGTACAGGACATAGTTATTTATTTGTTCAAAACTTAATCCACTTTTGTACATTGGTGGTTTTAGGTGGGTGTTAGGTGGTGGTTAGTTACAATGTAACTACTAAAACTACCCAAAAAAAACGTAAATATATACACACACAGAGTACGTATGTCGTAAATACAACAATATTTACATATATATAAATATACATGCACACACATTATTATATTTATATATGAGATTTCTGAAAAACTTTTTTTTATTTAAATACGCTGCATCCAGATCTATTTCCTGCAAAAGCGCGATATTAAATAAGCAATGGGGGCCGAAATATGTGTGAAAGAGACAAGACATTAGTGTCAAATGGTGTTAACACGTGGTCTCTTTCGGTCAAGCACTTGGCACCGAAAACGCGTCGTGTCAGTCGGCCACGTGCGCGCAGAGATTAAGGTGCTCACGGTTTAAAAAAAACCTGATATTACGATCATATCGCGTTTAGATAGTAAATTTATACTTCATGTTACTGTTTTAATTTCGGTATACAGTACGACATAAGTGTTTAAATCATTATTGTTGTTCTCATATTATATACTTGTCGGGTTAGGCCCAAACATTAGAAGTAAAAGTTAGATATGGCAATATAGAGAATTTATTTCAATAACTCAAATAAATCAGAATATCCTAAACCTAGGAAATTAACAAAGGTGTAGAATTAGTTAAATATCTTACTATTTCAATGAAGGCGGTCACATAGGTCAGTACTGACTGTCAGGGACAGTGGTCCACGTACCCACCGCAATAAAGATAGTACTAATTATCAGAGACAACGTTCCACATCCAATAATCGTGCAGTACTGACTGTAGACAGTGGTCCGTGCACCAGGACGCAAGTCTCTCTTTTTTTTTTGTTAGGACTATAGCTGTTGGCCTCGGTGGCCTCTACAACTTTACGCGGACTATTGGTGAGCGCCGAGGGCTCTCAACCGGTAAGCGTGCCGTAACTTTATTTTTAGCCTACTAATTAAAAACGAGTAGATACCTACTTAAGCGTTTTTCAATATTCTACTCCTAAGGGGTGAAATAGGGGTTGAAAGTTTGTATGGAAATACGTTATTTTTTAAATTGGTATCATGAAATTTTATTTTTGGGCTACTGGTTAAAAATGAGAGATACCTATTTAAGCGTTTTAGGATATTCTACCCCTAAGGGAGGAAATAGGGGTTGAAAGTAAGCATGGAAGTCCGTCATTTTTTAGGTTAGAAATAAGAAATGAAATTTTAATTTTGGGGCAGACTGACTGATTAAAAATAAGTAGATACGTATTTAAACATTTCTGAATATTCTACCCCGAAAAGGCTGAAATAGGGTAAAAAAGATCGTATGAAGGTCTATCATATTTTAAGTTAGAAACGTGAAACTTTATTTTTGGGCTACTGATTTGATTTGGGAACCGGTGGCGGTACACGGTGCCGTTCTGGAAGTTATTCGAAAATATATGACATAGCCTACAGGAAAAGTAAGTTGGAGTGGCAGAGGGATGGCCATATTAGCTGCAGAACTTATAACCGTTGGGGTAAACGGGTTCTTAAGTGGAGACCGCATCTCGGCAAACGTAGTAAACGTACGATCTTCGACTTTTTCTTTCGGATCTTCTTCATGAGCCTACAGACAGAGGCCTATGTACAGCAGTGGACTACGATAGGCTGATAATGATGAGATACGTATTTAAGTGTTTCTGGATATTCTACCCCTAAGAGGGTGAAATAGGGGTTGTTGAAAGATAGATTTTAGTTTAGTCTGGTAGTTCGTTATTTTTTAAATAAAGCCTGAAGACAAAGTTAACATTTATGGGAATTCTGCTACCCAAGGGGTTTAAAATAAGGGTGAAAACAATGACACAATATTAAATAGACTGACACTTCCCTGTACCATACTCTACTCCGGAAAAGTTCACTTAAATCTAGGTGGCGCTCAAAGTAAGTTCCAAGAAACAGTTTAACAATGTTTAACAGTATTTAGTTGATATGCTTCAATTGTAGTTATTATATTATTATTTGCTGAACATAAATCTTTCTTTCTAATGCTTGTTTTCAAAAATTATTTTTCAAATGCATAACTAAAAGTTATCACCTATATTGAGGAGACGTCGTTGCAATCGATTTCAACAAACTCGTAAATATTGCCCCTTTAACTTCGCGAGATGTCACATTTATAAGTTATTACTGATGACATATAAAATATAAAATGATGCGAGATGACAGCGCCAACGAGCGGCTACAATTACGGCGGCCTTTGAAAAAGATTGTGTTATATTATTATTATATATTGTATTGATGATTGGAAAGTCTTGACAATTTTCTGAAACTAAAAAAAAACATACCAGATCGTCCACTAAAACCTGTTTGTGATGATAATTGTAAATTCAAATGTCGATCAAAATTTCCAGATCCGCAAAGACAGCAGACTTTCAATGAATGCTGGAGCTTAAGTGAGATAGAGAAACTTTTATTTCCAACTGGGTAAATATAGTTTACTCCAAACTATCTTTACGTGAAAGTAGATTGAACTCATGGTGTAAAATAAATACTTCCAATTCTATTAATACTTGGAAGTAAATCAGTGATTTCCTGTAAAATTGCAGTTTTTGTAATACCACATTGTCATCGCAGAGAGGTATAGTATATGTCAATCATAAATAGTTAAGTGTTTAAATTCTAGTTTAAAGTCTATGCTTTGTTTATTCATTGACAAGAAATATTCAGTTGTGAAGACAAGGACAGTGTGTTAATTGTGACACTAAAAAGAATCAATTCCGCTGCTATTTCCGATATTTGGCGCCATCGATGAAATTCATAACTCTCACCTAGCTCATATGAGCTTTTATACCATTACGGGGTGCAATACAGAGAACAACAATACACGACAGTGGTAGACGTTGAACAAGATAAGCTCGTCGTAAAGTCACAAGAGCGCCGTTCGTGGTCAGCAGAGAACATTAGCCTAACGTATCCGTACCTGGGCATCGTCATCGTCGTCGGCTTTGTCCGCGTCGGCGTCGGCCTCCGCCTCGTCGGCCTCCTCCACCGTCTCCGTGTGCGAGGCCCACAGGTAGATCGGGAAGTTGATGAACTGGGAGTACTTCTTGACCAGGTTGCGGATCGTGTCGGGCTGCAAGTAGTCGGCCGCCTCCTCCTTGACGTGCAACCTGCGGAGCAGACACGGCTCGCTATGAGTGCGGCGCGGCAGGCGGGCGGGGCGGGGCGGGACGGGGCGGGGCGGGACGAGGCGGGGCGGGGCGGGGCACGTACGTGATGTGCGTGCCGCGCTTGAGCGAGTCGCCGCGCGGGTCCTCGGCGATGCTGAAGGCGTTGGCGTCCGACTCCCACATGTGCTGCTTGTCGTCGTTGTGCTTCGACACCACCGTCACCTTGTCGGCCACCAGGAACGCCGAGTAGAAGCCCACGCCGAACTGACCGATCATGTCGTTCATCTCTTGCGCTCCGCCCTGTAACGAGTGCAGACTTGTTTACCCGCCTGCCGGATTTTGTCACGCCTTTGCCCGTTTCGATGAAGGTGTCGTTTACCTTCTCGGTGTCCTGCATCTTAGAGAGGAACTCGGCGGTGCCGGATTTGGCGATGGTACCGAGATTATTGATGAGGTCGTGGCGCGTCATACCGATGCCGGAATCGATGATGTGTAGCAGGCGCTTCTCCGGATCGGCTTTGATGCGGATGCTGAGGTCGTTATTGGCGTCCAGAACGTTACGGTCCGTCAGTGACATCAAGCGAATTTTGTCCAGGGCGTCGGATCCGTTCGAGATCAACTCACGAAGGAAAATCTACAACGAGATCACAAACGATGAGTTTATAGTTATAGATCTATAAGACGAAACGCATATCGTCTCACCTCCTTGTTTCTGTACAGAGAGTTAATGATGAGTTTCATCATACGGTTGACCTCCGTCTGGAACGTGTAGTTTTGGGCCTTCTCCTTGAGCTCCCGCATTTGCGCCACGCTCAATTCGTCCGGAGATATGGCCTCCTCTTCGCGCAACACCGCTTCTGCATCTATACGAGACAGAAATACGTACGTAAGTTAAAAAAGACAATATCTCTATAAATGTATACGTGTCGGCACTGACGGTTCGCATCTACGGACAATTTCTCCCTATTCTATAAACCTGCTTAGAAACGCGAAACCTACGAAGGGCGTATCGATCAAACAGAAGCAGGCTGCAGTGAAGCGAATCATCGCACCGGGTTCGTTCAATTATAAGCGCGAGGTGCGGCGACAATGAGCTCGCGCGCGTCGCCCCTGGAGCCCGCGCCGCCCGCCGCCGCCGCCCCCCCCCGCGACCTGCACGCGCGCTCCTTCAAGCTGCGGTTTGCGGCACAACGTGAGCCCGGCCGCTCCAACGTGTCCTTAGTGAAGCCCCTCGGCTTACGTCAGTTTATACATTTTCCTTTAGCAATTATACGTGTAAATGCACCTCTATAAACTGTCGCGACGAGCTGCCAAAATCTCACTTTAATGTTCTGCTATCGACAGCCGCGACGGTGACTGGCAAGTTTTACTGCCGTGAGCGACCGACGCGAGAGGACGAGGAAGGCACGCAACGAGCCTTGCTTCGGATCCAGGACACGTTCGAGCGCGGACCCCGCGAGAAATACGACGCCCCTCGCACCAGCTCACAGGTGTAAGTGACCTATACGCGACGGCTCACCCGCGTTCCGCAGACGGCGGGTGCCGTGGTTCTTTTCCCCGTGAAGGGGCAAAAGCGCGTCTGTCCACGGCACTCGTTGGCTACAGGCCGCGCGATTTTTCAACGTTGGCAGATTGAGATTCCCATTGCTCTATCGTTCGTGGTGACATTGTAGTCTGTAGATGGCGCACTGTGCAGGTACGGCTGGTACGAGGAGGGCCGGGAGGCGGCGAGGGCGCGCGCGGACCCGCGGCTCGGCCACCGCGTGCGCGACTCGGCGTGGCTGCGGGCGCGCCTCGCCGTGCTGGCCGCCGACGACAAGCTCAAGCAACCGTGATTACTAAATAGTAATGTCACTTTGCATAAATATAAATATATTTATAACTAGCTTTTGGCCACAGTTCCCCCCGCATGTAAGGCGGTTATTGCGGCATAGAGTACCCGGCCCGTGTCCTTCATAAAACGAAAAGTATCTCCATGTCAAAGGACATTTAAATCATTGTAAAGGTTCATCCGTGAAAGTGTAACATAAATAGTACAAAGGTTATTTAGGTAGAACATATTTTGCCACTCATATTGTGAAAACATTGATTGTTACTATTACTGATTGCTTCATCTGAGTAACATCATGTAAATCTAATCTACAGTAACTACTGTACTAAGTACTAAGTCTGTATGGTCTGTGTACAAAATTAAATCTCCTATGAATTTTCAGTGATATTATTTTTTTATTCAGTCATATTCAGCTATACCTTTGCTATTAGACAAAAACGCCTTCTTTCTTCCAGAACAATTGTTAATGTTAATTTAAGTTCACATTTCCACTGAATCTGGTGATCAGAGTCGATTTGAGATTATGATAATATTATCATCAGTATTGAAGGCACTGATAGCTGTACATTATCTACAAATCAATCAAGTGCTATTAAATGGTGTCAACACTCACTAAGTACTATAAAGGTGTGTAATTTTAAACATAGTGTTAAAATATAACTTGCTCTTCTCATCTGAGAATAAGAAAAAAGCCTGTTCATTTCAAAAGTCCTTCATTAATCTAATGTTTAGAGTTGTATAGAGCCATTTGTTTCAACTTTGAAGTATTGTTTGATAGTGGAGTACTTCTGGACTGGCTCTAGTTACTATTAATCTTCTCATTGGCTTCATTGATTCATTATTCTGAGTTGATGAAGATAAGACCGACATGCAGAGTTTTTATTAAATTATTTAAGTATATTACAATTTAATTGTAAACTATCTATAACATATTTAGTTTTTTATCACAAAATATAAAAATTAAGATAGTGGATGATAAACAAATGAAACCTTAATACTTTAGATAAGCCATTGTGAATTGGTTTCGCCGATGGAGAGGCAGAGTGGGTCAATGCTCATGCTGGGTGAAGTGACAGTGTAATGCAATATATCAATATATCTATAGCACAGCCGACATGCATTCATTACTTCTTTAATTACATTATTTCTGGAGGACACCCCACAACTGACAAACAACAAATGCATTACATTCAACTTTTTTTTTGTCAGAAGTAGGTACATACAAATACTTTTAATATTTTTTGGAGTGGCTACTTGCTATTGTGTATTGTATTTTGTATGACTTTTTACATATTTAATATGTTTTCAAAGATTTAGTGTAATACAATGAGTTCATGTTCAACTATTATTAAAGAAGCGATCCTAGTAAATATAATTCATAGAGAAATTCGGAACAATACTAAAGGTCTCATAAGATTTTCAAATTTAAATTAACTTTTTATATTTATAATTAATTGTTTGATTTGTGATGGCAAGAAATAGAAAACTGAATCAATAATAATTATTACCATTTGTAATTTATTTAGTACAGATATAATTTTTTCAACCTTAAATCAAGTTAATAACTTTCTTGTAATAAAGAAGGATCAATTATAACTGTAACACAAACACATGGTTAATTACAAATGTTACAACACCATACAATTCAAACATTAATTACATGTGGGTGTATTAAAATTTTTATTAAAAATGGATATTTTTTTTCAAAACATGTTTGACTAGGATTAGAAGCATACCTGTGCGGGAACCCTCGCGTGATGAGCCGAGGTCAGCGTCCACCGTCACCTCCTCCACGGTGCCCACGCCCAGTCCCTCCTCCTGGGCTCGGGTCCATCCTATAAACACACAACCTTCTTATTAGACTGTTCACGACGCTTACATCGAAACTTCTAGTGCCTGCGACAGCCTAAGAATCTGTGTAAGTACTACATCACAATACATTTATGGACATTTAAGAGATTCCTTGGTGCTAAAATTAGAAATAGTCTTTCAGAAAACTTGAGAAATATTAATTAAAACAATCGAAAAATAAAAACAAAATACGGTTAGTACACTACGTAGACAGCTTACCTGCGAGCAGCAGAACGCCGGCCGCCAGCAACAAAATATATTTCATGGTAGCAAATTCTTGCAATAATATTGTTTGATAACTTTTCCTTATAATATAAATAAATTAGTACATAAAAAACTTAAGTGCGCCGAGCTACGCTTTAAACGTGTCTATGTATCCTTTGAATCGCGTCTCCAAATACAGCAGGTCAAGTTTTAGCTTGACACTTCACTTCAGCAATGGGTGGATGATAGCGACTTATTGGCGAAGCAAAACTATGTCCACGTATTTAGCCGAATCATTTGTAAACACGACACACAAATTGACAAATAGTAGATCAAGAAATCCAAATGTCGATATCCCATTGGCTGATACTGACAACTGAGTAACGTCACCACCCGTTTCGTTTCACTAAAAGTAATATTGATGGAAAGCCACATTGAAAAAAACGAGTGATATATTTTTTTTATGATACTACTAGCTTATCTCCGCGGTATGACATCATCGGCGGCAGGTAACGCCGCGGGTCGAAGCTAGTCTAAAAAAAAGTTACTCCTTATCTCATCAGCTATCTGCCAGTGAAAGTCCCGTCAAAATCAAACAGACAAAAAATATAAAAATAAGATATTTTGTTATATGTACCGTGTATGTATTTAATAAAAAGAGCATCTAATAAAACTTACGAACAGACACTCCAATTTTACTTATTTATGAAGACGAGCGGACGGGTCGCCTAGCTAAATTATTACTTCTACTCACGAACACTTAATTCAAATATCACAGTAATTTTACTGACCTTACAATCCTTTTCCTCAGAACCAAGAGAAGGGCAAGAGTTTGGGTTTTGGAAACGAAGCATAGAAAAGGCTCATTATATCAGTTTTTTAAGCTTTTGCATCCTTAAATCATTACCTACGGTCGGTTCTGGACCACGTCTACCGAAATATACCCATTCATTATTACTTATTCATAAGAATATATCTGGGAGGGGTCCGGATGGCGTAAGAAAGCGGTTCCCGGATCTCTCCCGTCTCAGGCGCAGAGTGGCACACCGTGTGGTTTTAGTCGGTTCGATTCCGACACACCGCCCCGCCGCAAACCCCGGTTGGGTGAAGGCCCGAGGGGGTTTCCATAGGTAAAAAGAAATGGGGGTTGTATATATGCTGATCGGTGCGACAAATTCTATTGCACGATTCAGCATTGGTAATTTCTTCGTTTCCATCGTTACTCAGTAGTTCAACGTATTTTCGATAGATGGCACTGTATTGTGTTTCTGTTTTGCGTTGTATATGAAAGACCAGTTTAGTCTCTGTATCTGAATGACCTAGCTTTATTAGTTTTTCTTTTTAGTTTTCTGAAATGAAATATCCTAGCCAGATCAACCTATCGCCCCCGATACCCCTTGTTTACTTTTCATGAACATTATTTGACTTTGATTTTGGTTTTTATGTTGTCTTGATGTTATTATTGCTTTTAATATGGTGAAAGTCAAAAGCTGTTGAAAGCCAGCAGTAAAAGATCAGTTGTTGTGGAGAACCTTGGTGGAAGCTTTGACCAGCTGTTCACTTACATCTTTCGGCTGAGATGATGTTTAGTACTGTTGTAATGAAAATTATAATACATAACAATATCTATGCGAATCCTACGATCTAATAAAAGTAGATAATTGTTATAATTAAATGAGGAGAGTATGAAAACTGTTTTTTAGGATTTCCTGTTTTTGTTTTTAAATTTTATTATCTTCTATTGTATAGTTTTTAGAGGTTGGTCACACAAAAGATCTCTCACACAGAAACCTTACAAAAACTATTTTTTGTGAAATTACTTTACAATGCCTTAATACGCAGTGTCATTGATTATGGTTTATTTTTGATTACACCTTGTAATAAGAAGGCTCTAGCAGCTCTTGACAAAGTTCAGGCTAAGTGTCTTCGCATTATAACTAGCTGTATGAAGTCCTCTCCCATCCATGCCCTACAAGTAGAATGTTCTGAGCCCTTTAGCTATAAGAAGACAATTTTTATCTGCCCGCTTTATATTGAAAGTGATGTGTAAACCTCATCATCCCCCTCTCAAAATTAGTTTCTGTTTTGGATACTGTCTGTAACATTTCTAGATTTTGGTCAAATAAAGAAATTCCAACGATACTCCAAAGTTTTGGGGATTGCAAACCGTTCATTAGCGATACAGTAAAATATAAATCTCTTCCTCTATTATGCTTCGATTATAACATTCTGTGTTTTAAACCAGATGTTATTATAAGCACCGGGATCTGTAAAGAGTCTGATCATGCGAATTCGACCTTCAACGCATTGGTTGAAGAGCAATGGAAGGATTTCAAAAAAATTTTACTGATGCCTCCAAATTATATAACGAAGGCCCTGTGGGTGCTTCAGTTTACTACCAGGACTCCAGGATTATCCTAAAATTTAGATGTCCCAAAGAGTCATCCGTATTTACGGGCGAGTGTGTGGCTATTCTGAAAGCATGTCTGTTCATAAAATCACACAATATTAACAAGGTCGTAATATTTACCGACTCTCTTAGCTGCCTCAAAGCGTTATTGCAAAATCCTTTTAAGAAACCGTCTCAATCTTCTTTAATTCTAGAAATTAAAAATATCTTATTTAGCACAAGGAGCTCAAATGTAATTCAATTAGTATGGATCCCTAGCCGTAGTGGCATCAGAGGTAATGAATGTGCAGACTCATTGGCAAAAAATGCCACCTTTTCTGAAACTGCGGACCTCTGAGGCTTCCCAAAGAAAAGCTACTGGCAGCCTGGTAGTTAGAGTGGTGTTCCAAAGATGATTTCCTTTGGAGGAACACCTCCTCTAGAAGGAAAGGCAATCATTTTTATGCCATTCAGCCATCTGTTACATCAAAAACCTGATTCTTTAAGTACAAAAAGTTGTCTAAATCTATTATTTCAATAATTTGTAGGCTTTGTATAGGTCACTGTTGCTCCCCCATTTTCCTGCGTAAAATTCGGGTCAAGGACTCATCAATATGCGAATGTGGATTAGACGAAGGCAGTTTGGACCACATATTTTTTGATGGCATGAAAAACAATCCATCTTTGGACTTATATGGCCTTTTAAGAAACTTGAATATCCCCACCCCTATTAATTTCTCTTCTCTTTTAACCTATTCATCGCCAGAACTCATTCAGGCGTTAATGACTTTCATACGTTGAATTCCATTAAACCTTAATCAGTTTTCCTTCTTCCTCCTTCACTTTGCTCTTTGTTTTTTTTTTAACACAGTTGTTTTTCTTTTACATTCACATGTCATTGGCAGAATTGTCGTCATCGGCACAGTTTGCCATATCCAAAAAGAAAAACTTCTTCTTCTTCTTTTGATGATATGTCAATCAGCCAGATCAGCTATTTCTGCCAATGTCAAGTATTTCAAGTCTTCAATTTTAAGTCTTCGAGTCTTCAAGTCTTCGTCGTGATGGAATTAATGATAAAAAATATAAAAAAATGTGGATGACATGAAATGGGGACCGTCTTTCGCAAAAAAAATAAGCGATCACCAAAAAAAAAAAAAGTTGACACTTGATACTTTTGACAATTTAGTTTTCTGAAAATTCATGCTGCGTTTTGTTTATGTGGTTCTAAGCAAGATTGTGTACGGAGATCGTTTTTTGTTTTTTCGAAAGACGGTCCCCATTTTATGTCATCCACATTTTTTATAATTTTTATCATTAATTTCATCAAGACGAAGACTTGAGTACACAAAGACTTAGAATTGAAGACGTTAAATACTTGACATTGGCAGAAATAGTTGATCCGGCTGGTTGTCATATCGTCAAAAGAAGAAGAAGATTGTGTACAATTTTATCATTAATTTCATCACGACGAAGACTTGAATACTCTAAGATTTAAGATACAAGACTTTAAATACTAGATACTGGCAGAAATAGCAGATCCGGCTGATTGCCATTTCATCAAAAGAAGAAGATTTAAAACGAATTATATTAATATCACATTTGCTCATTCATACACCAGAAGTCTTGTCATAGACATATCTAAATTAGTCCGAGGATTTATTTCCTGAAAAATGCAAATAGGTAGTTCACCTAATGTCTCCAGTTCCCGAAAACGAATAGTCTATAAGCCAAGCAACTGGAGCATACATCAGTTTGAAATATGGAGTAGCGATCTGCTTTGCAAGGCAGTGGCTTTACGTGTCCAGGGAGCCCTGCTTCTGTGGCTGGGAGGTGTAGGCCCGGCGCAGCTAAGTGAAATAGCCTTAGGGATGCCGGTCCCGACCGACAGTGGCAACCGTGATGCGCTTTCGACGACGCTTATAGGCACTGATGGTACCGCATCTGCAATGGCATGCCGACTTTCAACAGCGTTGGCGAGACCCGTCTATGTGTGTAGCGGAGTTACCTTTGATCGTTTCACAATGCCACTTGTTGAACGTGGTCTGGTGGCAGAAATCAAAAGCAGGCCAGAATGCTTTTAGTTATGTCTTGTAACCTGTAACAGTATGTTTAAGAGATGGAAAATTAAATAAAGTGCATTCATCATAATATAGTTCTATATACACAGGCGGTATTGTCTATAAAATTGTGCTGTTTTTATTTTTAATCACAATGAACTATTAACATGGATAGTATATTATTGGTTTTGACCCCTATATGATTGTATGAGGTGTGGATTTAGATATTGTGTGCACTGGGTAGAGATTACGAACAAATGTGTGTGTAATAACTGTAATATTTCTTTTGGACAAAATGGGCAACCAAGAGGTGGTTTGCCTGGTCAATTGATAGTTAATTATATTTGCTGAACATAGTTTTGCCGTCACAAAATTAAACTATTGTCAATTTTTAGTAAAATGTAAGGAGTTATTGTGGTTAGTATTTACAGCAGATAACCTTTTTCTAAACCTTAAATAACTCATCATCATCAGCACCAAGAGCTTTTGACTCTCCAGGGCTAGGCACAGGCCTCTTCTTTGAAAGGAGGTTTTGTCCTACAGTACCATGCTGGCAAGACCAATTGGTATGGGGTCTGCTTCAACTTTTCCTTCTCTCTGCAGTGGTTTTGTTCTGCATAGTTTTCTCCCTTAGTCGCCTTATATTTATAATAACTAGTTTATACAAATTAATATATAAAATTCACAGTTTTTGCAGGGAGCCACCTTAAATACTTGTTTTAATCTAATTTAACTATTTATTTTTAAAAGTGAAGACATGTCTTATCATTATGTGAGAATTTCAAGAGTGGGGTTATCAATATCGAACTAAAAAATCATGTTTGTTGTATGGGAACCCCTGAAATATTTCTTTTATTTTGTTTTTTTACTATTTTTTTTTTTAGCTGCTACAAAAATACATCATCTCTGAAAACAGACGGACGGACAGCAAAGTCTTAGTAATAGGGTCCCATTTTAACTTTTCGGTATGGAACCCTAAAAGCTCAAATTACTAGAAAAGAGATGAAACAGTTACTTGTGATGTAGAATGTACTGATGGAGCTTATTGCAGGTCCCTTAATTGAATGATAACAAGTTACAAAGGTAAGACCGGCAACACTAGCCAGGAACAGGTAGTTCAACTCGTATGCGCGCGCGAGGCCGTGTGGGTGTGCTTGTAGTTATACTGCCAGCAAAAAAGGTTCTAATAGACCAATAGTTGCAGAATTCTCAAGCGTCCCCTTAAAAAACCAGGTGCTCAAGGCAGTCATCATCATCATCATCGACTTTGACTGCCTCGGTGGCGCAGTGGTAGCGTACGCGACTGCTGTCCATGAGGTCTCGGGTTCGAATCCTGGGTCGGACCAAATGTTTGCATGATCTGCAAATATTTGTTTCGGAGTTTGGGTGTTTTCTATGTATAATATGTATGTATTTACAAAAAAAAAATGTATTTATGTATTCATATCAGTTGTCTAGTACCCATAATACAAGCTCTGCTTAGTTTGGGACTAGATGGCGTTGTGTGTTAGATGTCCGAAATATTTATTAAATATTTATTATTATTAAATATCATCAGCCTATCGTAGTCCACTGCTGGACATAGGCCTCTCCAATTTCACGCCACTTAATTCGATCTATAGCTTCTCGCATCCAGCTCCTGCCAGCCGTCCCGCGCAAATCATCGCTCCACCTGGCCTGTGGACGTCCTACACTAAGTTTGCCGAGACGCGGTCTCCACTCAAGAACTTTTTTACCCCAACGGCTATCGCTTCTTCGGCAAATGTGGCCAGCCCACTGCCACTTCAGCTTGCTAATCCTGTGGGCTACGTCGATGACCCTGGTTCTTTGTCGGATAACCTCGTTTCTGCTGCGATCCCTTAGAGAAACGCCAAGCATAGCCCTCTCCATAGCACGCTGAGAGACTTTGAACTTATGGACCAGTCGAACCGTAAGTGTCCACGTATCGGCTCCGTATGTCATTACGGGAAGGACGCACGCATTGAAGACTTTCGTCTTTAGGCACTGTGGAATCGACGATGAGAAGACCCGACGAAGTTTCTCAAACGCCGCCCAACCTAGCAGGACTCTTCTGTTCACCTCGTCATCAAATTTGTTTCTACCTAACTGCAAAGTCTGCCCGAGGTATACATATTTTGGAACAACTTCGAGAACGGCACCGTGTACCGCAACCGGTTCTGGTAGTACATGTTCATTGAACATGACCTTGGTCTTGTCCAAGTTCATCCGTAGGCCGATGCGCACTCATCTGTGCGCATCGGCCTACGGATCCAAATATTTCAATTGTTTTTCTTTTTCAACTTTCGCGAGATTCACGTCATGAGAAACGGCGATGTCGACAACCATTGCGCGGCGCTCTAATCGATCTATGACCATAGTATCAGGCTTATTGGCAACAATAGTCCTGTCTATAATAATAGATCGATCCCAATAATACGTAGCACGACTATTTTCGAGAACTGAGTCGGGCACATATCTGTAGTATGGCACCTCTGAATTTACAAGATTGTATTTAAGGCATGCTGTTGATGTACTATCCTGGCTACTTGGTTGTGCCTGTGCAAATATTCACCGTTAGCAAGACGAGAACAACCAGAAATAATATGCCTAGATTCTCCGGGATGGTGACATGCCCTACAGATATCAACCGTACCGTCCTTTAAAACATACTTACGATAGTTATTCGTCATGATAACTTCGTCCATAATCGCACAAACAAAACCTTCGGTTTCTCCGAAGAGATCACCATACCGTAGCCAGGAAGTCGATGGCTTGAAGTCTATATCGGGCCCTTAATGGGCCCGATAAAACCGGCCATGGAGTTCCTTGCCCTTCCGTACTACAGGTTTGCACCAATTCTCTTTAGCCAGAGCGAGTGGAGTGAACTCGTTATCCACTGCAACCACACTGCGATGCACTCCCATATCAGTATGTAGAAAATATTTTCTAAGATTGTATATCTCGCGATTGTGTAGGGTCTTTATATTCAATAGACCACCACCCTCAAATTTTCGCGGGATGTACAATATCATAACCGATGAACGTAGGTGGTGCATTCGAAATGTAGTCAGCAATGTACGGACTCTCCTGTCAAGGGCATCTAATTCGGTCTGAGTCCATCTAAGTACACCAAAGGAATACATCGGAACCGGCATGACCCAACCATTGCAGGCTCGCACCTTATTACCCCCCGATAAAGGACTTTTAAGTACTTTTTTCAGGCAACCAAAAGAAGCGATCCTGCAATGTTTGCTTCATGTTAGATTCTGGTATTCCCAAGAACTGTGAAAACCCTAGATATTTGTAGGTTTCAGTTGCAGTCAGAGATCTGAGTTTCGTGGAATCTGAAAGCTCTATTCCTTCAGATTCCACAATCATACCCTTTTTAACATACATGACTGCGCACTTGTCTACACCAAAGTCCATTTTGATAGAATTACTAAAGTTTTCCGTGACCTTTAGCAACGCTGTCAATTGTAACTTAGTGTGGGCAAGTAGTTTCAAATCATCCATATAAAAGAGGTGAGATAGAACTCGATCATCTTTCTGAAACCTATATTCTAACCCTGCACCCTCTAATAGAGTACGTAGAGGGTTCAAAGCCAGACAAAACCACAAGACACTCAGACTGTCACCTTGAAATATGCCCCGCTCAATCTTTATTGGTACATCGTTAACCGCAGTCTGCCGACACCCAGTATAGCGCAGTACTGTTTTCGATTGCCCCATACATGACTTCAAGAAAGTGCACAGAGTTGTATCAATTTTATACAACTCAAGCACCCTCAAAAGCTATGTATATGGAACCGAGTCATAAGCCTTCTTGTAATCTATCCAGCATGATATCAGGTTCCTACGATTACGACGCACCTGCTGTCTAATGGTCATATCTATTATAAGGAGCTCTTTATTGCCACGGGTCGGAAACAGAATGTATCGAATAGTTATTAATGTTTGGAATTGAGATGCTAAACACGCATGTGTGCTTCGAAACCATTTAAGCCAAAAGTTGTGCAGTCTATCCGGACCAAGTTCTTTACAGTTCGGTAATGAACGGACTGCACAACTTATATCCTTTTTATCTATAATAACAGGTTCCATAGGTAATAAAGGTAATACTATTATTAATATTATGATTAAATAATGTAGGTATCTTTAAAAACTATATTATTTTTACGTTATCGTATAATTTTTGGTTTTCACTCGTGAAACCATAGCCAAAGTAAACAATTTTCTGAAAAAGGACGCGACAAATGTATTGCAACTAGTAAGTGATCCAGTGTGCAGTGCATATCCAATTTTAATATTGAAATTGAGTAAACATTTAAAACAGCGTGCGAAAGAGAACAGCAATCGCTGTGGGGGTATCCGTGAGATAAATAATAACTAATATATTGACTTTATTAAAGTTGAAAAGAATATTTCAAGAAAAACTTAACAATGGTGGAAGTATGTATTTCGACTCTGTATAAAATTTTGCTAAAGTTTTGGCATACGGACAACAAAATAAAAACGGTGGATAACAGATGTGTAATTATAGAGCGGCATGATAATCAAAAGCTACGATTTTATTGTCTTAAAAATTTACTCAAATACCGTCAAAAAATCGGCGTATGCTATATACAGATGAGAGCAACATCTTAACCATCTTTACCGATGCGGTACCAAATATTCGTAATTCTCAATTACCAATTTCTTTTTCGGGTCCCTCTTTAGCCACACCTACCTGATATGCATTTTGATGATATCTGCAACTATTCCAATTCGATGTACTCTCCATTTGAAAAACAATATGCTTTATGACGGCTTGTAGCGTCGTTCCGATCATGAGCGTATCATTCAATGATACCCCGTTCTTACTCTTCTCCGACGCATTAAACACGACTCTGACTTTAGTAGTAGTCTTGTCCTCCCTAACAGTATGATGTAGAAAATATCTGTATCGTTTCAGCAATAGCACCAGAAAACCCAGCTAAGCACAAAGGCTCCTCAGTACGGCTCTTCAGGCTCTTCTGAACGGTAACTTAACTACATACCTACAATCCTCTCTTCTGGTTGTAGTGGCCTTATAAAACTTTTCGCAGCGCAACTCTTCTGGCGTTTACAGTTTCGTGAAAATTTGGTTGTTGATCTTCTACTTCCCAAAATTTCTTCAGTAACTCGTCTTCTTTCAACAGAGTGTGCATTACATTTATACAACTACGTGTAATATTTGATCTATCTCCATTCTGTTACTGTTCTCGTTACTGATTGCACCAGAAAAATCCATCCCAACGTCGTACTCTACGGTATACGCTTACCTGAGGGGGCCTTTCAAAATAGGTTCCTTCAAAATACAGCTGTTTACTTCTGCACCTAATAGAGTATCTATTCGATTTGGATGATGAATTCAGGATCGGCTTAATCCTTTGGTGCGATGTTCAACCACTCAAAGACATCTCTATCATGTCCCTTTCAGGTAAATGCGAAGTAATTCTGCTAAGAATGTAGGCGTCTATATTTAACTCGACTGTTTGATCTACTTGTGAATGCAATTTTAATCTTACCATATGACGAGACACTGACTATTGTTGAACCAAACCAGATACTATTCCAAACAAGCCTGAGAACCTTGATCAATAAGTGCCCTAACCACCTGAAAATTACTCGTCTAGGACTCCGCTTTGACTAAAGCCTTGGTGCACGAAAAGCACGAGATCACGGGTGTAGTCCTACTTACAGAATTGGACGAATCGAAATAGGATTTCTATATTGGCCAATTTAATAAAATAGTTCTTAGATGTGGGCACACTACTATTCCCTACTCTACTCTATAATTTTATTCTTTTTTTTATGTATAAGCTGCCAAAATGACTCTGCCCTGCCTGATGGAAAGCATGAGCAGAATCCAAGAGCGGTGGTCACCATCCTCAATGCGAAAAAGAACAATTCAGCATGGTGACCCACACTATGGCTGCCTGGTGAGATGCTTTTTCACGCCATGCTTAAAGGACCCGGGATCATAGTGGGAAGGAAATACGTGCGCTGGTCGTGAGTTCCAGGTTTTGACCGCTCGGCACAGGAAGGAAGCACCGAAGCGATGAGTACGAGAACGTATGTCTTCCACTTTAAAGCGGTGACTTCTAAGGCCGGCACGTGTTGTTCTGTAGAGGAAGGGAGAGGGGGGGATCAATTGGAAGAGCTCTTCAGAACACTCACCATGGTAAAGACGATAGAGGACTGCCAAGGAGGCGATATCTCTACGCAACTGTAGAGGCTCAAGGGTTTCGGTGGCTTGTATCTACGTGGAGCCAAAGGATGGAGGAGATGGATGGGTCCTCAAGGCAGCGTAATCGGCGACAATAAACATCCGCCTTAACGAAAAGACACACTCCAGCCTTCGCGAGGAAGCACACCTCGTGCACGTAGCCGGGGTAGTGGAGATAAGTCGTGACGGCAGGGCGGCGTATATGTGTCTCCGTTAGGAATAGCATGGCCGGCCGTGCCGTCTCAAGATGTTGGTGGACGGCGTTGAGGTTTGCATGAAGTCCACGGATGTTAGTGAACTCCACCTCAAAAAGCGAGTTGGTGGGAGAATGGAGTGCCGCTGTTAAATGTTTGTGCTTTTTCCTTGCTGCCATAATTTAGTAAGATGGGGAGGGGAGTGGGAACGTAAAAGGCATAACAGTTATCGTGGCAGTGTAAAACTGAGACTCGGAATGCTACATCGCCATACAACGGTAAGGTATGACGGTGACCGAACCCTCGGACCGAAGGGCCCCCGTACCCTCCCGNTAGTGAACTCCACCTCAAAAAGCGAGTTGGTGGGAGAATGGAGTGCCGCTGTTAAATGTTTGTGCTTTTTCCTTGCTGCCATAATTTAGTAAGATGGGGAGGGGAGTGGGAACGTAAAAGGCATAACAGTTATCGTGGCAGTGTAAAACTGAGACTCGGAATGCTACATCGCCATACAACGGTAAGGTATGACGGTGACCGAACCCTCGGACCGAAGGGCCCCCGTACCCTCCCGGAAGTGGTCGCCTGGCCCCACCGTCCGGTCACCAACCGGCACGACGAGCCACTCCGCAGATTATGCGCGACCTGATGGGGCAGCCTCCCAGGGTGGTTAACCGCGGTTGGGCCCCTCTCTATACCGCGGGCGGCCAGCGGCAAAACCGTTTCTACGGGTCTCCCTGGCCGACGGTTCGAACCTCGTCACCCTCAACAAGACTCTGCGAGCATTCCACTGCTCACACACTTACCCCGATAACTGTCACCCCTGCATCATGGGCCACCGGTCTAACACTCACCAACGAAATACGACGGCATCTAAGCTGTCATTTTAGGTTGGTCTTCTGTGCGAGGGTAGTACCGCCCCGTCGAGCCGGCCCGTTCGTGCTGAGATCAGCGTGGCTCTACTACCTTACAAAATTTTTCTCTTGATGTGCTTTTTACTTTGTTATTGTGCTGTGTATACAATTGTTGGTAAACCAATAAAAATAAATTAATTAAAAAAAAGTAAGCGCAGCGCGCGCGTCATAGGTACCTCGCGCAGTAAGTGCGTGCGAGCGCGCGGCACGGCCAGAAGGCGCGTCAGTCGCCGAAAGTTAATGAAAACTGACTAAAAAGTGTTAAATAATAAGAACATATTATAAAAAAAAACCCGACTGCGTAAAAACAAAACTAAAAAGAATAAAATAAGCCTCAGAATTTAAAATAAAAACGCCTTGGCCGATTTTGTTGATCCATCTATTCTAGATGGATCAACAAAATCGGCCAAGGCGTTTGGCCTCTACAATGCCACATAAGAACAAACATACATACATAGATACATACATACATAGACTGATAAACACGTAACCCTTCTTTGCTTTGCGCAGTCGGGTAAAAAGGATAGTCTCCGTACTGTTTCAAGTAAATAAATCTGATATACTTATTTTGTATACGCTCCAACATGACACTATATTTAGTTTCATGTGGAGCCCAGACAACTGCGTTACATTCCAGTTGACTTCTGACTAAAGCATTATATAATGTTGTAATGACTTTTATGTTTGTGAAGTCTTTCGCCATACGAAGTACCAATCCTAAATTCCTATAAGACTTTTTACAGATTCTGAGTATATGATCGCGAAACGTTAGCTCAGAGGTAAAATGCATTCCCAAATCCTTTACTGTGTACTTGTGTTGGATAGGTGTTCGTTTATGTGTAAATGAGATGGTCACACACTTTGACACGTTGGATTGCAGCTTATTTTGTCTACTCCAACGTAACACTCTATATAATCCTATATACCCTTGAAGCTTTTCACAGTCTGCCGTGCTTCCAACAGTGAGAGATAATTTTAGGTCGTCCGTAATAACAGACACTTGGCCTCTCCTATGACACTCGGTAGATCGTTGACCATCAAAATATCCAAAGGACCCAAGTTACTCCCCTGACTTACGCCAGATCTAGTAAAATATGGTCGTGTTTGATGTCCTGCATAGTCCACATACTGCCACCCGTCACCCATATAACTTGCGAAGAAGTTAAGCAGATGCGGGGTAAACCCGACGCCAGCCAACTTCTTCAGCAACACGTCATTTCCGACCAATTCAAATGCCTTTGTAAAATCAAAGTATACCGCACATGGGTGTATCCAGGTTCTGGGCCAGTAGGGGGGGCCAATCTGCTTTTATAATCCTCTAATATAAGCTTCGCCTCGCGGTGTGTTACTCGCAGCTACTACAATAATAGCGGGGAACATCGCGGGGCTCAGCTAGTCCAATAAAGTAGGGCTAATGATGTATTTTAGACTAAGTTACTTCTCCACGTCATCTTAACCACGTTTTTTATGTCTGGGTGTACTGAATTTACCTTCCTGTAGATAAATTCAAACAAACTGTAAAAAATCACCTCATTAAGAAAGCCTACTATGCAATCAACGATTATCTAAACGACAAACAGTCGTGGGCTTATAGTGTCATTAGATATTTACACAAAAACTTCTTTGTGTTATAATTAAGCTAAATTATTAAGAAATCATTGTCAGTTGAAGTAATGCGTGACGATTATTAAGGTAATAAATATAATTAGTAGTGATTTTTATCAGTATCTCGACTATGGTTTGTCATGCTCACTAAAATGTCATTGCTTGCGGTGTCGTCGTGGTGCGGGTCGTTTCTTTCCCTCTGATATGGCGAGAGAGACGATGGCTGGTCTATGCGTCATACTCGTGAGCGGGTCTGCTTGGGGTGACTGGTCGGCCTGGTCAGGGTTGCTTTAGCCAATACTATTGATTTAGTTCGTTCAACTGCAACTTTAGCCTCTTAATCTAGTCGTGAATTATTTTCAACAGTAGATTTTGCAACTGAATGTGCACCTTGAATGATTTCTATGTTTAGGTTCAGACCTTTAGTGGTATCACTGAGTGCCTTTTGTTATTTTTTTGTTAGTACGTTAGCTTTTGAAGCATTTAATGTAACGAAATTCAGGTGGTAACAGATTGCACACAGTTATCCATTCGTGTAATACTAATACTATTGTACCTACAAATCTGACTTTTACAAAGAGTGGCCATGAGTTTCTTTTCCAGTATTCTTCTCATAATGCCCTACGCATTTTGGAAACTGGAAGTTATGGATCGACACAGGCAGGCAGTGGATGTTGGTGTTTTCACCTAATTCACCTTGACAAACAAGTACATCTTGCGTCTGTTTGTGTCGATCTATGATTTTTATCTGTAGCTTCAATTTGATGTTCATAAATCACTTGGTGTCTTAATTAAATAAAACGAGCAGACGTATCGCCTGATGGTAAACGATTACCGCCGCCCATGGACACCCGCAACCTCAAAGGCGTCACAAGTGTGTTGCCGGCCTTTTAAAAAGGAGTACGTAGGTCATATTGGTCCGGGAATATCGCAGGCAACAGTTCATTCCACAGTTTTATTGTGCGAGGCAGAAAGTTCCTAGAAAAGCGCACAGTTGTGGACTGCCAACCATCTAAATGATGGGGATTAAACTTTTGTCGGTAGGGACGATGGTGAAAAAAGGTGGCAGAGATTAGTTAAACAATTCTTCAGAGCAGTTCCCATAGTAAAAGAAATAGAATGCATAGCGAGGCCACATTGCTACGCAGCGCTAGAGTCTAGCCGATTTGAAACATCTTGGCAGTCAACGATTCGTGTTTCGCTCCGTTGGACGCGGTCCAGAGGGAGAAGATGGTACTGGGCAGTAATAAGAACAGTATTTCATATTTGAGGTCAACCCTACGCCTTATAAAGAAAGAGGCGATAGGTCAGAGTGCAATGCCGTCTCGATCTGTTGAGAACGCTAAGTTTCTCCGAGGTCAGTTTAGTCTTACCCTCTATAGTCATGAAACTGGACTTCATTCGATATGTTGACATCAAGTATTCCAATAAATTATCCAAAAAGTGCGTCATAGTACATAAAATTTAGGTAACACTAAATTTTTCAGTTTATTTTGTGTAGGAACCAACAGTACTTAACAAATTTGAAAGAAGAATAGGCTTTTTTTTTACGTGTGGAAACCCCCTCGGACGTTAACCCCACCGGGGTTTGCGTGGGGCGGTGTGTCGGAATCGACCGCACTGAAGCGGGCACCGTCTGATGGTAAAAACCTCTCAATTTAGGCGACGTACGGCACACTCGTAACGTCGCCCCCTCGCGGCTGGCCTGTGAAGCGGATGGGGGGAAAACCCGTCCCGCCCATCCGCGACCACACTCAGGGCGGCATGAGGCGGTGGTAGGCGCGCCTCCGCCGCCCGGTTCACCGACGGCGGATCGGGTCCGAGTGGCCTCGACCTCCGTGGATCGTCCTCCGGGGCCTTCTCTGCCGCCTCCTTCTGCGAGATGACTTCCTCGCAGAAGGTCGCGACCGCGGTAAAACTGTTCTCGCCGTCGGCCATTGAGCGTACGACGGCCGGCAGCGGTAGATCTCCTCCGATGAGTGCAGTGACGGCACAACGCTGCGGCGCCCAAGCGGGGCACATCGCCAGCGTGTGCTGGGCCGAGTCTTCACTGCAGTCGCAGTGGTGGCAGGCGGGACTCAATTCCCTCCTGGCGACCGAGTGCAGGTACTTCCCGAAGCAACCGTGCCCGGAAAGCACCTGCGTCAATCAGAAGTAAAGGGTCCCGTGCTGCCGCCCTGCTCACTCGTTGATGACAGGCTGGAGCGCCTCCACGGTGGCGAAGCCAGCACTTGGAGCCTCCAGCCGCGAAGACCAACGAGCCATCATGGCTCGACTGGCGGCTTCACGCCACTCGCGTATCTCTTCGGGCGGAGGGCGAATGCCACTCTCCGCCCGGAATTCAGCCACCCGTCGATAAACTTTGGCGAGCACTTTTGCCTCCAAATCCCACGGGGGTGTACCGACCAAGGCGCACGCCGCCTCGGTCGAAACCGTGTGGTATCCCGTGTGGTATATTGAGCGTTTTTTTTTGACGTGGTGGAATGCCTTTACGCACTTCGCTCCCCCCCTGCGGGTACAGGGGCTTCGCTTCGTGTGGGACTCCTGACTGACACCAGCCAGACTACCCACTAAACCACCACGGTGTGCCACTCTGCGCCTGAGAAGGGAGGGATCCAGGAACCGCTTTCTTACGCCATCCGGACCCCTCCCAGCGCCAGCCCGCACTAAAGCGGGCTCCGTCTCCGATATTAAAACTCTCAAGGTGGGCGACGTACGGCACACGCATTACGTCGCTCCCCCTCGCGGGTGAAGAAGTATAGGCCTAATGCAACCATTTGTCACAGAGTACTTTTGGTATAAGACTATAAGAACCTGCTTGTGCTAGGTGGAGCTAATTTAGTAAGTTAAGTCGTAAGTCAATTCCTAAATATGATAGGCTAATTTTGGTTCTCTCAAGGTTAATAGATACTTGGGCATTTTTTTTTCTTCAACAATTAAAATCATGTATCACATTTAAAAAAACCCTAAAAATACCCCTATAAGTATTACCCCCCAATTTTACCCCTAAGTTCGAGTACTTCGATGATCTGTTTTTCACGGCACTCAAAGTTGCGGCTTGACTGGATTCAGTTATTGTGGAAATGTGGAGTCTGCGGACCGAGGCGGCCACCGATTGAGGCTCCAAGCGCGGCATTTTTGCTTGCAGCGCTGCTAGCGTGTTGGTAGAAAGGGTGCGACGCACGATTTTTACAAGTTGTATATTGTATATTGTTATCCAAATTGCAAAAAGTACTTTTTCTTAACTTTACCCATAAAAGAAGATAGTTAGTAGGGGTGTAACCAAACCCAGGGGTTGTAACCAAAACCAAATAAATGATTATAGTAGAACAAGTTGATGTAATTCGCATCCTTTGCTTTCCAAAAGGGCCCCCAAATTGTTGTGTGCCCAGTGCACCAGGTTAGTTTAAGACGGCCCTGCCTGTGCTATTCGTCTACGAGGCGCTCTCCCGAGGTCGACAGCCCCACTGCCACAGCTCAATTAGGCTCATTAATGAGTTCTTTCGGTGTAACCCAGATGCAAACATGACTACCGGATTATAAACGACGCTAGGGTGTTTTCAAAATTTTTCAGGTTGTGGGTAACTAGGTATGTAGGCACTAGCAGCTAGGTAAATATAGGTAGGTAGTTGTCTATCTATCTCCATACGATTAATATGAATAGCTTATCTGGCTTATCTTTTACAAAATTGCACTCATCGCAACCGCCACCTAGGTTGGTACTTTTGTCAGGATAAGAATTCAATCTCTTTTAGTAGATTAGATTAGGTTAGTTTAATTAGTCGGTTTGTATCGAAGTGCAGCAGTAAGCAGCACAGGTGGCGGCCCACGTATGAACGTACCATTTCGGACACGGTAGGAATCGCCAGCTGGGGTTAGAAGGACATCACACATCAGTAATCAAGGCACGGGTCGCATAGATTCACAAAATGTTCAGTGGGGCGTCGATAAAAACAGCGCGTGTCGTGCGCGGGGCGGAGCCTAGGGGCGGTGCCCGAGCGCCGGCGGGGCGGCGCGCTAGAGCGAGGGCGAGTGGGCGAAGGGGCGAGGAGCGCGAGCCGCGAGGGAGGGGGCGCGAGAGCGCGACGCGCAGTGCCGCGCGCCGCGCCGACCTGCACGCACTGCGAGCACGACACGCACGCGAGCGCGCCGCGAGTGATCCTGTGATACCTAGTGCTGTGACCCGTGACCTGTAGTCGAGCAGTGCCACCCAGTGTACGGCCGCTGCGACATCTCAGTGATAGTGATAACTAGCTTAGTGAGTTGGGAGCGCCGCCCCACCTCTGCGTCCGGCCCCACCGAACGGTCGTCCCGAGTACGCCACTGAGCGGCGCCTGCTGCACCCGAAACGAGCACATACTTCCCTATAGGTATGTCTAAAACCTCTACTGCCTAAACAATAGTATATCCCTATCAGACCTTCTCCGTCCAAAAGTTACTTAAATCGTTTGTAACTAGAATTTCAAAAAAACCTTATCTTACACATAGATAAACCTGAATCAAATAGGTGCTTAACAAATATGTAAACCACCTTTACAACGAAATTGTCTCTTGAAAGCAATAGAGCCGTCGCAGAACATTGTGATTGAGAGCAAACATGGCAGGTACTCCCGATACCTAGTGTTGATGAATCCAGGGAGAACGTGCCAATTGGGCACTGTTTTGCGGTTATAGTTGTACATAGGTACGTGGGTGCACACGGGAATTACAGCACTGACTGTACCTAGTATCTCTATCTATCATTGAACCGTTACTGCGCTTATCCTGTACTTATATTGGCTGAGCATACCTACTTACATATTGCTCATTTCGAAGTCCACTTAATAGGGCCTTCACACATAATGGTAGCAAGTTTAGTCCTAGTTACGGTAGGATATCTGCTTAGTAGGATGCCTAGGTGCGTCGTATGCTACGTAAGTATGTGTATAGTTACACCTTACAGCATTCTTTTAATGGAGTGAAATAAAATCACAACTATAATTGTGTTTACTAAACTCTCAGTGAAGTGCCCTACGAACCTCTCTGAGAGTTGAGGAAAGAGTTGAGTGAGGAATTCCTCTCACTCTCTAGAGGGGTGATTAAAATCATTGAGGCGAGGATGGTTCGGTAAAAGTCACTTCCTACATGAAATGACTATAGTGGCTGCCGATATGGAGACTTTAATGTCCCGTGCATAAATCTACTCGTCGTGTTCCTGTTATGTTACCTGCGCGGGCAGTCAGTGTTCTGTTTCTGTACCTATTATGCTATTTATTCATCATCTATACTAATTTTATAAACCTGAAGAGTTTGTTTGTTTGTTTGGTTGAACGCGCTCAACTCAGAAAGTACTAGTCCAACTTAAAAAATCTTTTCAGTGCTAGAATGTCCAGATATCAGATAGCATTGTAGTAGTAGCGTGTCGTTTTTCTTTTATTTTCAGATACATACTTTTATTAGATATATGGCCTTAACCCTCTCCTGAGAGGAGACCCGAGCCCAGTAGTGGGACATTATGGATTGTTGTTGATGATGATGGTTAGTCATATAAAATGAATGTATTTAGATAGGTAACTAACGCTAGTTACATTATAATTATAAGATAAAGTTTAGACTCAAAACTTTGGTTGTAAATCAACACGTTAAATATGAATAAAATTGAGCAATAAACTATCAATAAATTTAAAGTTTGGTAGAAATGAATACTGTATTATTAAATTAAACCGTAAAAACTGAAAAAAATACCATTATTTTATGTATAACCAAGTTTTGGTGGTACATAAAATCAACCAAATTGAGCACCTCTTTACAATGATTTGTTAAGCTTTGATAAGAAATCAATGCAAGTTAACTTTTAACAAAAGAAAAACTCTCTATTTTATTGAAGTAAAAAAGGGACAAGTATTTTTTTTGAATTTTGCTATTTTTATTATTTTTTCTACATCAAAGGTTTGCAAAACTGATTAAATTTTTGGGCAAGACACGTCAGAATGTATGGGAGTCTACAGTTCGGACTACGAGTGGAAATGCCACAGACATTCGGTTTCGCTCTTTACTTCATACACTATTCAGTTGGGTAAATAATCTTTCCTAAAAGGCATTGCTTGGTGGAAAGAACGAACAATCCGGGGTCTAATTAGTGGACACGGGACAAGAATCAAAATTCCGAGAAAATCCTGATTTCCCGGATAATGTACCAACATAGTGTGTAAAGTACCACACTTGAAATAAGTGAAGTGACACCTCCATCAAGGTTTAGTTACACTTTACGGTGACGGTACAAAAAACACTTTACGGTGACGGTACGTTCTTTTCTGGAACATTGTTTTCTTGCGTTTAGTGATAGAATAATTATTTTTACGGGAATTAGCGCGATTACAAATTTACTGGCCATTACAACCTGGTCGGAACGACCGGCAAATCAGAGGTATGTTATGTATCTTTAAATAAGTGATAGTGTTAATTCCCGTGAAAATAATTATTATGTCAAATATTTGGGCGGTATCCACACCAGAGAGTTTAGTATATTTGTTCAAAGAGAGTGGCGTAAGCGGTGTTGGGATATCTCTTACAATTTATTGTCATTCGTGCTTTTTCACATTCAATGATGTGCCCGGCCGCATCATTATGATTCAAGTAGGTAGAAAGCTAGCAATTGACAGCTCCCAATGAATTTTTTACAAAACATAATTAGAAAAATAAATCTATCCACCTTTAGTAGGAAAGTAAATAAATTAATTATCAAAATTTTGTCAATTTTGGTATTACCTCCTTTCCAAGTAAAAACTTATATCCAGCTGTTTACCTACATAGGTAGGTATATGATTTCTGAGTACGTATTTAGATGTTTACAATTTAGCTGGCTCCAAGCAATTCACTACTAAACCAAACTATACAAAAATTTAGGCTAGCACTTGAGGCTTCGGCCAAACCAGCGCGTCAGTAACACGGGGAGCGGGACGCGATGCGGGAGCGAAACTTAACGCGCTCGCGCACACCTGCGCGACCGCGGCGCCAACCGCGAGCTTCATTTGCTTGTGAACAGTCACGAAAGCTGCGCCTCTTTATCTGGTATGACTACTTAATTGTTGTGGTGATGACACCCTCGTACTAAACATCGACATCTGAAAGTCGCCTCATCACACTCATGTTTTAATGGCCTCTCATAATGCTACAGTCTCATTTATCCATTTGAAATTCCGGACCGATCGAATCCCATGTTTTACCTTTTTCGTAAATTCTTATAGTCTTTGTTTTTCAAATCATATATAATGGAATATCCTCTCACTGTTTCCATAAACACTTCAGTATTATATTCTATTATAGTCATCGTGGAACGAAATAAATACTAATTTTTAATTAATTTGACTGCACAGTTGGCCTAATGGTTTAAGCGGTTGCCTCGCCGCTTTCTACTGCGCCTAATGCCGTGTGTCCAAATCCCACATGGGACAACAACAAGCAAACTTTGTGTGATCCACGAATTATTGTTCTGGGTGTTCTTTGTGTACGTTTCATGCGTGTTTGTAAAGTTCCCTGCGAAACAGATAGACATTCATAATGCGGGAGTTATCTTTAAAGAAAACAAGAAGGTAGCGCGTAGTTCTCGCACGTACACACGGCTGACCACTAGACGCGTGCGTCCCGCTCTGCGAATGCTGTCCTCCCATTTCGTGGTCGCGTAGGTGTACAAGGCGCCGTAGATAAAGTATCGGTAGCGTTAGTTAGCGGTAGACGTCACTACCGCTCCGCAGTCGCTTTGGTTGCTCAGGTGTGGCCGCAGCTTAAACAATAACACATTACAACTGCAAAAACGCATCGCGCTGATTGAAGGAATAATTCGGGCTGAATATCTCAGAACACGTGGGTGCCAATATGAGCGCGCGCCGTACGCTGAGTTATGTGAGGAGATCCATACCTACATGTAGAAACTTATTAACGTTGCCGAACAAGTTAAGGGTACCTCGTGCATTCCTACGTCGCTAAGCTCAAACGTTAAAACTGTGAAGGACCACTTTGGACGCATCGTACGATTACATTGTTGTGTTCTTGACGCCCCGTCGTTGCCATGGCAATCGCTCAGCCATTGTTGTTTTACATTATCCATTAATAGTGAAAACTGTTTAAGGAAATGCGTCAAATACGCTTTGAAGTAGCTGTTTGTGGTTTGAAGGAAAATAATTAAAGGAAAGGAAAGAGATCAACAAACGTACCTCCTCTGAGTGACACTGGCTTGGCTATTCTCGTTTGTTTGTTACATTACAGAAATCTATTCCCGGGTATATATGTATATATACCCGGGAATAGAATATATTTATATAAGTTGTCTAGTTCCCATAATACAAGCTCTGCTTAGTTTGGGATTAGATGGCGTTGTGTGCTAGATGTCCGAAAAGATTTATTTATTTATTTTCTTTCATTACCTACTTGTAATGTAATCTCTGTGCCTCATTCATTTTATTGCTTCATGGCGAACCCACAGCTAACCTATACATTTATACACAAATATTGGAGTGACTGTTTCTAATATTAAATTGAGCGCTTTTTACTAAGTCCATGTGTATGTACACAGTGCATAAACCAAAATATTTTATTTGCAATTTTTGTTTGTTTCTGTCCGATTATTCCGGCTAATATCTGGAACGACTGGACTAATTTTGATGGGACTTTCACTGGCAGATAACTGATGATACAAGAAGTGACTCAGGCTACTTTTTTAAGGTGTTACCAACGATTGTTGTTGTACCGCGGCCGGCGGGCGACACCGTGGGCTTAGCTAGTGAGACATAAGTGTATCTAACACCTGTCCGGGTAGGCAAGTACAAGTGGACACTTCAAGATTAGGCACATAATAAAAGAAAAGTATGCACGGTCTTGTATGTTCTAACAGCCTCCAAGTGTTTGGTATATAGGTACCGTAAGTGTGGACATTATATTTATGTGCACAATGATTTATCTGCTCATCTTAATTTGTGTAATCTGCTCATCTTAAAAGTATAAAGTTTTTTGTATTATCTTTAATCATACCTATGTGATTTCTTGTTAATATTGGTATGTGTTGTATCGAAAATAATGAAACTTATTTTATTTTGTAATTAATCACAATACATGCAATAAAAATTATCAAGAAGTCTTCGTTATGATGTGCGCAGCCGCCGCCGCCGGAGCGGTTTGAAATAAAGATATGAAATGCGTCCATTAATGTTCGCAACACCATACCTACCCATACCTAAGCTTAAGATCTAAGTTACATATGGGTTTTATGTAAAAAGTTAAATAATTATTTACAATATTAAGTTTGGATACAGATTTCACGTACCTATTCATATTTTAAAAATTCTTTCAAAACCAAATACCTTGCAATATCTATCAACATAGAAATGTTATGTAGATTATCATTATCAGCTTCTCAAATTGCACGCCTCTCACAGAGATATGGTTTATATGTACAGCTTTTTGTTATTATTGCGTGGTTTCTTCCTCGCGTAATGTCGCAGACGGACGATTAATTATAGGGTTGTTCATCTAGGAAAATATTGGGATTGTACTTTCATACCTACCTTTCTTCCATCCTACCACTGACGTCTACTTACAAAGTGATGTTCTAACAGTACGGCAACTCTTCGTACTGCATACAGTGATTAAGCAACACTTAATTATAGGTTTTGATCCAGCACTTACTTCCCAAAGGCGTAGGAAAGATAGGGTCTGCAACATAGGCAAATCTAATACTAGCTTTTCACAAAACTACTTCTACTATCTAGGTGCCTCCCTCTACAATAAAGTAAATCGCGTTCTTTCAATATATGCCCATACTACGTTTACATGCCAATCGGTAGTAATTAAATGGTTAAAAACCTTAGATTATCGAACAACAGAAAATTTATTACATAGCTAATAAGGTCAAGCACGAGGATATTTATTGAGTGTATTAGACAAGGTATTTAGGAATTTCAAATTAAATATATTGGCCATTATAACTTAACCAAATTACACATACACTCACACACACTCACACCCACAGACACACACACACACACACACACACACACACACACACACACACACACACACACACACACACACACACACACACACACACACAAGTATATATATACACAAACATACACTAGTTACAAACATACTAGAGGTATCCGATATATTATTCTATTTATTTCTCTTTGTCTGTTATTTTGCATTGGTTTTCTTTTGCTTTATTTTGGCCGCAATATCTGTGTTATTCAGAAAAACTTTATTGTAACTTTACTAACAGCTGAGTTATGTATCAGCGGGGTGAGTGCCTGGTGATCTGAGCTACAGACTCACGTCTAATACGGACACCAGTCCTCATATAATTGCTGTATTGGTGTAATGTTTTTGGTTTTTTGCATTCAATAGCTCGCTATACGTGTTAAGCAATTTATAAATGTAGTGAACAGTTGACCAATTAAATAAATAAATAAATGAATATACCTTAATATATCAGTCTATAAGTTACATACCCAAACAAATGTAGCACTCGAGCGTAACCGGGGCGGGTGGCTAGTTTTTAATACACGAATTCAGAAATGCATTAGTAAATAGATAATATCATCATTCACATTGTGAGCAAGTATAGGTGTGCCATGACGAGACCATAAGGCCAGCACTGTTGAACAGTATCATAATATATCTCATGTAGCGCCAAGCTCCTAACTCTAAGCGCACTCACTTTACAAACCGTACTTACACCTTGATCAAAATATGTATATATTTGGCTTTGATCAAAATGTTATCTCTTTCGAAAGAAAGCACTATTTCGTATATCTGGTAAAAACCAAACCCAAGTTACGAGCGTTAACAAAATGTCGAGGCACTTCGAGAAAAAGAAGGTAGTGCCCTTGCGCTCAACCCGCGGCGTGTCCCTCGAACCCTTTGGAGGGAACCGATAACACATGAGAAACTAGGCTGTAACTGTAACTGAATGTGGCGCGGACGCCGGGAGCGCCGCCCAGGCACTCTCAAACTATGCCAATATTACCTCGTTTGCAATAAATAAATTAACTTGTTAATAGAACAACTGAAGCAAACTGCCACTCTTTCTTGATTTTATTTACGTGGACGAATGCGCACTACATCTCTGTGTGCATATTACCTACAGTTATATTTTAATGAAATAGCTTTCGTAATATTTTTGAACAAAAAGATTTCTTTCATTATAATACCTTGTTATATATATATATTATATATTATATATTATATATTATATATAAGTATATATATTAAGTCTGTGTATGTATTTATGTATGTGTACGTTTGTTTATGCGGTATGAGTAGTTGTGTACTTTTATATGAATGTTAAATATTTATAATTTAGTGTTATTTTTTGTTATTATTCTAGATCATCAAGATCGTTCTAGATTGATCAAGAGAAGTATAAATATATTTAGCATTTAAAGAAATAGAAAGATGTTGATTATAATCTGTGCATATTATGTTACATGTGCTGGAATGTATTTATTTATAAACAAACCTGTCCTCACTACGAGTGCCTGCTTAGTGCAATATATTTGTAATGTATTACAATGTTGAGCTTACTTCGGTGTTTGTGCTATGAATATTAATAAATTATGCAAGTAATTGGCATGGGAACAAGCTGTTAACCGACTGTTCAACATTTATATCCAAACCACATACACACTAAATATAATAGATCTATAGGTAAGGGTATAAATTAATCTGAACGCTATTGATTGTGAGTATTGTGACCACGATGGACGTACCTAGAGTACGTAGCACTTAGCATTGTTAACGTGATAACAGAAACTTTCTCTCTTTCTTGCGTAGAGTATCGTCAGACGGGGTTGTGATTATAGGGTGATTATAGGGTGGTAGGTGTCTACTCTATCTCTACCTCTACCTACGTCCCCAAAACTGATAATATTCCCAATTTTTAGAAAAGTTGGTGATGGTACAGAAAGTTGTAAGCAGGGGCCTACCTTTTGTAACGGTGTGTATGTGACGCAGGCGGTAGCGGGGCGGCGCCGGGAGCGGGCGGCATGGGGCGCGCGCGCTGCTGGCCGGCATGGCGGTGAGCTGCCCCGAGGTGATGTACGGCGCCTACTACCCCTACCTGTACGGGCGCGGGGCCGCGCGCTCCTTCCACCACGCGCCGCACTTCCAGTACGACCGGGTCAGTAGCTTCTATTTCACTGTCTCAAACTCTTTAAATCTAACACTGAAATAGTTTAAGATATTACACCAAATACGGCAGTGCCATGAGTCTTCCTTCTTCTATAAGTGCGGGATTATCTAAAGTGTTAGTAGGCTATCAGACACTTCTACACAGAGCGCCTTAGTGTGGTAAATGTCCATGTGGTTGTAGTTATTTCCACTTTGGGGCAAACATGTTATCTAAGCTGCAGTTGTAAGGGCTGGACACCTATTTAGTCCTCTTCTCGCACTATATCTAAACGGACTGTAATGATAAGTATAGCTTTAGCTTTATTTCTTGGTTTAAATCAGAATCATTAGAATTAGCCTGCTGAAGGTATATCTGTTATAGAAAAAACCGGTAGAATTGTAGAGGAACGGGTGTCATGTCCCTCCAAAACAAAGGGAGGATCCTCCAACCAGGCGAGGTGATCATGCCTGGCGGGCCACTGCCCAACGGTTGATGTTGGGAAGTTGTATATATGTTAATCGTCGCGGGAACTTCTATTGCGCGATGTAGGATTGGTAACTTCTTCGTACACTACATTACTCCGTAGTTCAGTGTATCTTCGGTAGATGGCGTTGTCATATGTTTATGTTGACGCTGTATGTGGAAGTCGCCACATCACTCCCCTCCAAGACCGGAGGTCGATATCTGGATGAGTCAGCTGTCTGTGCTCTGTTGCGGAGCTTGCCAGTGCCAGGATTGAGTAGTTCCAGTGAGTCGGAACTGAGTGCCGCAAGTTCCAGTGAGTCGGAACTGAATGCCGCTAGTCCCAGTAAGTCGGGGCTGAAGTCCGCTGATCCCAGTGAGTCGGGATCGCATGCTTGTGCGCGGTGCTGCGGTGAGTCGGGACAATTGCTGCGTAGTGGCTGGGTGCTGCATAGACGGGAGAGAAATGCTCTGCTTACATGGACCGTAGTTGCAGTGTGCTGTGCCTAGACGCTGTTGATGCCGTAGGGGTAAACCAGGCTGGAGCGGTCACTTCCTGCATGTGGTGTATCCCTGTTGAGACCGAGGTTGCTGGCTGGCTGAGACTTGCTGAGACTTGCTGAGACTTGCTGTGGGAGTGAACGTGATGGTGGCGCGGTGATGCTGCTGCTGTTGATCTGCTCCTACGAAGGCTGCTTCCAATCACGTCGGGGTCACCACTGTAGAGGAACGGGTCACATGTTCCTCCAACTTAAAGGGAGGATCCTCCGACCAGGCGAGATGATCACGCCTGGCGGGCCACTGCCCAACGGTTGATGTTGGGAAGTTGTATATATGTTAATCGGTGCGGGCACTACTATTGCGCGATGTAGGATTGGTAGCTTCTTCGTACACTACATTACTCCGTAGTTCAGTGTATCTTCGGTAGATGGCGTTGTCATATGTTTATGTTGACGCTGTATGTGGAAGTCGCCACAGAATCAAAAAGTCTATCAAACGACAACCGAGTCTGCAATGTTTTATTGTTTTTGGAAGTTACATATTTGTTGTTGTTGTTCAAAAATGTAAATGTCATTATAAAGGCACGGGGATTTCGATTTAAGTGTGGATAGGTTTTATGAAGCAGCACATCACTTACCTGATACGTTTAAGGCCCGTGGCAAACCCGCCAGGACCCACAAAGCTTCGTAACAGAATTGACGAACCTAAATATAAAGGTTGAAAGAAAGAACATAGATGTAAACACAAGTTAAGCTTTAAGTGAAATCAACGGTTAAAAATTCTCGCACCAGTGACGCTGGGAGAAACTAATTTAAACCACAGTAATTTCCTAAAAAATAATGTTATGTTGTGTATTTTTATGAGATGAATAAAAAAAATACTTACCGATCTGCTATTTCTCATTAAATAAGCGATACAGTAAATCAATTTGAAATATTGTTTAAGAGGTCAACTGTGCACAGAGGGGCGCGTAATATACATAAAAAGGGCGTAATTGATATAACAGAGGGGTGAGCATGGCTCGAATAGTGAACGCGTCTAGCCTCAACACTGAATTAAATATAAATACGTTGAGATATAACCGAACGCGATGCAGTGATCTAAGTGAGCCGCGAATTGTCCGCGTGTGCGTGAGACGGTAATTAAGAAGACCGTCCCAGGCGATATCATTAAATTAACTATATCCTCGTTGGTCTAGTGGTTAGCGTATGCGACTGCTGATCAAGAAGTCTCAGGTTCGGTTCCCGGGTCGGCATTTCTAATAAGAAATTCTTAGGCTATAACGACCTGGGGTATGGACGTTTGGCGGTGTTTCACGCCCCCGCCTCCTAGTGCACGTTAAGCCGTCGATTCTGGATGTCATGAACACCTATTGTTATTGTTATTATTGGGAAGTAAGTGACAACAGACATGACTATGTTATATTACTATGCTGTACATTAAACATTGTTATCCTTTCATAATATATTTTATTAACGTTAGTTTTCATAGTTAGTTTTTGCGTCGGGTGAGAATCGAGCCGCATTGATCGCGTCACGAAAGTAAAAATGCGCAAGGCAGGCAATGCCGTGGCGCATGGCGTGGCGACTCATGCAGACAGCGTTTTTGTGGGCGCGCACCGGTTCAACCGGCCCATATGTCACAGCGCACAAAGCACTCCTCTACTGGACCGATGCACTGGCGACACTTACTTGACGAGTAACTTCTACTTTCCCAAGCCGTCGATATTAGCGCTGCTATCAAATTATAAACATCGTTTTAGAAGCTGAAGGTAAACCTACGCACCTCTAAGCTGCTGTGCCAATGAACATTTTATTGAATGAATATTTTAAGGGGAATAATTTATCTATAGAGGCTATAAAATCTGCGTCAACAACTGGGTACATTCGCAAAGTGCAAATGTATAAACTGAGTTTATTTCTATAGTGTTTTAACGGAGGCCGCGCGCTATGCTACTTACATTAGCATGTAAATAGTTACGGCTTGGCGAACATCTGACATCTATCTAATCCTCTGGTTTACATCGACATCGCCCAACAAGCGTGACACTACCACTCGATGAATTGGGACCTTCGCAGCGCACCTCAATAGTTGAATTACCGGTATGAGTGGCCGCCACGAGTGATGGAAGATTTATGATAGTATAATGAGATATCGATCAAAAAACGAGGGCTTGCAGTTAAAATTAAACAGCGCCATAAAGTGTTAAGTTCTAAGAAACAATATAATTTATGTGTCGATTGTTATCTACATTTATTTAACTAAAAGAGTTTCATGTTCTGAATTCGAGTTGAACAATGCTATTAGCATTAATAGCGCGCTTAGTGAAGGCTTTATTGTAGGTGCGTAATGGTCGCAGAGACTTTTATGACTCGCTTAAGATTTTGATTCGAATGGACCAAGTTAAGACTCCTGTCTCAGGTCATTACAAAGCTCCTTATTGGTGAGTCAGCTTATTCACTTACCTGATTTCCATTTATGTTTGCATAAGGGTGACGTCCCGTTTCTGCCATTTAGTATGTATAGTAGCAGTGTGGTAATTAACGACTTTAAAAATTTGAATGGGATACAGTCTAAACTAACCAAATAATATGCACATTAGGAAAGACAATGGCAAGAGTTTTTAAGCACGTTTTATTAATTTTTTATCACGGAACTATTTTATATCACGGAATTAAGTGAGTAATTTTCGTTTCACAAACCACGAAAACGGCAAAAATGTTATAAAAAAAATTGAAAATGTAATATAAATGCCATAAAATCGGCTATTGAATTTGTTAAAGAATCAAAATTGTCTTTGTACATAGCACCAAAAAAATATAAAATTCCGTCATGTACAGTAAAGGCAAATGTTGAACGAGTAAAAGAGAGCTAGGTCAAGGGCAAACCCAATAAAATAAACAAATATAAAAGATATATAAATAATCAAATATATATATATATATATATATCTCATCTCTATATTAATGATCTAAACACATATACCTATGCTTAAACAGGTAATAGCCAAACTCGCAGAAATAGAAATATTGTGATAAAGTAAAAAAATAGATATATCAACCACAGTTCAGTTGTCATTTTGGTTTTGACTTCGTGCCGAAAATGCTTGGCTCCAGTTGCCCATATACGTACATTTTGTATTTATTGAAACACTAAAGTAGTACACTGTAGTACGCCTCGTAATTGCAATCAAAACACTACACGTATATGAAAATCGTAAGAAGTTGCATCAGAATCGATGTCTAAATTTTGTTCGTTTTGAAAAGAATAGGTAGAGGTAGGGTGTACCCTTTTAATGACGTTATAAAACAATATATGTTAGTAAAACTCTGGATAAATTTAATCAAAGTGTTTAACTTTCGGTAGGCACATCAGTCTTTCGTTTATCATGTAAGGAATAGAAATCTTAATTATTAATATGATAAAATTGCCGTGGGAGAGGTACGCTTCGGCATGCAAGGGCCGGCTCGACCGGAGTGATACCACGGCCTCACAGACAACCGGTGTGAAACAGCGCCTGCGCTGTGTTTCACCTAGTGAGTGAGGATTCCGGAGGCCCATAATCCAACCATTCCCCTCATCCCGCTCCCTATCTCCCAAGGCCAGCAACGCACTTTTGACGCCTCTGGTGTTACGGATGTCCATGGGCGGCGGTAATCGCTTACCATCAGGCGATACGTCTGCTCGTTTGCCCCCTATTCTATATAAAAAAAGAATTTATGTTGTATCGCGAGAACAGGATGTAATTTTTATGTCACCTAATTTTTTTTCAAATTATTGAATATATCTGGGGACATTCTATGATTATTGTTAGCTAGACATTTTACATTTAATATTTACGTGACTATTTTATTTGACTGTATTTTTAGTTTTTGACATATATTAATATTTTGGACATTGCATGTGAGCATATCTTTAATTTTTATATTAGCATATTTTTTAAAATTAAATATTGGTAGACTATATATGGGTCATGTTTAAATTTAATATCGTACAGTGTACACCTACATTCTGGCAAATAAATTATTATTATTATAATGGAACTTTTTCCTTTAAATAATCTTACCTAAGTTTTAATGACATTCCATCCACTCATTCAGTCAATAATTTCTTTTCCATTCATTCTAGAATATTTCAAATGATCTATCTTTTATTGATGTAAATAAAGCCAAGTACCAAACGCAGTAGAGGTTTCAGGTTTTCTATCAGTAGCCGCGACAGAAGTACCGCCTTTGCAATTCAATGTTGTGCGTCGAGTCGCAACGTGTTTAACTAGCTGGTTTTTGTACAAGGGTCGGCGCCTGCGATCTAAACAGAGTGAATAGGTATTCTTAAAAATTTTACTCAGTACACCCAATGCATTTTCGGGAAGAAAAGTATTTTTTCTTGTATCTCTTTCTTTGCCAACCACAATGTGTATGTACGATAATCGTTTGAACAATTTAGGCGTGATAACATAATAAACATACTAACTCACTTTCACATTTAGAACATTTTGTGTATTTTGAAATAATTTACCTGAAACTTAGGTATAGGCGTCTATGTTCTAATGTTCAAATACATAATATCAATTTGAAAGTACTCGTAGTTCTTTATAAGTAAGTTTATTTTAACAACACCTATATTACCAACATCGCAAAAACATTTCCTGAACTGCTTCAAGTTATATTTGTCTTATTAATATATTTGTCTTACAATGAGCTCCAAATGGGTACTGCACACCCAAGTTGCGAACGGATCAAACTGAAACTGGGCATTGATTTAAATAAAGCTTGCAATTTTGCCTTGGCAATTTATCCTGTAAAAGTGTACATTGTGCAAGTGTACATAAAATATAGTAATTATCAGTGCTACTATACGAGAGAGTACGTGGTCGCCCTAGTCCTCGGCGCGTCTCCGGCGCAGGTGACCTGACGCGCCCTCGCCTCGATACAAACCTCGTCAAAGAATTTATCGTGCCTCATGTCAGTTAAATTAATGATTACTCAAAAGATTGTTTTATGATTTATATTAGCGCGTTTCACTTCTAGCTATTAACTATTCCACAATGTGGCCTACATTACTCATATTGTATTTGAAAAGGCAGTGGAGCTAGTGTGTGGTGGGAGTCCTTGGCGCTAGCCTATTGAAATATTCGTTTGACATTCTCAATATTTTTTAAGAAGATGATGATAATGACATAGTATTCAATAATTGATACTTATCCCTACCTACTATAATCAGTAAATAGACAATTATGAAGCAGTGTTTTAAGCAGTATTAGGTGTGCAGAGACATGCAACACATAAAGAAATAAAAACATGTTAGAAATTTTATGATTTATTTAGTTCATTGTAAAAAGTGAGGTATTGGTAAGTATCGAAACGCCTACGACGACGGAAACAACAGCCCTAAGCCTTAATTTTGGATTAAATTCAATTAATAAATGACGACTCATCCAAATGTGATTTAATAAATTAGTGGCACGGAACTCTATTATTTCGTTTACATCGCGACGCATAAATTCACTTGTCGCATGTACCTACGGAACTAGGACATTCTAAGGCATTAAAATATGGTTCGCGCTAATTCACACAACCGGCAGAATTTAAGAAATTTGAAGATCAACACGCGTGCTTTTATAACGTGTGTTATTAGAGTTATTTAAATCAATCATTCACGCCGATTTAAATTGTTCACAGTTTCTTTGGAAGTTACAATTTGTGATAAATTTTAGTTTGCCCAAAGAAAGCGTAGGTCCATTGATCGTAACCTTCCGCCATGTGTTAAATGTAAAGTTTGTAGTTGAACAGTTGTATGTGTTTGCAGTTCAATGTGCAGAGCGGTGCTGGCAATGCGGGCAGCGAGGCGTACGGGTCGGGGGGCGCGGGCGTCAGCTCCGGCTCGGCCTCCAGCGGCGCGCAGTCGCCGGGCTCCCCGCCCCACGCGCACCTCGCGCACCACGCCTCGCGCCTGCGCGCCAAGGAGGAGGACCTGTCCGCGCACGGCCGAGCCAGCGCTGATGGTATGCGTGCTCTATGCCTCACTGCCACACAACTATCCTCGTCAGACCTGAGAACATTTTAGTTTGTTTGTAACTGCAGGTTGTTAACTTGGGATAGGTAGTTACTCAATTACGAACTTGCAGTATAAAATACAAACTGCTAGATCTGGTAAACATATATCTGGTTACCTACGCGTTAATTGTCTGTCAGGCTAAGACAACTTGGATATGACTAAAGTAACGGTGAATGCGACTAGTTGAATCAGGAAGCAGTTTCCTCCTGAGAGTGAAGAAGCGGGCTAGTCGTGTAAACGCTAACGCTGGTACACGTGTGCAGCTGGCGGCTCGTCGGAGTCGGAGGGCGAGTGCGCGGCGGGCGGCGCGGGCCGGGCGCGCGCGCAGTACGTCAGCGCCAACTGCGTCGTGTTCACGCACTACTCGGGCGACGTGGCCGCCGTCGTGGACGAGCACTTCGCGCGCGCCCTCTCGCTCGACAAGCCTAAGGGTCAGTACCTACAGCAGACCTACACCTAACACATTCACCCGAGCGACACAACAGCTCCCACGAAAACATGTATATGTAACTAGGTTTAGGCCGTGAGTAAGGCCGCGTGTATGTCTGTTATCGCAGTAAAAATAGCTTTGTGAAGGACAAACAATGAAAGTAACTCGATGTCAAATTTGATTAAAATCATAAACAGTTTAGCCGTGACAGTGCAACAGAGAGATAGAGTTACTTTGGTATTTCTAATATTTTACACTCTGTATTAATGTACACCATGTTATATATCTATCCTTCCCCGGTTAACGGTTTATCCTTCGATATTTATTCCTTAATCAAACTTCGAAATTCACTTCTTAATAGGGGTTCTCTCATAAAAACTAATCTATGTTCTTTCCCGGGATGAAATGTATATAAAATTTCATCTAAATCGGTTCAGCGTTTTAGGCGCTAAGAGGTAACTGATAGACAAATACGATTTCGTATTTAGAATATTTTATTAATGTGGATAATGGATATATATACATACAGTCAAAGCAACGTGACCACAATTCAACAGTCTCTATTCATTATATAGCAATCATTGCCTTACCCCAGCACAGGATGGACACTGCGGACAATCCTTGTTCTAGTTCACGAGCACCAACAGCGTGTAACAGTCCACTGCTGTGCATATGCTTCTCCTCGCGTGTACTTATTTCTGTTTTATTTTTTATATCATAGTTATGTTAAAACAAACACCTAAGCACATTGAAAATTTAAACTTATAAAAGTACCTTTCCCATTATTTGGATGTAAAAATTAATGTCATTGATTTTGTAGAATGGCTTCTCGCTGTTTGCTTCAAGAAATAGTGTCGTGAGCGGTCCGCACCGCACCCACGGCTCAGGTCGACCGCGACCAGCCACTAGATAAATCACCGAACTGATTCTCGTAGTCGCCTTAATTAAACCCGACATTTAATTACGAACTACACTCCCACCCCCTCGCCCCACACCCTTAGCACATCCCTCCGCCTTGCGACCGTTTCACCGCCATTTTCTTCTCATTATTATCATCCCACCTCTTCACTCGCTCTAGGTCAGCTACAGAGCACTCCATTAGTAAACCAATTATTAAGTTTAGGGCTTTATTTAGAAGTTACTTGAAACCCTCATAGTCTATCGCATTTATCTATTTAATAGATAAGAACTTTTTGACGTTTCTAAAGGTTAGGGGAACTAGAGGTTGCAGAGCTAACAGCGACCCTGATACGGTGGTAATTCGCTCATGACGCAACAGAACCGGTCGGGTCGGTCGGCACCGCTCGGACTAAAAAGTGGTAGGATTCGTGGATAGGATGTGCGAGCGAAGGACGAGACGCGGGACATAGTTACGCGCTCGTGATTAGATCTGAAAAACGCGGGCCATTACTTAAAAGCTGGTCGAAAGGGCCCGCGCGACAAAAACACATAACTTTGGAATCGGTCGAGGCCGCGCGGCTTTGTGCCGCCGCGCCGCGCCTCGGTGCGCCGCATACCGGCCGCTACACGCCGACGCCGCAAAAACACGGCAGCGACCACTTCTAAACGTATGCCATGCTCTGGGTATCATACACCACGCACAGTCTTTATCCGCCTGAATTGACCTTAGGCGGCTGATGTATCGTGCTGCAAAGATCTAGACAATTTTGTTTGAACACGACATCTACATATAGCTTATTAAAACCAAAAATGTTAGCAATAAAATTTGTTAGGTAGCTATACCGGCTCGACTACAGGAGGTGTTTATACTTGGCACATAAAGACACGGGTCGACCAGTTCAGGTCTCGTCAGCACCGATGAAAACTGGTAACATAAATATTTACTACATTTAGGGAGACAACAGAGTAAAGCAACTTAATTTAAGTTCTTTGAAAAATGTACTTTATAACATAGCTACTTTACCATGTACTTAATCCTAATTATTGTAGAGACAGAGAGTGAGACAAAAAGTAGAGAGCCTGTACGAGAGTATGAACGTAGAAATTAACATATACTTTCCTGACACTTGGTAGCAGAGACAAATGTCAATCAGAAATAATATAGGTATACTAATAATGTTACCCATAAAGAGGTAAAGGTTCTAACTTTGCTGGTCTGGTTGTAGAGGTAACCTTCGGAAGTACTTATGCGATCCTGAACTTTCTTTCACTAACAGGAAGCGACATAGGCCTTATTTTATTACGATTGAACAAAAAAAATAGTTAAATTATAGTATTTGTAATTCAAGTCGAAGAAAAGCGGGTGGTTAACGCCTAACGAAGTGGGCACGGATCGGCAAGTACGTTTGCCAGCCGTTTGCTAACTTCCAAGTGAATAAGTTTACGTGAGACAGACCTTCGGTAAGAAATAGTATTTCAAGCAAACACTTGCAGAGATACGTCGATCTTTTCATTTTTCATCTACAAAATGTTGTCTCATGGCATTGTGAACTAATGAAATATATAACATATCAAATATTTACATATGATGCGTTTAGTGTATGCCAGTGTTAGGCAACATTAATGAGATACGCCCGGACTATACGTTGAGGGGACGCGGAGGCTAAAGTTCGCTCATCACAGCGCGGCGCGGCGGCGAGTTTAAAGCTTAGCGCGCTTCCCCGAAGTGACAATGGCTTTTTGGACTATTTGGTCATCGTTTTTTGGTAATTATGTTTAGTCACCGATCAAAGACCTTGACGATCGATAAGAATATAGGTTTTCCTGTTTGGCTCCATTTTATTTTAACACTCCTAAAAGGTATTTTCCTTGATAAAAGAAATTATTTTAGATGTAGGTAGTATTCCCCCTTAAAACAAATCGTACAAACTGTGCACTGTACTAACTGAATTTGTCAAATTTTTACGAACGTTTAATAGCTATTGCATATAACTTTGTTGTTTGGGCGACAGTCACAAGTTTTGATGTTCGCAGCATCCGCAATTCTTAGGCCTATTGGTGGAATTTGTTAGGTCTAATGGAGCGCATCGCAGAAAGTGCTTTACACCACCCATTTCATTTCTTTACATCATGTTTTGGGACAGCGCTTTATTCTTTATTTAATGAAAAAAATAAATTGAAATACGAAGGTGTCATGAAACTGCCGACAGAAGTGAAAACAAAAGTAATAGAAACGATACGATTTTTGTAAGTACGTAACAATACACCATATTACGCGGATGTTGTCATACTGATAACGCACGGATGTATATCTATGTTGGGGCTGCCATTCGTCCAGATTTTCCTGTTTTTGCCCTAGCGTAGGAACGTTCGAGGAGCGTCCGGACGGGGTTTCATTTGAATTTATTAGTCGGTTTAACCCGGATTGCGACGACGACCGATTAGAAACGAAAGAAGAAGAAATTCCTAGTTTGTTGCTTAACTTTTTAGATTATATTTTCTAGTAGGGGAGCTTATCGCTAAAAGTGAAAAAAACATACAGCTTATAATAATATTACCTGATATATTACATAAGTATTATATTGCTCGACTAAATCTACATTTAGATTTTAATGTATATATATATATATATATATATATATATATATATATATATATATATATATATATATATATATATATATATATATATATATATATGAAAGTTTGTGAGGATATTTGGGTGATTCGCTTCTCTTTCACGCCAAATCTATTTAACGGATTTAGATGAAACTTCGTAGGCCACTATTTATTGCGACAGCCGACATACACGCAGGCCGAACCACGTGCAAAAGCTAGTTATGACTATGTTAAACGTATAAAAAGCTAAGGTTGAATACTGCGGTTGACCCACACTATAAGTTGCAACTTCACATTTTTATTTATTTATGGACGTTAGCAAGAATCACAATCAGGTCGCTCCTAATGAAGATACTTTTTGTAACTGTCTATGAAAGGTGACTAAATTTATAAAAAATGTTAGAAAATAAATAATTTAGAACCATTTGAGCAATTTTTTTGTATAGACAAAATTCTAAATAAAACTTGACCGGTCCGGATTCTGATACTTGACCGGTCCGGATTTTGACACTTGACCGGTCCAAAATCCGGGGAAATTGCTCTTTTTGCGTTGTTTCCAAATTTTAGAGATGGGAGCAATATTATATGTAGTTTCAACGAATTCGGAACATGACCCACCATAAGCTTACTTTCTTACAGACATTCAAATACAATCAGGTCGACATTCGGCCTTGTTATCTGCCGTTTCATTACACAGATAATTATCAGCTGCAGTAATATTTAAGTGAGATATTTGTCATAAATTGTTCTAAGTTATAGTTGTTTCCAAGGAGCAGGGATCCAAAATATTATTATTACTGTTTTATATAATATATTGTCAATTCCAGTGATGATAAAGGTAAAAATTTCATAAATCTCCGATCAGTTTTGACGTAGCTTACTTAATATTTAAAACATCCTAAGTACAGCATGCACCGTAAGGGGTGGAAATCTTTGTTATTTTGGTTTCAAACAATTTATGGGCAAAGTGGCTCCCGTTTCAACTTTCTCGATAGTACAGATGTACACACTACATACAGCTCATGGAAAGCGTGCGGTGACGATGACGCGAATTCCATGATTCAGTTCATTCAAAAAGTACTCAACGCGCCTAAATAGTTTTCACTTTAAAAAATTGACACAGAAGTGATACTTTCGCAATGCATAGCTACGTTATTCCTAGACATTATGTTGTACTTAATTGCCTCTAAACCGTACAGAGCCGAGAGAGAAAATTTAAAGCATTCTGACAATGCTTTAAATTTTTTTTAAAGTGCACCTTCGTTTCTACCGTTTTGTTGAATAAGACGAATGCTGTAGTACGTGGCAAAGTTGTAGTAGCAGAATCTCAAAGGCAGATCTCTTTTTATGTATGCGACTATGCTCTGTCTGATGGAAAGCATAAACAGAATCCATGAGGTGGATATGGTGGTTACCACACTCATTGCGAAACTAGGAAAATGCAACAATGCAGCGTGGTGACCCCCACCATGCCGGCCTACTGAGGCCTCAGGTCGCCAACAAAATTCACCAACCAAACACGGTAGCACGAATACTGTCATTTTAGGGTGTGGCTCAAAAACCTTTCTCTTCATAAAAACTTCTTGGGAAATTCAGCAGAATAGTCATGAGTTAGGAGACTTTACACATCTTAACATTTCATGTACCCACCCATGTATCGCATTGATTATCTCGCTAGCCTGTCGATGTATATGTACTGGAATGTATATTTTCGGAGCTGAGGAGGGAAGTTGGAAGGTGAGGCGAGGGTGACGATGTTTCGTGTCGCAGAGAGCGTGCCCATGGTGTCGCGCAACCTGCCCGCGTCGTTCTTCAACGCGGCGGCGGCGGGCGCGGGCGCGGGCTCCGCGTGCGCGGGCGTGGAGCTGTACGAGTACGACCCGTGGCACCAGCACTACGGCGGCTACGGCCACGCCGCGCACCGCCACGCCGCCGAGTACCACGCCGCGGCGCACGTGCACCACAACATGGCGGCCGCCGCTGGCTACCCCGGCCTGCTGCTGCCGCGCTCCTCGCTGCACCACCAGTACAAGCCCGTGGACTGGGGCGCGCAGCACGCGCCGCACCTCGACCCCGCCGCCTGCTCGCCCTACTCCTACCCCGCGGTGCCCGGTCAGTGGCTGCTCTTTGTTATCTCTTCGCTCTATCTATCTGACTACACGGTTGGCTTAGTCGTTTCAGTGGTCGCCACACCGCTTCTTACTGAGCCAAGTGTTGTGGGTTCAAATCCTACATGGGACAACGCTTTGTGTGATCCATAAATTGTTGTTCTAAGTCTGGGTGTACTTTGTGTCCGTTTCATGTATGTTTGTAAAGATCCCTGCGACACAGGAATTTATATTCCTAATGCGGGAGCTGTCTTTTTAAAGAAAAAAAAAATAAAGAATCTCTAGCACTCTCGCATCTCGATACCTCGCACCTAGCTTGTTCTTTCTCAACCTTACTGTTTCATACGAGACTATTTAAAGAAACGAATTGGAATAATAACGTCATTTAGGTATTATCACATTAATGACAAAATTAAAATATAGTAATCTTGACCGTGTTATAACATTATTTCTTAAATATGTAGATTTTGTGAGATATTGTTCATACAATGCTTTACTGCGGAGTTTACATTCGCCAGATGTTACGTCAGAACAATTTACACTGAAACGTCTACGACTCATTTCATTGTTTGACATTTAACATCTCTCTCTCTCTCTCTCTCTCTAAGCTATTTTCCTCATCATCATCATGCCTATCAAAGTCCACTGTTGGTTATAAGCCTCTCAAATTCTTGATTTGTTTCGCGGCTTCTCGCATCCTGATATTGCATCCTCCTCCTATGTTCAAATGTTTTTTTTTTCATAAACTTTTAAATAAAAGATCAATTTAAAATAAAGAAGGTTCCAAATTAGCAAAACAGGCATTGTATTCATATTTGGCTTTATTCCAATTAAAAAAAAACATTTTCATGATATATTAAAAAACGGTTGAGTTGTTTGCCATTAAGTTAATATAACATAAGAAATTTTCAATCTTTAGCGTTTTCTGGTATTTGTAAATATTGAAAATTGCCATACCATTACAGTTCCCTGTAACGTATCGATATTCAATGTTTAACAGATCTTCTGCTACTTTTATATTTATGACCGATACTGCCCGTTGTTTATAGTCGAGAAAATGGGAATGCTTCATTTCTATCACGCTATATGGTGTTTCTCCTGTTTAATTCACCTAAACAAGTTAAACTTAGCTTGTTCCTACATGGACGTTATATTGTTACATATATGCTATCACCTGCCTGTTCATATTAGGACAGACACAATGCGTGTTTAAAATATTTTTTCCAGTCATCCTCATGACAAATTTCTTCACCGTGAACTACGCCTAATTAGTATGCAGTTGTCTTGAAACTGTTTCTGTATAAAGTTGTCGTTTATGTTATTTCTTTACAATGTTAGCTACAAACATTCATTGTTTTCTCGATGGCCCAAACTATTAAAACCCTCAAAAATGTTCGTTCTTTGTTCTTCGCTTAGCGATTCTTGCGGCCGCGACAAGGGTCACTTTCCACTGCCATTTTCATATTTTCTCAATAATATTGTTTTCTCAAATTATATTAATAGGTCTTGAATGCTTGTTTGTACTGGGAAATATCAGAAAGAGGATTGTTGTTCATGGATATGTGCGACAAACAGCTAAAAGGACTCGCTGCTGATGTTTGGGTTACAAATGATCTGTTATCTAACATGTACCTAAATCATTATTATAGTCGTAGGCCAAGTGATTAATACTACGAGAAGGGGTAGGAGGCCATGTCTCAAGTTTTGAAGTATCCTATTCAATTGCTAGACATAAGTCTTTCCCAAATGACGCTACAGAGACCAATCTGCTGCTTTTTGCATTCATCCATAAAATGTAGTGTCAATGGAGACTGAAAGAATAATATCGTTTTAACCTAAGTCCTGATATCGTGGTATTTCGTTTTGGTTACCCATATTGCTTAAGAAATGCAATAAGGTATACAGATATGTCGTAGTAATAATCCACCAAATAAACACTATTTTGGCATATACTATGAATACACATTATTAAAATCAGCTAAAAAAACACAAAGCAGTCAAGAGGACTGCCGACAGAAGTGGAAGCTCAAACTATAAACAAACAGTTATTTAAGCTCATCTGAAATGAAAATTATTACGTATTATTTGAATATACTAAACGGAGAAAAAATTTTTTTTGTTCTTGCGAAAGAGCGTCGCCATTTCATGTCATCCACATTATTTATATTTTTTATCCTTGGTTCGTCTCGAAGTCTTCGTCGTGATGAGTCACGACGAAGACTTGAAGACTAGAAGACTTAGAATTGAAGACTTTAAATACTTGACATTGGCAGAAATAGCTAATCCGGCTGGCTGCCATCTCATCTAAAGAAGAAGAATAATCTGCACACAACGACATAACAGCGTATCTTTCTCGCTCGGGGACACTCGGCTGACCCATCCCCAGTTCACCCCAGCAGTGTGACAATTTATGGTCTACTCTCCCTCTGCCAGTTTATCATTTTTTACCGATCACAAAAATCTTAGGAATTATCGATCAGGTCACGAGTCCTGCCTAGAGTTTAACATTGTTTACCTGTAACAAAAAAGTGCACAACGCCGCTACGGAAGTTTTCACTTCAAAAAGTAATTACCACGTAAAATGTAGCATTTGACTATTCAAAACAGTTTTAAATAACAACTCTCAAATTCAAATGTTCTATGAATAACATACAACATTATTCAGCGGTGTATACTGTGCTAAATGATCTACAGATACACTACTTTAGTTTCATATTACATTTAAATGAAAGTTACATATAAATGCTAATAAAATAATACAAGAAGAAACATACGAGGTGTGTTCACAAAGTATCACGAATTTTGAATTTTTGCGGGTTACGTATATTCGAATTTCGATTTTTGTGGCGTTATGTTGGTACATACGTAGTGTGTTCAAAAAGTATCGCGAACTTTGTGTATTTTCAAAAATGATTTATTTATTCGTGAATATCTATTTAGTGCCAACGTTTTTTCCAATCTTCGAAGCACTTCAAAAAATATTTTTTTTGTATCTCGTTCAGCTCCTCCTGACATGCCGTCTTTATCTCGTCAATCGTGGCGTAGCGTCGTCCTTTCATGGGCCTCTTCAGTTTCGGGAGCAAGAAAAAGTCACAGGAACAAGAAAAAGTCGCGGACAGATTCCAACATCTCATTAGCAACGTTCATGCGATGCTGTTTTTGATCGAAATTGAGCAATTTTGGTACGAATTTTGCGGTGACCCGTCTCATGTCTAAATTATCTATTAAAATCGATTGGCACGAGCCAATTGAACACATCTCGTATGTGTTTAATTGTATTTCGTGCACTAAAACATTGTTATTTTCAGTGGGTGTCTCGGAGTTTATGTTTTATGAGGTGGTGCAATAGTAAAATTAGGACCAAGATCGGTTCTGCAAAAAATGATGTGAAAAGGCTTGAGTCAACTTCGGTTGTGTGAGTAAGAAAAGCGTGTTAGCTCTGTTTCGGCACAGCGATTCTAACATTTGACACACAATAATGAGATGTACCGCCCCCTGAAATTCAAAGCGGTCATCGTTGATAGATGTTATGCGGGTAATCCCGGCGGCGGCACTCGTTAATGTGTGCGGATATCAAAGGCATTCGTATAATTTGGGCTCCGTGTAAACGATCAAACGCCGCGATAAATAACGGTACATACTTTCATGACAAAATGTTTTCCTAGCGAGCGCCGAGCGCCGCGCCGCCTGCGGGTGCTTCTTGCGGACGCGTGTATTTTCATTTTCAAAGAGATTCCACTCTTGACGAGCGCAGATATTTTAATTGTGATGATTTAGGCGCTTTATAATAATGACAAAACATAACATTCCCACTTTGTGGCCTGCTGCGTCTCGCCGCGATGAGGCCTCGGCCTTCCAGTCTCTTTTACCCATGGTATGGAACGGAAGGATAGTAAATGAAAGGGTGAATTCATAACAAACCGGTGGTCAAGGTGTCAAGAGGACTGTTGCACGGCACGCACGTGACGGACTCACTGTGTCTCTGCATCGATACGAGTGCCTCGCATGCCAGAAAAACCCTCAGTTGATTCGCAATCGTTCACAGACTGGAATTTAGATGCGGTATAATTGCCGAGTGGCGGATAAGAAACGATTATAAACGACGGTTGATGCAGTAAAAACAAACAGAGGCGGCGAGTTGAAAGGGCTCTAGTGTCCGTAGGGTGGCGAGAGGGCGCGGGGCGCGGGCGCGGGTAGTGCGGGGTCGACGCTTCCTAATGACGACGATTAAAATTAATTTGCGCGGAGCGCGGGGCTCCACCGCTCCGGCCGCGTTGAAGCCCCCGCCCCTCCGCGACCCTTTCGCAAATTAAATTCTTGGCTCACGATCGAGCCCCATTCGTTCCTAGCCCCGCACCCGCCCCCGCCCCCGGCCCAGGCCCCGTACGGCGCGTCCCTTTTGTCCTGATGTCCGTCCGACTACATGACAGATAATGTTTTACTCGGAGCGAGGGTACCCTCGATTAAGAGAATGCTCTTTTTATTTATTTGAGAACTTTGAAACAATCGGTGACGTACACGCACGAGGCGAGATCTTTAAGTGGTCGCTTCCAGTTTTGAGATAGGTATTAGACGTGGTAGTCGTAACAGTAAGTAAGTACATGGTCTATTTTAGGAATGGCTCTGGCTAAGTATTGCTTTGAGCAAACAAACATTCAATATTTAAAATTTTAACCTAATTTTCTATTGTACGGAGTACACCTACAGGTGACAGGGATTCGCTCCTAGATATGAAGGTTACAAGATAAATAAATCTGATGTTGATTTTCATCTTGTGTCGCGTACCCAACTACATGAAACGGACACAGAGGCCACCGAGACTTAAAACAACAATTCGTTTGGTTTATATCACTCATAGTGCTGTTTCATGTGAGGATCGCACCCACAATATTCAGCGTATTGGGAAAAACCGTGACGATCACTTCAACCGCTGCACCATTAGTGCAATCAGTTGTTATTTTAATTGCTTCCTCAGAAGGGACTTGCCTATAAATAACAATCTTGTCATTTGTTTGTAATTAAAAACTTTATTAAAAAAACAGGCTTAAATACAGCTACATAAGTTAGAATGCAGCGAGGCATACTGTCTGTGCACCTTCAGACATATATGTAGTAGATATAGATATAATACAATATAAGTGTTTAGTTGTTGTTTAGTTACCGATGTCGTGTTACTGGCCGGTTGTGCGTGCTGAGCTGTAGACACAGCACACCGACGGTTTTATATGCGGCTTATGAATGTTCGCTTCGTTCGATCGCGATGCTTTTGTTTTATTACAGCTGACACATCCCGATGAACTTTATCACTCAAGTTTAGTTAGGTCTCTATAGGTTGACTCAAGCGTCATGAATTGTTTCTGCACGTTTTCAACTCTCAGAAACCGTTCGATGAGATCCCAAGCGGTTGCGTTTATCATATGTAAATACCTAATAATGTTGAGGTAAATAAAAATACATAAGCACACTTTCAAGGAATGAATACATAGTTTGGTTCATGCGGAAAATACCTAGAATGGAAAATTAAAAGTAGGATAAATAGATCTAATAGGTATAATAATACTTTAGGTTCAGCATTAAACCACGCGTCTTATCTACTTCCATACTTACTAGGTCTGGTAGGATAATAAATAGCATTAGGTAGGGATATGATGGAAGAGATTTGATACTCATTTGAAGTTCTTACTCGCAGCTGAGGAATTCGATCACAAATTAACCGCTTCGTTATCAGATAAGATCAGGTGCTAAATTATATCATTGCCACGTACACAACGCACGCGTAGCTCCGTAGTTGTATATTCCTGTCTATAGATATATAAAGTTTCTTGAACACCACCTCAATTTTAATTGAACACCTACTACCGGACAATCGCTAGTTGTTAATGATCCTAAAACTGTAAAACACCAATAACTGACGAATAGTAAATACCTACAGACTATATACCGCGTCGTTAGTTCTGTGTCTCAGAACAATGGTATGGTTATTTATTGAAAAGTACCGTGTGAGTTCGAATTTGGTATGAAAGTAATGGGTGAGCACACAATAGTCAATAATTAAGTTCCCTAATGTTATTTTGGCTCCAATGTTATTCCGCTACAGAAGCACTTTCTCGATGGGGAGTAAATAAATATGTTCAGACAGAAATAGTTTTAAAAAAACTAATAAATAAATTTTTAAAAAATATTGACTTGTCTGTGGCAGTGAATGCGACTGCTGTGCTTGAGGTCCCGGGCTCGATTCCCGGTTCTGACCAAATGTTTGTAAGATCTGCAAATAGTTTGGAGTTTGGGTGTTTTCTATGTATAATATGTACTTATGTAATTTGCTGTGTTTAGATATCTGAAATATTTATGTTAATAATAATAAAGTATTAGTAAGAATATGAAAGTAAATAAATTAAGAAACACTACAAATAACTTTCTTGCCGGATGTTAAGGAATACCATTGACTGAGTGAATACCGACTTCTTAAACAGAGAGAGGTTTAACGCGAGCGAACCGTAGGTAGTAGCTGGAGCGGAGCTATAGGCATCAACAGACAGTGCGATGAGTGCCTCTGGCACCGCATTCCTCGCGGGAGCGCAGGGGGTTGGAGGGGGTTGGAGGGGGCGATGTGATAGGGCGAGGCTGGAGCAAGCTTTATTGACAAATACCAGAGTGTGCCCTCGCTCCCTCTGACCGCAACTCATTGACACCGACGTGTGTGTGTCGGCGGTCCGCTTGACGAGACAAAACTCATCACTGTAGAAAATGGAATGTTATGTGGGCACACTGGCTGAGGTGATCTGATAGATGGAGGCTATCTGGCTGTATACTGTAATAGAAAGATATCTGTTTTAATCTGAATACCGCGTTAATGCTTCTGTGGTTATTTCATTTCGATACCATCTAATGATACTACAATCACTTATTTGGAAAAGGTTTACGTCTATGCTTACCTTCAGAGCTTGTTTAAACCATCTGCTTTTGCCTGCAGACATAGTACCTACCTAATAATAATAATAACTTTAGCTACCAGTAATCGTGTGACCCACGTTACTGGTAGCTAAAGTTGGTTGTGCATTACGTCAAATTGTACCAAGTTATTATGGCAAAAGTGGGTTCACATATTCGGTTATACGGGTTCAAAGCATAGAGTACACCTAGCTATGCGTGGTATAATAAATTATATGTAGGTTCCAAATCTTCGTCTTTGAAATGTTTATGAACCAACAGTGGACGGCTCCTAACTCGTGTAGTTATCTATAATAGGTACCTACATAAACTGGCAATATGTCCGGGTTATACGCTTGTGTATACTACCTAGTCGTGGCGATCAAATAACTAACTAACTTCGGTAGAACCTGGCAACACCGTCGCTCTTGACGAAATAATACCTAAGTATACGTAGGTAACTATATATATATATATATATATATATATATATATATATATATATATATATATATAGCATTTAGGTACGTTGAGATTGTTGCAAATATTTTTTTTTTAGAAAAAACATTCAAGGGCGCCTTTGGGTTTTAATTATTAAAATTGATTATAACATTTTAATAAAATCTTCAACTATCTTCAAACCTTTTGCCTGCCTATTGATTCACAAATTTCTGAAGAAAATCAAGTCAATTAATTAGGTACGCTATGATCCAAGCTGGCTCCGAAATGATTTCTTGGATTGAAGTAGGTAGGTGGTCGTTACCTGTCAAACGTTTAAAGTTTTTGGATCATGCATTAGGTAAAGACCTACCTACCTATCCTGGGTAGCAAAATGCGTGTGTGTAGGTGTGCATTCCACTGGCCGAGGCGCGTCGCTAGAATTACAATAGGGACTAACTAAAGATACGCAATGCATTAAATAGATGAGCTCTGGCGGTCAATAAATAGAACAGGCCAGCGGCCGGCGCGGGGCGCGGCGGGCGGGGCGGGGGGCGGTCCGCCAATGCGCGCTCGCGCCCCGCCCACGGCGCCGCCACCCCTAGCGGGAGGGGGCGCCACCACTCGCCACCACCACTAAATCACCACGTTCCTGTCAATTACGCGTACGTGACCGCAAGTAAGCGCCCACCATACATACATACTTAGCCATAGGTGTGGCCCTATATAGCTGCATGTTGATAGACAGGCAGAACTATTAGTATTTAGGTCAATGGCGGGCACCTCACGGTACTGACTTCAACTAATCGACTCGTAATTAACTTTACCACGGCCCATATTTGTTTGACAAGTTGAATAAAACATATTTATAAAGTCGCACGTCGCCAGCCGTTCTATTGTTTTGTTGTTGGTTTTGTCCGAAGAAGAAGTGAATAAGCGAGCACATATTGACGACATGCAAATATGGAAAGCATAGAAAGGATTATAAAAAAATATAGAAAATGGAGAAATGTGAAGAATTAGTTCAACAACCGGATACTTTCCGGTGACGATTAAATTAAAGGGAACTCGCTACCACATAATTATAACAGAAGCTGGAAACAATTAACAGAATGCATTAATGTAAATATGGTCGACTGCTAAGTCGCATATCTCAATGGGGTTATAGGGACCTGGTCGAGATCAACGTCAAGAAAACATACAGGTCGCACGCTTTCTACCAAAAAGTATCCATTCGTTCTCGTCCCCACTTTTTAGAACACTCGACTGCTATTACAGATAAACGATGCTGTCAATGTATTGAACAAGGTGAGACGGTTCTTCTCGCTAGAGGTTTGTTTCTGCACGGAGCACTGTAATAACCTTTGCTCGGGATCCAGGTAGTATTCGTTTGATGCTCTCGATCAGTTAGGCACAGCGGCAAACAAAAATGTACGGTGTATCTCGCCCGTGCCTCGGAGAGCACGTTAAGCCGTCGGTCTCGGTTGTCATGAACACCTACCACAATCGTTTTTGTGAAATCAGTGCCCTCGAAATACTGAAAATTACTTCGAATTCAGTTCCCCTCAGGGTTGCGGAGGTCCGATGCCAGTCGCTCCGTGGAAAAACTGAAATTAAGGTAAAACCGGTTGAACTAGTAGCAGATCTCAATTATTCTGGGGAATAATAAAGGTTAGGAAGATGACTGTAACATTAAAAAAAGATCATTTAAAAAAAGAAAAACAAGTATTGTAAGAAAAAAATTCAAAACAAGTTCAATCAAAAAGTTCTGATGTCACTTGTAAGTCTTGTTAAGAATCGAAACGTATTTTATTTATTTGTCAACCTTTTTTGAAATAATGGCGGTCAATGCCTTTCTTCGAATTGAGCTAAATTTTAACGCATATTTACACAAGTTTTCACAAATTGTGCAATCCAACGGTTCCAAAGAATATTTTTCTTTTCAAGACGTACCTAATCCTATACCACTTAAAAAGAGTTGATACCCCAAGTATTTTAAAATTCGCAGTATATATACGTAAGTATGCTGCCTAAGCTTGTTCTACATTGTGGACTGTGACGGGCTGATTGTTATCAGGGGCGAATCTACCGGCTGCAGCCCAAGGCCTTGCATGTAACACCTCTTTGTATCATCGTGCAAAATAAGATTTATGGATTTATATGAACATAAAAAAAATTGATATAAACTTACGGCGACATCGTGAGAAATACGCGTTTCTAAGTCGACGTCTATATGGTTATAAGTAACGATTCCAACCTCATATATATTATAACCTTATAGTTTAATAACCAAGTAAATAGTTCGTTCGTATTAAATAATATTAATATCTTGGCGCCTTCCGCTTGTCAGCTTCCGGCGCTACTTAGAAATATTGTTATTGACGTCTGTACTCTTTTTGTACAATGGTACTTCCGGGAGTACATCTCAACTATTCATGATCTATACAGATAAATAAAACTTAAGTGTGTATTTGTAATCTCAAATGCATACCTACCTACTAAAGCATCATTATACTTGCATCAAACAATGTATATCTATCCTGTCTGTTTGTTCATGCAAATATCTGGAACGGCTGAATCGATTTTGACGAGTGGGGGAAGAGGTAATTCTTACATCATACTCACAGCTCATGAGTTTCCACGGCAATGTTTATCCAAAGATGTCATATTAGGGTCTGTAAAGTTTTAGCTCAGGACCACAGTTTTACAGTTACGATCCGCTTCTGAAAATTATGATGTAACCTAGGTGATGGGTATGGCTCCAGTAGGTACCTGCCTACGTTTTGATCTTAGATAAAAATAAAATCATTACCCATCAGATGTAATAGTATACACTAGACTTTCGGTCTAAGACTATTTTAATTTAGATTTGAACGCCCAAGACGAGATGTTGAGGGCTGAGGATGGTTATTGGAGAAAAACTCAAATAAAAATATGATGCAATTTTAATAGCGTCACGATAGCAAAAAGGCAAAGGACAATGAACTCCTATTTCTAAACACTACCGCGATTTTAAAAACGCAGAGTTTGCTCTTCATAAAATAGTAGGCGTCCGCGATCACCAGATGTCGGTGTGTACTGCGATCCCAAGGCGGGACAATATATATAACAGTGAAAGGTCATCTTTTACCATATTGCTTGCTTTTTGTAACGCTTTGTGATGATCGACACCTCCTATAATGACAATGGGTACACAGTGGGCCAGGCTCGTTCGGAGTGGTCGTCAGCATCACAGTGGAGCGTAACACAAACCACACCAACACACCTCTGATTGCGGTGGGAGGGACTAGAAGAATAGAATAGAATAGAATAAACTTTATTGTACACCAATTGATACAGTTATATTTGAGCTGATGAATGACCATGTACAAATGGCGGCCTTATCGCTAAAAAGCAATCTCTTACAGGCAACCTTTGGATGGACAAATCGAGTGTAGAAACAGGTGAAGAAGGCAGGTACACTCTCACTGAGTCATGGAACCTTTGTTCACTTGGCATTGATTCATAACGATTGAGAAGAGTGAAGATAATATTAGCCGTGCTCCGTCGTTGAGATAAGAGACAATGTATACCTAAGTAATGTAATTGTACAGTAGATACTAAGAACAGTAGAGAGATGTTATCGTTAGGCATCACAGAGTCGGGCGGTGCCGCGGAGGCCGCTACTATCATTTATAACAATCAGGCCGGCGCCAGCCGCCACCTCGCCCCGCACTTCTCTCATACATTACACTAATTTAATGACATCAATAGTTTGTCGTGTCATACTGGAGCATTCGTCAACCGACTGAGCCGAGGTTAAGTGCTGAGAGGCGCGCATATGTTATTATGTATGTCACCATTGTCCTGTGGTCCCACAGAATCTCATAGCCGTTGGCTACTTGAACTCTTGCATCGCAAATATCGGTGTCGCGAAACTTTACAATATAATTTACTATATCAAAATATTTGCGCCTCGGAATACCTAAATAATTGACGATTCAAGAAGAGCGAAAAACGACGACGACCGTGTTACACGTAATTAAAAAGTGATATTTTGGGTTCTTTATGACTAAAGTTATGTTCTTTATACAGCCTCATCTGCCCTAAGTAGCCACTAGTTGACGTGCTTCACGTTACGTTTCTCACTTGTATGTACCTACATATATCGAACACCAAAGACGCGTCATATTTTATGACAATGTTGGCGATGTATTGCGGTTTATCGAATACTTATTATGTTTAATGATCAAATAAATAGCATATTCCACTTGCTGATTCTTGTATCACTCTAAGCACGTATACACGTACCTATCTCTTTGACAGGAAATATCATAGTAATATCAATATGTGATCGTGTTCGAATGTGAATCCAAATCGATTATCGTCCTATTGTTCAAGTGGAAAGTGGCCCTGACTGACAAGCCGGGCATTGTGTTTTCCATTCCCACCCAATGTATATATTTAGAAATATTTTAATAGATTCGTCGGTAGTCTGTTCACTAGCGCAAACTCTGCCTAATTTTGAAAACAGACAGCCTTGTGTGGTATGATATTTTATTGAAATATTTTGTAAGAAAGCTCTCTAGCTGTCTACCAACCAACCAAGTAAATCAGGTGCGCCTGTGGGCTAAGTACCTAATGTTATAGTTAATGTATATAAGTGCTAAAGGTTTTCATAATGTATTAGCATCTCTCCGCAGTTTCACCTGCGTAGTTCATGTTCCTGTGGTAGTACGGGAATAAAATACAGCCTATGTTACTCAGGCATAATGTAGGATTCTAATGGGTGAAAGAATATTTGAAGTCGGTTCAGTAGTTTTTGAGTGTATTCGTTACACACAAAAATACAAATTTTTCTTCATTTTAATATTATAGTGTAGATTGAGCAATTGATGTACTATTTTAGATATTGTTACTTGTTTATTTAATACAAAAGCAGTGTGTATACATGTTAGCTATGTATAACAGTGAATTGTGTATCGCAGGTCTGGAAGCGCAGGTGCAGGACACGTCCAAGGACCTGTACTGGTTCTGAGAGGGCCGCCGCCTCCGCGACGGACGCTAGTGCGCTGCGCTCCACCATTCGGCCCGCTGCAGCGGTGTACGAGTAGTGTAGTGCTCACCAGTGATGCGCGCCACGGGACGGACTCGCACGTGTCGCCGTGCTGCTTGCACTCGATGGACAATTTGATATCACATGTACCGTTCATACTGACGTTCGAGCTGAGCCGCTCTAGTCGTTCTCCGATTCTGACAGAGTTGTGTGCAGTATAGAAAAGATAGTGCCGCACACTATCAACAAATAAATATTAATAATTTGCTGCATAATTGGCAACTGTGGGTTTGTTCATCTTTATGCAATAACTCTGTAGTCTGCCGTTTGTTATTCCTGAATATTTATTAAAGTAAGTTATAACAGTCCGTTTTCATTGCCATGGGCCGGGGCCGTGCTCTAATGTGTGGAGCTGTTTTTTTAAATAAATAAATGTAACATGAAGCGAGGCGCTGCGTCAGCCGGCCGCGACGATCCTGGCCCCGAATAAAATATAAACAGGTGAAAACCACCGCTCGACACCGACACCGTTACCACGCGGTCATCCTGTGAACATTCATGGTTGTAGTCTGCCATAGCCTCCTAACAAATGTATAGGTATAGTCATATTTTACAAAACATTAAAATAATCTTGTATATCAGTATAATAGTCTTTTTAACAGTTGAAGCGTGTTTGTTTCAAAGTAATGATTGTTACCGTCAATGTTTTTAGATACATATTCTGTTTTATTCATAACTAAATAATTTTAAAACTATGTAACAAGATTGACTTTAAAAATATTAAAGTCAATATGATTGATGGTTTTAATGATTTGTTAAAATCATCATATTATAAATGACGAACCATTTATCAGTTGCACATGTACAGATGTATATTCCAATGTATAGATTTAAAGGTGAAATCCCTAACTGCACACAACTACGGCACGGTCGGTTAGTGTCAGGCCTGGTCCGGGGGCATCAGTTCGACAATGATGGACGCAGTATATGATATATGTAAAACTGTGTACGTACGTAGAGTAATTAGATGTAATCACTTATTGTAAATATATAGTTAGCTATTAGTGTAACTAGCGAATAACGCGCAACACATTGTAGATAATGTGCTCCTAGTACAATCGTTCTTTACCTGCCGCACATCGACACGCACCATTTTCTAAGTGAGCCTGCCTCCCTTGGGCGGACCGTGGAGATCGTAGTGTGTCTATGACGGCTCCTGTACATATAATCAAACATGAGTAAGTTTATCGCATGGATCTTATGAGTTAGAGAAACACAATGTTGTGTAAGCGATGTAATCTGGCGATAGAGGCGACGACAGTGTCTGTATATAGTGGTACATGGTAACAGTGTGGTGCAAAGAGACCTAACTAATGTATAACGGCCGGAGGGTGCGGGGTGTGTGACGTCACTCGCCCCGCCACTGGCGCTGCTGATGCACGATGTCGACGGAGCGTTCTGTATGTACGTGAGTTTATCGCCTCCATTCATAGATAAATGAACTTAAATATAAATTCCATTATCTACTGTGATTGTTTGACTTGTGTGTTTTATTTGATTCGATCACAATCCCTCCGCTTTAGTTGGTTGCTAGGTTACTCTCTCTAACGGTGTCGTCTCGACACCAAAAGAGTAGTCACTGTGAGAAGCAGAGTGCTCTGTTATTAGACTTTCTCTTTCGCACTCGCCAAAATAATGAAGAGTACAATTTATGTATATTTATCGTATGTTAACATTCATTACAACGACGCCGTCGTTGTGTGGATTTCACGATATCTGCCTGTTGATATATACCTATATATCAGTCTTCTCCTGAATGCTCCAACCAGTAGGTGTGACAAAGGGTTGAATCATAGTCAATGTACCTATCTACAATTAGCTGCTACTTGAGTATAGATCTAAGGGGGACAAAAACATGCGGCCATTGTGTATTAATTTATAGGCGCATAAATATTCAACACGAGCGCCATATTCAGGCGAATCGCTGTACAAAGTAAAATTAAACCAGCGTAGATGCAAGCTGACACACAAGTTGACTGTTTATGGAGACGAGCTAACGAGTAGTGTCTAGCTGCTGCACTGTGCACTCGCGCCCGTAGCCGAGGAGGCTGTGATCTCGCAATGGCAGGGCGGCAGGTCAATGGATTACGAGAGAGTGCGCCAATTACAGACTACAATAGTCAGGATTAAACGACGCCCGGTACAATTCTATTATTAGAGATACATCTCTTGCTCTCTATATGCCCAGCTAATGGTAGGTACCTTCGTATACCTATCTGAGATTCTTTTTTATTTATTACCCAAGTTCAACATAATCAGTTCAAGTTGTATCAATTATTCAGTTCCAGATCAGTCAAAACCGCCAAAGCAAAATTTTTAAAAGTATTTACTGTCCTACTGTACTGTAGTCAGCTTACATATTATCCTTTGGGATCTAGGGACTTTAAAAAAAGGTAAATAATCTAGCCCCCTTTACAGTTAAAGAAATGTTGATGTACCTAATTCGTAGAGTTCGTTCTTTATTCTTAGTATAGAACGCATCACTTGGTGACACGGGGCTGATGCTGGGAGCCACAGATAGTCACTAGAGTTACCCACATATTACGTATTTGATGAGCACACTTTGATAACTTACAACGGTGTAATAAGTAGATACATATTTATATATGTATCTTTTTATTTATGTTTACCTTCAAGACAATTTCCAACGATTTATTTTGTAATTAAAGAGAACTTTAGAATAAGTATATATATATTGTGTCGCGGGGATTTTACACACATACCTACCTACGTTTATGAAACGGAGATAAAGAACACCCAGACTCTGAACAGCAATTTGTGAATTATATAAAGTGTTGTGTCATGCGGGGTTCGAACAAACAATACTCGACCACAATGCTTAAGTACTATGCAGATGCTTCGGAGGAGATCACGCCGTAATCACTTAAAATTAAGTCATCTGGCAGCTTAACGCCCTACGAACTTACAAGTAGGTGAAAACCGATATGACGGGTTTGTCTTGATGATGTTTTTCGTTTAACTTGGAGGGGGTGTGTCTTAAGGGTATAGTGAGGGTGTGCTTTGTGGTCTCAGTAAGACAGTGATGAAACTGATGAATTGCTTTCATGTGGCTGGTATTACAGTCATAACTAATTTATTAACACATTTATCTGATTTAAAAAGAGAGAGCAATTTACTTCCATTTTTTTGTGGTATTCGATAGTTTGTCAAATGAGAAAAAGGAATTATATTTTCTATATTCACTAGGAGATATTCAAGATTAGTTCTATACAATTGTGAAGAAAATGCTGAGTACCAATGGTTGGAAACTGAAGGGCGGTGTATTAGAGAGTTTTGCTTTATTTGGCATTCCTTGAATTTATCAAGAATTCATAGTCTAGAATAATGGTAAGTAATTATTATAAATGGCTATTCAAATACTCTCCAAGCAGTTGATTTTTCCTTTCTTGATTCCGTGTGCTCTAAGGTTATTCTCGGGCTACTCGTATAATGTAATGGTAAATAAGTTTAATGAGAGCACAAAATTAAAGCTAAATAAACCCGTTCTATCTTGATCGTTTTCGATGCAACGGTCCCCACTACCTAGATACATTTGCAGCATTGCCGTGCCATGTGGCGATGGCCAACCTTCGCACCAGGTACGAACCGAAACGGGCGTCACCGTTAACTTAGGCTTTGGTACAGTTGCACGGTGTCGACCGAGGCGGCGTGCCCCTGGGCCGGAACACCCCCGTGGGATTTGCAGGCGGAAGTGCTCACCAAACTTTATCGACGGGTGGCTGAATTCCGGACGGGCGGCTCGTTGGTCTTCGCAGCTGGAGGCTCCACGCGCTAGCTTCGCCACTGTGGAGGCGCTCCAGCCGGTCATCCTCGAGTGGGCAGGGCGGCAGCACGGGAAGGATCCCGTGCTGCCGCCCTGACGAGAGCAGTTTTACCGCGGTCGCGATCTTCTGCGAGGAAGTCATCCCGCGGAAGGAGGTGGCGGAGAAGGCCTGGGAGGACGATCTCCACTAGGACCCGATCCACCACCGGCGAACCGGGCGGCGGATGGGCGGGACGGGTTTTCCCCCCCATCCGCTTCACAGGCCAGCCGCGAGGGGGCGACGTTACGCGTGTGCCGTACGTCGCCTAAATTGAGAGGATATACTATCTAGAGACGGTGCCCGCTTCAGTGAGGGCAAGCGCTGGGAGGGGTCCGGATGGCGTAAGAAAGCGGTTCCCGGATCTCTCCCGTGTCAGGCGCAGAGTGGCTCACCGTGTGGTTTTAGTCGGTTCGATTCCGACACACCGCCCCGCCGCCAACCCCGGTGGGGTGAAGGCTCGAGGGGGTTTCCAGGTAAAAAAAAAGGCTTTGGTACAGTTCCCCCACAAATTGCCTACATTTATAGTTAAATAATTAATTTAAAAAAAAACCCCGACTGCGTCAATATCACATATGAAACATATAAGTTATATATATAATCGTAATCACAGTTAAAAACACTCGACGTATTTTGAAAATATATTACTTTGAGATTACTTCTTGGCTACAAAAATCTTAAATTTTGTTTTTTTTTATTTTGTTATACACAGCGTCACTCTCACCACTAAGACGAATCTATTGACACCACTTACATAAAAATACGACAAGCCGTTTAGGCTCTAGGGCGTGCCAAAGAAATATGTATAGGTACATGCACTCGAAAAACATAACCCACATTCTTTCACAGTCGGGTCAAAAACAAATAAACAGACAACACTCTTTAACACTTAAATGTAAATGTACTCGATCATATACTATACCTATATAACTTATTTTATTGTATAGCTATGTTAAGTACAAAACAAGTAGAGCTATTGTACTCCTTGACTTATTACGAAATACCAGCGCACGTCGCAGCCATTTATACGATTTACGTCTACGGTGAGTATTCTCGAGTATGTTTTGTGAGTAGGTAAAGGGGTAGGCAGAGCGGCGTGTGGCGGTGTAGGTACTGAATGTGTCTTTCACTTAGGTGGGCACCAGAGAGATTTCTAGCTCACTCCAACTATTTGTGGGTCGACATCGATACGTCAGATAGCTATTAATTACCGTTGCCGTTTCCGTTACAGATGACATGACAGTTTTACTTTGGCAACACATTACAGTTTAAAAGAGTCCGTTCTCTTATTAACTGAAAGCATTCAATGATATATAAATATGTCTTTTATGCAACGTTTTATAAGAACTATACACGACGTTTGCTGCCAAATAAACAATTCCCTTCTTATTAAAATATGGCCAAAGAGAGTCGGAGCAGACATCACACAAATTACTACGCAGGTAGATGTGACACACCTACTCAGTACAACGAAGATAAATAAAAGCTAATGAACTTAGCCGAGATCCAGCCGAGAAACATGATAGTAATAAAGGGTTTGGTTCCATTTTATTTTCTAAATAATAAGTTTACTTAAAATCTTTTTTCACTGCCATTAAAATGTAGGAAGAGATGCACAACAATGTTATCACAATATGAAGAGCCTGAGAGCGTTAGAGGCGCCGCCTGCGCCGGTCTACGCGACGCATTTAGTGCTAAATAATGGCCAGCGCGGTATTTGTGTCACTCAATTTTATATCCGTCTTCTACAATAAAGCGTATCAGTTGTGTTGGCACATTCCAACGTTTATTGTGCGCACTCTTCGGTACATGTCAGTACAGGCAACATGCATGTGCGCTTACGGACTTGTAGGGCAAGCCTTCGTAGTTCGTAGCGCATATGTATGTAGGTATTCTGTTCTACAAAATAGATAACGTTTGAACTAAATTAAAATAATAATGTATTTGACATACATAAATGAGCTCCCTACTACGTGTAATACCTTATTGAATTATTTGATTCTCGTATTATAGGTAGGTGGATTATAAGAGTTTGCCTATATCAGTTTTGTGCCTGAATTGCTTTTAAAGCTCCATTAAATTGCCTGCACCTATAAATTTATTATTTGTTTTGCTGTAAGGAATGAACTTGTAGGTTGATATCATGATTACTTAGGGTGAGGTCGGATGTTTATCTGTAATCAATATTTAAATCCAACAGAGGGGAACAATTCCTACTATCTTCACTAATTCTATGAAATAAATTTGACATCGTTTAATACTAGCTTAACGTTTATCTTCAATATTGTTTGAGAAAGAATTTCAATAAATAGAAAGTATAATAGCGGTGGTGTGTTGAGTGTTGCGTTCAACTAATGTGTTTCTAAATCGGAGCTATTGTGAGAGCGGTCGTATTATTATCGGGCGGCGGCCGCTCGTAAAACTCGCGCTGTCCGGGATTTGAGTGCGGAGCGCCGCCGCCGCCGCTCCAAGCGTAGCGTACGCGCGGGCGCGGCCCGCCGGTGCAACCAGCGACGCGCCACGGAAATAGCGGCATTAAGTGCGGACGATGTTTGTAAACACCGCTGAAATAGACGAGCATTGTCACCCCGAGACAATCGCCGCACGCATCACACAAATAACGCGCTGTCGTACTAATAGCGGGAGGGACGCTTTTGGACACATTATACACATTCCACGGTTTCACGGCGAGCTCACCTAACTAAACATTACACTGAAATAAAAGCCCTGCTCGGCGACACCGTGAAATTTGTCGCGACACTTAATTTATGCTAATGGATCGTTAATGGCGTCGTAAATATTATAATTAGTGCCGGTTACGCACCTCGGTGAAGACTTCATCTCTACTCACAGTTTGTCACGATCGGCCGAACGTCAACTGGCAGCTCGTCTCGCCTACACTAAATAGGTCGTCCAATCGGAGGCTTTAGCGCCCTCCCGTATTTTTGTATGCACGACACATGCTGCGGAGACTAACCAAGTATTAAGCAATAAACGGAACTCAACACTGAATACAGATTCAGTACAAAACAATTATGTCTCAAAATGAGGCTCTTGCATTAGCTGAGGGCACCGCTGGAACCCTCCCCTCGTTCGGTTCCGATTTATTATCCAAATTAATGTGAGTCGATCGCAGTGATACTACTTATTGAATTACACTCGGTTCGTTTTAAGTTAACAATCTAAATGTATCGTGAAATGAATAACCGCGGCGATGCGACGTGGGTATATAGGGAGCAAGTGGTGCCGGAGGTGAGGTGGCAAAAACATGACGGTGAGCCTCCTCGCATTACGCGTTGCCATTATATTTTATTGGAATTATTTGCGATGGATAAGTCACTAAAAGGTATATCGCAAAGGCTAAATGTGAGAGTGAGTAAGGGTCTTTGCTATTTCCGTATCGTCCACATTCTCAGCAACCTGGACGATTCTGGAACGAGTTTTGGTGAATTAACCTCAAATACATATAACTATAAATAGTATAAATAGACCTGCACAGTCCGCCGACAGATGTCGATGGAGGTATAATAGAGGTAGGCATTGTGTGCGTTGTGTGTCGGAATGCGCGAGCGCGTGGGAACTGGGCGGCGGCGGCTTGTCTGCGCATGCGAGCTCCCTCGACGCTATCGCCAGGAACTGTTACATTTTGCACAAAAAAAATTTCTTTCAATGATTATGATAATCGACAAAAACTTTGATCGCTTTCTGGGGACCATGAAGACCTTTAGAAATAATTCTCAATTGTTCACTGATCTTAAACATTTTACATCATCAAGCATCATCATAAACAACCCATAACGTCCCACTGCTGGGCTCGGCTCTCCTCTCAGGAGAGGGTAAGGCCCGTATGGCCTTAACCCTCTCCTGAGAGAAGACTTCTTAGGAGAGTATTTTACATACATTCACAATAAATTTTCAACTGTTTACGTGCTACTATACGACTGAGACTTTAATTCATTATATTTGGTTGGGTTGTGTAAGAGAAGATTTGTAGACAGGTACCGTGCCTACCTATCGTAGGGTTCGTTGTAAGTGGAGGAAGTTACTGTGAAGAATTTTCCAGGGCGTTTAAGAGTGCGAGCGATACAACGTGTTCTGTGCGGAAGTGCCGCGGCTCGGGGACGAACTCATGGGGCACCTCCGCACGTGTGAACGTCGCTAATGCACGTGTGCTCATTGCGAACACTCGCACGCTAATGATTGAAAGATGGTGTTATGTACCTGTGTCATAACTGTCATTTAACTACGACTTTTTATGACTATGTTGGTGAGTTATAACTATGATATGTATATAATATATAGTTATAATATGATTAGTGAGTTCTTAACCGTGGGAAAGCCACGCTTCGGTATGCATGGGTTGGCTCGACCGAAATGATATCACGGCCTCATAGAAACAGCGCTTGCACTGTGTTTCACCGAGTGAGATAGGATACCGGAGGCCCTTTTTTTTTTTTTTTTT
>PKRV01001216.1:0-103060 GCA_003709505.1 Hyphantria cunea
GCAGGTACTTCCCGAAGCAACCGTACCCGGAAAGCAGCTGCGTCAGTCGGAAGGAAGGGGTCGTGCTGCCGCCCTGGCCACTCGAGGATGACGGGCTGGAGCGCCTCCACGGTGGCAAAGCCAGCACGTGGAGCCTCCAGCCGCGAAGACCAACGAGCCATCGTGGCTCGACGGGCGGCTTCACGCCACTCGCGTACCTCTTCGTGCGGAGGGCGAACGCCAATCTCCGCCCGGAATTCAGCCACCCGTCGATAAACTTCGGCGAGCACTTCCGCCTCCAAATCCCACGCGGCCACACTCAGGGCGGCATGAGGCGCTGATAGGTGGCCTCCGCCGCTCGGTTCGCCGACGGACGATCGGGTCGTCCTCCCGGGCCTTCTCCGCCGCCTCCTTCTGCGAGATAACTGCCTCGGAGAAGGTCAACTATATACTGCCAGTGGGAAGCTAAGACAGATATGTAAAGATGGGGTATGAATTTCGCCGGGTCAGCTAGTTTGTGATAAAATTGCCAAATAAAGAATGAAAATATTGGTGATATATAAACCTAACTGTTACTTCGTTGGTTTCGTAGTCATCTGTGACTGGGCAAGGTATATTTTAAGGACTGTAGTTAACTATGCAACGAGATTCTTTGGATGTAGTCCAAAGCCCTTTCCAATACCTTTATAGTATGGCCCGTAGGCTAATCGGAACATGTAGATTTCCCTTGCTTAACATATGAAGTTGATTTGTGTACGTTTCAAAAGCTCAAGCTTTGCACTGATTAGGCCCAAATTTTAAAACGACATACCTATACGATGTATACGATGCATAGGCTTCAAGTTTTTGTTCTTCATTTCCGATCAATGTTACGACAATGTACTACAGTGAAACGTGGCCTTGCACTAGTCTGGTGTAACCGAGGTTTAAACCATTGTTTGCAATTGGAGATGCTTATGTCCAGCGCTGGAATTCATTGAGCTAATGATGATGAGATGATTTACCGTTGAGATGACGTCATGCCCATACATGTTAGTTATGTTAGTTTGTAGATTTCCATTTGGCTAGGGAGGTTAGTTAGGAATGTCTAGAAATACACAAGTTGAGTGTGATAATCGTATTAATATAAACAACAAAAGCAAGTATTATTGACCTGTTTACCTGTATTCAGTCATTTCTCATATTTCAGACATTTTCTGTATTGTACATCAGATGCAACTCCATTCTTCTATCAATCAATCTTCAATTTAAGCAGTCCGCTGACATTTTACAATGTTAGCTAAATTGACTAATAGAATATTTATATGCGTTATTGTAAATATATATTTAAATACATATTTATTATACATACAAACACCCAAACAACGAAACAAATATTTGCAGATCATACTAACATTTGAACCTACTATTAGGATCAACGTATTCTAATAACGTTTACGTTTGTAGTTTTCCCATTTGGCTAGGCAGTATGATTAATAATGTATAGAAAGATCACAAGTTGTAGGTACTAATTGTACATAAATTGCTAACAACCAGCAATATCGCCAGTCCCGAAACCACCGAGTCCCATGAGACTCTGAAGTTGCGTACAGTCGCCTCTACGGCAGTCCTCTATCACCTTTCTCATGGAGAATGTTCTAAAGAGCTATTCCAACTGGTCCCCCTTCTTCCTTCCTCTATAGAACAACACGTGCCGGCCTTAGAAGTCACACCATCAAAGTGGTCGACATACGCTCTTGTATTCCTCCCATCGGTTCTACCTTTCTGTGTCGAGCGGTCAAAACCTGGAACTCACTACCAGCGCATGTGTTTTCCTCCCACTATGATCCCGGGACCTTTAAGCGAGGCGTGAAAAACCATCTCACTAGGCCAGTGTGGGTCACCGTGCTGCATTGTCCTTATTTGCTTTGAGGATGGTGACCACCACTCGACTTGGATTCGACTTATGCTTTCCATCAGGCAGAGCAGTCATGTCTATTTTCAACCAGCAACTCGTATTATCTTGCCGACCCGGACATCAGACATCAATTGTAAATACTACAAACACAGCTATTTTGAAATGACATCAATTGGTGACCGAAACATATTTGATAAAAACATCGATAATCATTTGATGGCTGATATTTTTAAAGAACAAACTAAAATATTATATTATTATATTAAACATACATTATCTAAACTGAAAATAGCTTGCACATTATATTGTTTCAAACATATAGTCAATTCAATAAAAGTATTAATTTTATTCACAAATATTATGAAAAATAAACTCTCTTATACGTTGCACATATATTATTCCCTCATCTAATTCACCTTAAAAAATCCCCTTCTTACGAGAGAATCAAAAATCGCCGAAGTAAGTTTTCATAATCGAGTCGTTTATTCCATTCCAATAACCTTCATAGATAACAAGAGTTACACCTTATCTGCTACCACAATACAAAAGATTTCAGCCTAATATACGCTCGCCCGAGGACTTTAGCGTGATGATAGCCCATTTTGCTGCATCAGAGCCGGGCCAGCAGTTTCAAATGATCGACAATTATGACTTACGCAAGTCTATCGAATCAATTGTTTCTAGAAAGTTATTTAATAACAATCTCGCTGCTAAATTGGTTTCGTTTTTAAAGAAATTTTAACGCTACAGATATTGGGTTAATCAGCTAAGACAGTACTCGTTTTGAAATTGTAGTTCAATCGATTAGACACTAACTTGCAAACTTTCGCCTTCTTCGAAATTTACGGGGTATAGTAACTTAATAATAGTTATTCATCCATGAGTAAGCCACGCTTTGACTCACGGCCTGGTCGTCGAAGCCTTCCATTTGATTTATATCAGGATATTTCGGTCACAGATACAGGCGTAGTCATGGTTGGTCATGTTATTTGGAATTCCTTAGAGGCGCAGTGAAAGTTGAGATATCCCTGTCGGACTAAAGTATGTTCAATATAAAATACAATTATTTATTTCAGTGTTTGTCTGTTTTTGAGTTTGAGTTGTCCGATGGTAAGCGATTACCGCCGCTTATACACACCTGCAACACTAGAGGCGTCATAAGTGCATTGCCGGTTTTTGAGGGATAGGTGAGGGGTGATATGGGCTTCCCGCGTTCTAACTCACTCGGTGAAACGCAGCGCAAGCGCTATTTCACATTGGTTTTCTGTGTAGCCGTTATCCTTGGTCGCCTAAAAGTTATATGTTATATTAACGCTAAATTTGACCACGTTTACAAAACTAAGTGCAAAAATAGCATAGAATAATCTTTATAACCAGTGCATTACGATTCAAATTCTGAACCATATATCGTTACTACTAAACATTACATCACAAATTATCACCACGCCTACGGCTACGTTTATCAATGAAATTAACGAATCAATCTAGTAATTGAAATTCCGAATACATGTATTACTTTATGTATGCACAGGTGATGATGTGAAAGTAATGACGTCACAGTGCTGAGTTTTATTGGTTTATCACATAGTGTTAAGTGCTGATTAGTTCCAACTAAAGACATCAACGAACGCCTAATCACCGATGTGGTTTTGATAGAATTATAAAAACCTAAATCTCAAGACAAGTTTTTCAGTCTTTGTGTATCCCCCACTTGAGAGGTGTTTGCATCCAAAGGTAACTTTACATAAGTAAAACAATGTTTTTTTTTTGTAATTGTATGGAAGGCAAGACATGCGTGCGGGCAGGCAATAGGAACGAATCGTGGTTATTAATAACAGCTGTTTCTGGGCCTCTCCCGTTTCAAGTGTAGTCTGGCGCGCCTTGTGGTTTTAGTGGATTCGATTCCAACACACCGCCCATGTCCAGCAGTGAACTACTTAACTCTGTTGGTGATGAAGTATCGTAAACATTTTCGATTTAGAGAACATATGCAACAAATAGGTTTAGACCATACTAAAAAGTTCAAGTCTGATTTTTAGTACATATATATCTATATAAATGAAAATGAATCGTCTAAATGTATATATGCGCGTAACTTTCGATCGACTACATCTTTTATTATGTATAATGGAGGAACGGGTGTCATGTCCCTCCAGCATAAAGGGAGGATTCTCCGGCCAGGCGAGGTGATCATGCCTGGCGGGCTACTGCCCAACGGTTGGGGTTGTATATATGTTAATCGGCGCGAGAACTTCTATTACGCGATTTAGGATTGGTAGTTTCTTTAGTTTTCTTCGTTACTCCGTAGTACGGTGTTTCTTCGGTAGATGACACTGTCATATATTTATGTTGCTGCGCTGTATGTGGAAGTCACCACAATATGTATTGTTAGGACAAGGTTTGAATGCAAGAAAAATTAAATAGATAACGGAAAAGAATTTTTTTTTCGTGACTGTACACACATGCACAGGTACAGTGTGGGAAGCTGAGACAGGTATGTAAATATGGCGGTACGAAGTTCGCCGCGTCAGCTAGTTAGAAATATATAAAATTTGTAAAAATGTATTGTAAAGGTATGTTTATACTCCTTTATGCTGAGACGGATAAACAATAATATTTAAAAGAAAAGAGTTTATGTAATTACAATACGAGTTCAAAAATTTTAATTGTTTAATTAATAAACCGTTCTGCAATTTTTTCTATCACTCTCAGAACCTGTCATTGACAGGTTCAAATAAACAGGCTCATCAGTCAAGTATATATAATTAATAATTTGAATACCGTTCCAACAATTATTATTAAGTTGATCTTCAGCTTTAACCAATATTGCCAATAAAAAGCACCATAATATACCATAACACCAATCACTGGACATATAGCCAATCATAACGAATTCCATTAATTCCAACTTGATTCCTTGTATGAATACAAAGTTGTACCCACTGACCTAATAGTTTTACGTTTCAAAACACGTACATGGTACCCTGGAGCGACAGAAATTGGTTATTCAGCGCGCGAAAGCTCATCGGAGGCGGGAGAGGGAGGGAGGAAGAAAGTACCTGCGCCATGCGCGTGAGCACCTGCCGTGCACCGCTGGCTCAGTCGCCGTTAAACCATCGTGGATGCTAAACGCGCCATGACCGTGCGCCTAACAAAACGCCGCGAGTGTTTATTGTCAATACTGTGTGAAAATTAAAAATGGATGTTATATATATTTGTGTTCTATTCACCTTTGTCCAAGGTTTGTAATTATATTTTCTAATTAAAAATATATATTTTAAGAATTTCGAATTGATCTTTTTCTTTTACTGTTTACGAAGTTTTGCCGCTCAGTGGATTATGTATGTGGGGTAATTTTCTATGGGTATTGAGGTCGCGATGACACCCAGTCGCAGCTGACGGCTGTCTGTGGTTAGTACACACTTCATGGGATATGAATCTCGTGATTACGGTACTTGTAGGCTCGAGTTTCTTATTTACTTACTGGGATGTGTGTTAATATTACACTCTCACAGAATATCTCTCGAATCACTTTGAAAAAAGAAATAACACTCCACGGAGTGATATTTGAAACTCTTTAATTTGTGTTACTACAACGGAAATCAAATGGGACTCTTACCATAGACTAAAATTTAAAACATTACCTGTTATTTTTTATGGCCTTAGAAATACGAGATTTCGATTAATGCTTTCATATCTTTCGATCGATCTTTCGTTTCTGAAATGTAGGTCAAATATTCATAAGTTCCCCCTCTCTAAATTACTAACATTGTTAGTTGTTAGTTCTTGTATTGAGATTTCTATATATTAAGAAACAGGCTTTAGTAAACGACACGGTAATTAAGTACCTTAATGGTCTTAAAAACTGTTAAAATATACTTTTTGCGTTTACGGGGTGGAGTTGCTTTAATATTGAAATGTTTAATCTGTGAATTCTCTACCTGTATTTGTACTTAAAACCGAAGTGAGAAGTTAGTTATATTTTTAATTCAATAACGTTTGTAATATTAGTGATGACTTTTTTAGTTTTGCAATCAGAGTTGTGATGTCTTGTCACTATCGTACCGAACTTAATTATATTAAGAACTTGCGACCAGGCCCAGCTTCGCACGAAGTTCTTTAAAATTCTCGGATTTCCTCTGCTACAAATACATGTATTAATATAAAACTTCCTCTAAAATCACTCTATATATTGTTGAAAACGGCATTGAAATCTGTTGAGTAGTTTAAAAGATCTAAGCGAACAGACAATGGAAGCGACTTGATTTTATACTACGTAAAGCTAATTTTGTATATTAAAGTAACAACCGATTAAGTATCCGATTATAAGTATCTATCAAATACGTTTCTATTTCGTAAAGTTCTATAAACGTTATTAAAAAAATCGTAACAGTAGCTATAATATAATTACTAAGTAAGTTTCACACATATTTAAATTTCAAGTCCAACGTAAAGAGAACAAAAAACAAAAAAAAATACGAAGCACGCACTGGTCACACACTTTGATAGAGTAAATTTAAAGTAACTAGAAAGTTGTTTATATTCTGTGGACTGCATTAAATTATGTGTCGTACATCTTTCTTTTTAAATAATGTGTGTATTATTCATAATATGATTTTCATCTTTAATTTTTTTAACAATATGCAATAAAAAAACAATGCTAACTAAATCCTGGGATATATTAGACAGCGTTACGTAGGCCCAAAACCAAGTAGAATCTAACTAGTGGTCGTATTTCGATCGTATTTTTTTCTTTCCTGATTTCTTTAGCTTTCTGCAATATTGCTCTAATATGTAAAATACATTAACTGGGCCTTGTCCTCCAATCGCATGATTCTCTTAAACAGGAATACAAAGTTTTTGCTTCACTTATACATATAGATGGTTAAGAGTGCGACTCTTAGCGTAGTTAAGAAAAGTTCTTAGATGTTTTTATAGAAACAACTAAAGTATGATTTCTTCTTTAATATCTTGAATAAGGTTGGTAATGATAAGCCTATTGTGCTATAAATTATCTCGCTTCAAGTCGCTTCCGAAAGCTTAGGTCCTGATATCTTCTTCTCTATTCAATTGACACACTATTTCAAACTAAACACCAACTATAGACGTCCACTATAATTTATCTTCATACGTTATTTACCCCCTTGAGTTTTGCTTGCGCCATTTATCAACAAACTAAGATGTGTTAAATCATGTTGCACAAAAATCCCTTTATTATACAAATTATTACGTCTTCTAATAAACCGGTACCATAATCCAACGGGCTTCATTTTTTACTGTCCATCACTTGCAAGTGTATCCGGGGAAGGAAAAAAAACACGCATTCTTGGACACAATGTAAGGTATCTTGCCGCGCCATTGCTACGGGCGTCCATTGTACGGGGTTTTAGATATTGTCTCAGTAATTGAATGTATTGCCATGCGATTAAATCGACCGCCATTATTAGTTCGCTGCAACCCTAAAGAAAGAATGAAAGATACATATAATAAATTAATGTAAAATATAGACACTGGACAAATTTTATACACTGCCGTTTGATATCAAATTGAGCAGGTCCCGTACAGTCAGTACTTAGTCCATAACCCGGCTGCTGATATACATACTTTTATAACATACTAGCTGACCCGGCAAAATTCTTATCGCCATATTTTTCTTTCAGAAGTGTACACAGTCGAAGACAAAAGAAACTTTTCCGGTTTTCTTTTAATTTTCTTCTAAACAAACCTTGTCCTAACAATAACGATCACCTAGAAAAAAGAATAATCCAATTTGGTGCAGTCGATCGGAAGTTATGCGCGTACATACATTTAGGTGATTTATTTTTATTTTTACAACATATTTTATTGGAAGTCACCTTTTTTAAATATTCTTTCTTTAAATTCTGGCTAAATATACTTAACTTTAAGGCGTTCACTTTAAATCCAAGCCATTCATTATTAATATACTATTCTTGTAGAAACAAAAAGAGTTACAAAGAGGCTCAGCTCGTAAACAATAACTTTAACACTGTCAAATCTTTAAATAAAATAATAATAATAATGATTTTTTTTTCTCATCGCATATACATAATATATTACAAAACAGGTCTCTTTGTGAGAGACTAGAGTCTATACTAGGGTCACCCCTATGTGACAGACCTCCAGGCCTCATACCGAATATATAGAATTTTACATACAAACAGTAAATAGTGCCAGTAAAATACCAAAGAGAAGAGTGCAGTACGCATGTTTGCATTTATGTGTTCTTGTATGAGTGTCTCTGTTTGGTTGTGGAGTGCGTGAGCTTATGTATGTGTGTGAGTGAATGTGTATGTCTGTGTACTGTACAGGTGGGTGTGAAGGTATTTTGTTATGTGCATAAGAGATGTACCTACGATGGTATAATCAACAGCTCTTCTTCTCAATCATCAATCTTGAATTGGTGTCTCGTTAGGGGATAGGTAGATAAAATTAGGTTAATTTTGTTATATAGGTATAAAAGGTATAAAATGTATATAGCTATGTCACCCAGGCGGTCATTATTACGAATCTATTTACATCTTATTCGTTAATCGGTAGTGTAGACACTACGGTGCTACTTACAAATATACATGGACTGCTAAAATTACTACCTTTCGTTTTGGTTCCACCAAACTTGTATAAAAACCTAATAATAATATGTAAAAGTATACATATGTATACAATTGACACAGTAATACTTATAAAATATAAAACTGTTGTTGTTGGATTCATAACTTGTAGAAACCGTTTAAACTGTAGATCTACAGTTAAACCTCTAGTGTGTGTGTAGTGTGCTATGCGACTAGAATGTGCCTACGGCCGGTGCAATATAGTCGAAACATAGACAAACCACCGCTATAACTATTATACTGTGCTGTTTTATACTATCTAATGCGAAAGTTTAAAAATTTCTTCAAATTATTTTTTATTGTCTCATTTGATTACTTGTAATTACACAATATAACAAGTTACAAGATTCATATACATACATATTGATGCGGTGTGATTAAAAACAGTTTTCATGTACAACTAATAAAACTAACTCATAAAAAGATGGAAAAAGAAACGTTCTAAGATATTGACAAGTTTTATTTAGCGTCTGTTTGTGAGCTATGTGTTTTTGCGGGTTAATTATATGGGAGTATCGTCACCATTATTTATCCAATGGCTGTCGCAAGGGAGTACACATAGGGGACAACCCCTATACCAACTCGACAGGCCAGTGTGGTAAAGTAGGCCAAAAAAAAATTCAAAAGTCCTCTACGTAAGCACTCAATCGAGTAATTATACGCCAAAAATGCCTTCATACATCATTTTGGAAACTACTCTTACACTGCTGGACCGATATTATCCAAACAGCTAAGAATCACCGCAACGGAACTGGCTTTTAAATGAAAAAACCGCATTGAAATCGGTCCATCGGTTTAAAACCTACGATCGACATCAAACTTATAAATAAAAAAAATACATAATTACACATGGGCGCTCACAGCACAGTCGGATATATATCGATTGCGTTGTTACATAAAATGTAATCTTTTGATGAAAGTATCAATGTAGTATAAGATATATAAAACCCATGTAGTGTAAGGTAAGTAGGACCAATGAAATGATATATAATCTATACTAATATTATAAAGAGGTAAAGTTTCTAACTTTGTGTAGTTGTATGGGGCTCCTGAAAATTCGTTTTCACTGAAAGCGACACAATTCAGGAGTGACATAGGTTTATTGTGATTCAACAAAAATAATAGTATTTGTAAATCAAGTCGAAGAAAAGCGGACGGTTAACGCCCAACGAAGGGGGCACGGGTTGGATAGTACTATATAAATTACATTGCCTATATATTTATGTGGATATGGATATTAATTCCAACTGTGAACACGGCTCCATTCTAAAGTTTGATATTTTAAAAAAAATTGTTGAAATCTGGTCGAGAAGGTCATTATAGGGCCTGTCGGCGACCCCAGTTGACGTCCTAGTGGCCACTCTAATACGACAGAAAGAATAGTGCGCGACATTTTCCTTACTACTAGTTATTTCCTCACTGCAACCGAAACGATAAAAGCATTAAGCTTTCTTCATGGTTTTTACTTGTTATAGTAGCAAATAAGTTTCTACAACGTTTAAATAGGTGTGTCAACAAGAATAATTTATGTAGTTTATTTTTTCTCAGTCTTGGCGAATAAAAATAAACCGTCACAAAACCATTGACAATTCACCTCTAGAGAAATGAGCGTACCCGTAGACTGTAAAGTGTAACAAAATAAGTAATAAATCTTACTTTCGCTATTTTCGGTACAGCTCTGTGTGAACTTCAAACGTACAGGTCATTAAAACTTGTCAACTGTATCAACTTTGTTAGTTTTTTTTTTCACACAGCTATATGAGTCACAGACTAAATTACCTTAATGCCATTTTTATAGTGGGAACACTGACATCAATACTACTTTAAGTGAAAATCGTCTGTTAAGTAGCTTTAACACGCAATTGTGTGAGTGTGTGTGAGTTCGTGTATGTGCCAAAGCGCGAAGAACACAACTAAAAGTATTACTCCTTTTTGACGGTTGAAACCTTTACATTTGCTTCGTTGTTGTAGCTGTTACCTGCAGGTAAAGGTGGCCCATCACCTCCTACAGACCACGATCACACTGAGTTTTGACACTTCGGAAGTAGAAGGCAAAGTTAAACTGTCTTGGAACTCGTATCGATACTAATACTATAAAGAAGCAAATTAAGGAGGTTTAAATATAATATATTCGTTATAAATATGCTTAGTTCTTTCTGTATCAGTCCCCACAAATTCGAATACTTTTCCTTAAATTGTACCGTAAGGTAACATCACACACACGGCTTAAACATGTGTATAATATATATGAAGATACTTGCATTCTGTTACAAAATGTCGCCTGTCCCATTTTGTTGAGCGTCCCTAACCGGAAGTGCACGAAACCCCTCGTTTCCTGTATTCACAGACCTGCGTGACAGCGATAACAAAATGATGTTTAAATCTTAGAGAAGCCTCGTGTATTTTCTCCAAATAAATCATTTTAAATCATATTCAGTACGTACAACAGAATTAAACATAAGTAAAATTGACCAATTTTAGTCCAATCAAACTAAAACAAGCTTGATACATAATACGATACTTAATTTGACGGGGCTTAGCGTTTAGAATTTTTGTCTAGCTTGATTTTTTACTTAACTTTATTTACCAAGCCAAATCAATAGTATGTTGTTACAATTTATGTTTTATTTCGTGATTATTTTTTGATAACATCTAAACCATACAAATAAATAAAATTGATATATCTGTTTGTACTTTCAAACTGCTTTACACTTAATGCTTATGAAAGTATATACTTACTATAAAAGAACATTTTCTTTTTAATTTTTGTCTATCTATAAGTCTGTTCATTCCGGCTAATCTCTGGAACGGCTGGACCGACTCTGACAGAACTTTCACTGGCAGATAGCTGATAACACAAGGAGCAATTTAAGCTATGTTTTTATTAGCTTTGTCCCACGACTTTTCCCCCAGTTGTTGTAGAAGCGTTAACATCGCGGGGCTCAGCTGGTACATAGATATAAACAAGGAATTAGCAAATGCATACGATCTGATACTTGGAATGATAATGCTGTTTAACTAGTATTTATTTATACCATGTTCCTTTAAAATTTTAAACAAAGAACTAGTAATCTATCTATATAAATAAACTGGAACACTGAAATGTAAGTACGCGCATTACTTTCGATGGACTGTACCAAAATGAATGATTCTTTTTTTGTGTTCATTATTGTCAACACAAAGTTTGTATAGAAGAAAATTAAAGGAAAAGAGAAAAAAAATGGTGGTACGATAATATTGCCATACTTATAAATATAATAAAATAATATTTTATTATTTATAAATAAACTCTTGTTATCACTTACTTGTTGCTTGAAGAACATTTGAACTTAGTTAGGAAATTAAAACAATACCTACTGACAAAGCTCAAAAGTGTTCGATAAATATCTTCTTTTAATTTCGTAATGTCTACTCAGTGGCAACCCTAAATAATACAGATTTAAACCCGATTCTACAACTTAAATATACGGAATCATATCAGAAAGAAAATAATAAATAAAATGCAAAATTAATAACAGTAGACCGTAGCTAATACCTTCTTTAGCAACGTTTAAAATTGTTTTAATTTTCATTTTATTATTTTTACAAACATTTCATACCCAATTTTTTTAATGAAAAAAAATTTATTCGCCGGTGACTTTCAGTTTCAACATAATATTATTATTAGGCTGTTGTAACTAAAAAAGTAATTAAAAATAAAATAAATAATTTACATAATTAATAGGTTTGTCTACCTTCAACAATAAGACCGTGAAGACAATCAACGAATAATCAAATGTCAGACGCCCGAGCACCTTAGGCAATTTCCCTTAGAAAACAGTTCAGTGACGAAATCACTCGTTAATTGCCGATAGCATCGCTTGGCCAAGGCGATGTTGCATACTTCCAAGGCCCGTACCTGACTGTGTGTAAAAATATTACGCCACAGCAGGGATAGAAATTAAAAAGTTAAAACTGGAACACGAAGGTCTGATAGCGAGGGAGCAGAAAAAGCGTAGAGTCACCTTCGCATGCTTAAGAATTTTAAAAAAACATTAAAAACGAGGGTCCTGCCGACTTCTTGCAACTAGATTCGAGTGTTTGAAAATTACGTTTAAAAAATAGAATGTCTTTATTAGAAAAAGCCCGTGGTCTGATAACTACAGACCTTAAAATACAACTTGATCTCTATTTAAGCCTTCACTAGTGTCATTTTATAACTCCACTCGTGATAAAACTGGCACGCAAAGAAAGAAAATTTGGGTGATTCAAAATAAAATTATAAACATGACGTTACTTCGCCAGTTTTGTAGCCATCTGTCAGAGAGATACCGTAGACTATAACTAGTGACAAAGACACATAATTACACTCAGCATAAATTATCCTGCTTGTCACACAATTATTTGTCACACTCTTGTCAGGATCACATACAATTGAACTAATAGACGAGTCAAATGCCTACCAATATGTACACACATGACAAGAACTTGGCAGTAAGTAAAAGTTAATTTTTAAGTCTCAAAGTGAAAGTAGATAAACGTAGTTATCTATTATTTTGTAACTATTATAACGCCCCCTACCGCGTTATGAGAAACTCATTGTTAGAGTCGAGTATTTCGAGACGTTTTTTGAGGTAACGCACGCCAAAAATGAATGAAAGTATTTACCCACGGACCCGCTTCTACTCTTAGTCACTAGTGTATCTAGAACATCATCTTTAATGACAATATGTTAACTATAATAGTTACTATACACATCTGATACACGGTCTTCTGACCATGAATGAAGTAGACCCTTTTTTAATCAGATTGCTGATAAATATATCATGTATGCAGTAAAACAATCAATTGATTTGCTGGTTTTATTTAGTCGATACTTTGGCTTTTATAATAAGTACCTATAGGGCAATAAGAGATCAAATATAGGGGTACAGACGAGGCCTGACTTGGTCCGGACCTGATGATAAATTACCACAAGTTAAGTGGTACAATAACGTTGAAGCCCTTAAACTTAAAATATTTCCAACTCATCAAGTTTTTTCGTGTTTCGTGGTTCACTGCTGTTAATCTTGGTGTATAGGAGCTACAGTAGTGAGCGGGTAAATAAAAACCCTTTAACCTAATAATCAGGAAGGCTTCTGCTTCGGTAACCTCTCTAGATCCTCGGACAGAACTATTCACTAATAGCAACGAAAGGATTACTTAAAACTTACTGTTTAGTGTGAGGTTATGATGAGTGTGAGCTCACTCCGATCAAACTAGTCTATCTGTGCTAAAGTTCTTCCGCTTTTCATCCGGTCATCATATTGAGGTTCCTGCTGTCATAATATAGTTATGTATTCATTTAAATATATTTCAGTACATATTATTATTTTATTATCTGAAGCATTTAACATGTTCAACATTAATATATATTCAGTCCTATTTTAACACACTTATTTTAGCTTTCTTGTAACTGAATTTCGCAAGTTAGCTTTTTAAACTATTTTATATTTATTTAGAACTATAATAAGCCAAGCTTGTACTATGAGTACATAATCTAGGGCTAGTGGATATGGGTTCCCTTCTAAAAAAGGAGGTTTTATAAATGAAACCTCTTTTTAACATCAGATAAGGAGTCTCTCTGTATTTTCGACCCGCCACCGCACGTAGATGGTGATTAACAATAAACAAACAAAGACATTTAAAATATTTATGAATGCATATAAAACACATCGTCGTTGTTTCGTGTTAGATTTTGTTTTAAGTTTATAACCGACCGTTTTAAAGTTAAAGAAACTGATAGCTGTTCACGTAGCGTTAAGTATAATGTCGTAATGCTCTAATTCATATCGTCAAATATTTAGGGGTCGGGCGTGTGTTTTTCAGAAGCCTTTACGACCTGGATATAGTAATAATAACTTGACTAATATGTCAGTCTATCAGTCCTTTTTATATATTCAATTGAGACAGAGCTTGTACGTGAATAACCAACTATTTCATTATCATCTCAGCCAAAAGACGTCCACTGCCGGGCGTAGGCTTTTTTTTTTCGTGTTGAAATCCCCTCGGGCCTTCACCCCACCGGGGTTTAGCGGCGGGGCGGTGTTTCGGAATCGAACCGACTAAAACCACACGGTGTGCCACTCTGCGCTTGAGACGGGAGGGATCCGGGAACCGCTTTCTTACGCCATCCGAGGTCATAGGCTTCCTCCAAGATTCCCCACAACAATCGGATTCAATGGTTTCCCCCGATCTTCACCAGGTCGTCGTACCACCTTATAGGGCCTACCCACCCTGCATCTTGCAATTATATACATATACTGGCTCACGCCACAAACCTATTACCCTATTCTACTCATATTGCCCGCAGCGTGATAATTTTCCCCGGTTTATTAATCATTTTTCATCTGTACGCCATTCCTATTGGTCTTAGCGCAATGATGAACCTTACTCGATTACGGGGCTATCAAACACTGAAAGATATTTTCAAATTGGATCAGTACTTTCTGAGATAAGCGCTTTCAAGCAAATAAACAAACTCTTCATTTTAAATGTATTCTTTATATGTTAATATAGATGATTATACAATTTAGTATTAGTTTGATACGCGTTTAAATTATCTGTCTAAAGATTTAAGGGTGATTTGTGCACAATTACAAAACTTAAAAAGTTCTCAACGATTCTCAACGAAGTAAAATTTTGCCACGATATGTACACCGCCTTAAATATTGTGTTCATTTATTTTAGCTTCAGCTTTGTTCCCATTTCTCACCAATGTAACCACAATATCTCACAAAAATGTGGTAGGCTACAACTAGTTAGCAATAAAAAAGTGCAATAGCATTTTAACAATATAGCAAAGATTTTCAAAAGGAATAAATCTCGTCACCGTAATACTCGCTCGAATATGATAATACCGCATTGGTAAAAAAACCACAGTTCTTGGAAGTGCAGGCAGAATTGTCATCGCTGATAAACAATTATAGATACTACAACCTTAAAAATACCCAACATCCGTAGGTGTCATGCTAAACTTTTTTTGACATAAAAAATAACATCTAACCCATCACTCTGGTATCTCGTATCTGTCCAGTACGCGGATGCTTGGCGTGGCTCGATCTTCATTGGCGCGCGTTCTCGCAGCGACCCGAATACGCGTCAACTAACTGCGCATTGGACCCGTAACGGTTCGAGAATGTGGCTCCACCCGCTAGCCATATCATTCGGAGTTTGGAATTTATTTAAATGGGGCTATGGATTGTTAGAGTTATTTCACCGTGGAATTTTGGAGTTTATTAGGCTCAGAAGTGTAACAGGTTGTCAGGAGGCTAAGGCGATAAATGCAACAAGTTGCCTCAAACCTTTTAAGAGTTCCTTCCTTCATAATTAGTGTTTAACATTTGATCTGTATTAGTGTATGACTGCGTATGAGTGGTGACAGAATAAGAACACTGATTGTCAGTTTTGTCACTATTCATCCAGTGGGTATCGGAAGAGCTGACTACGGGAATAACCTAAGTAGTACCAAAAAAAGTGTTTTTTTTTTCTTTTTTTTTAATATTTATGCTGCCAAAATGACTCTGCCCTACCTGATGGAAAGCATGAGCAGAATCCAAGAGTGGTGGTCACCATCCTCAGTGCGAAAAAGAACAATGCAGCATGGTGACCCACACTATGGCGGCCTGGGGAGAAGGGGGATGATGAGAGGGATAGGGGGCGTTGGATTGGGGTATGGGCCTCCGGTATCCTCACTCACTCGATGAAACACAGCGTAAGCGCTGTTTCACACCGGTTTTCTGTGAGGCCGTGGTATCACTCCGGTCGAGCCGGCCTATTCATGCCGAAACGTGGCTCTCCCACGGTGAAAACCTGTGTGTCTTGGGACTCCCAACAAACCTAATAACTTACACTAATCTAAATTGAACTATTTTACATTGAAATTGTTTAACTACCTAGCTTGTTACTTAAATGTTATGTATATTAATATGATAATGTAAAAATATATTTTATCTGTCCGAAATACGGCTAGCGCTGTGGTTTAGAGCGAGAGAGCCTGCCTACCGCTGCCGTATGAGTGAGATAGGGACGCTAGACAGACTGGCGTCGTAACGCGTTACATAACGAAGCAGTTTACCCTCCCATATTAAAGTTATCACTTCAATGAAGGCTGTTGATGCTGATAAGAACTTACGCCTTACTCTCTATAACTCTGGCAGGGAGCGAGCGGTAATACACTTTTTACCCGACTACCGCCAAACCATAAAGAACAATAATAGTTTTGGCAGTCTTATGTTCCACTGTAGTGCCCAAAATAGTGAAACGAAGGTGATCGTGAACGGTTGACATACGTTACATACATTTTATCAAAAGATTTGTCGGGTCATAGTTTTAAACATCTTGTGTCTCAAATTTTTAGGGCTTCCAAGAGAAATAGAAGTATTCAGATTATTTAGAGTTTATGACACATTGTTTTGGCACAGTTTTCTCTTTGGTGACTAATAAACTTCCTTTTATAAACGGATATGAAATTCTTGTTTTGTATATAAATGCCTAACTATCCTGATTTCACTAACAGCAATTTGTTATAACAAATTAATCTATGCTATGCTATGATTGGTTGTACGCACTTATCTCAGGAGATATCCACTCGAATTGAAAACGTGTGTTGGACAACCCATTCTTTAAAGAAGGCTATATAATATCACGCTTCTGTCAATTGGGAGCAAGAAGTGTCTGCCTATTTTGTTTTCATTTTATGTCCTGCATTACATGAAAGAAGTGGAGCTATTATATTTCCAACTCCTCCAGTCTCAAATTTTTATGGAACTTCCCGAGTGTCATAACTCGGTGCGTTCGTGGGTCACTGCTGTTGATCTGTACAGGAGTAATAGTAGTGAGCGTGTGGGCGGGATTAGTCCCTTTAAAAAACATGCTTATTATATTTTTAAAAACTTAAGGGTTTTAAAGAAACTACACCCAAACTCCGAACAAGAACAATTATTTCTTCTGGGTTGAAAATCGAACTTATGACCTCTGGTTCAGTAGTCAATGTCAATAACCGCTAGACCAACAGCACAGTCAATAATTTACATATATCTATGTCAGCTAATCTCACTTATTATTAACTTGCTGTTGCTCGGGGCTCCGCTCGCGTCTATGTCATTTATCGCAATAAAGAGTAGCCATGTCCGTCATCAAGAACCATAGCATCTCATCATGCTAAATTTCATAGAAATTTTACATTCTGCCTCGCACAACAAAACCGTGGAACGAACCTGCGGTATTCCCGGACCAATACGACCTTCAAACCTTCAAGAAAAGACCTTACTCTCTCTTAAAAGGCCGGCAATGTACTGATGACGCCTCTAGTGTTGCGGGTGTCCATGGGCGGTATTACCATCAGGCGATGCGTCTACTCGTATGCCCCCTACTCAATAAGAAAAAAAATCGGTCCGACAGTTTAACTCTCAAGGCGTAACAGACAGATAGAGCTGCTTTCATATTAATAACATTAGTATGGATTTGTGACGAGACTAATATGGCAGTTCGTTATACAAAAACGATTTTGATATTTATTATTCTCTTAATACCTATTTAGCTGTTATTAAGGAAGTTAAATTACTTAATTTGTTGAATGATTACATTTAATATGTTGGGAATTGTACTTTGGATTATTCACACGTCTTCCAGTTATTTCAATCATTAGACTACATCCGGGATTTACCATAAACTTGTTTGTCGCAAGCATTTAAGCTGATAAATAGAAAAACAGATTTCTTATAAAACCGAAAGTATAAAGTGTCTTATTCCGTATTACTGTATTATTACGTTACGAGATCATTTGAGGGGACGTAATCACATAACGGCCTTGATAAATATCAATTGATCGGACAGTAAGCCACCATAATAATCGGATTGGTATATAGGTTTCAAACACAGTCCCAATATGTTTTGTAGATTTCACTAAGAACATCATCAACATGACCTTAGAAAAGAGATATCTAGATGTCGTGGTGAAATGGTATAGTATAAATCTTTTAATCCAAAACAAAAAGGAAAGCAAGTACCAATGTAAGGAGTGGGATAAAGATAGATATATTTTTTTATTTTCCTCTATAAGCAACTATTAATTATGAAATTCGAATATTTTACGAATGGTATTACGCTATTCGGTACAATTCGTTCCATGTATGTTGTAACAAAACGATTAGTGGCATCAATGAGAAAGCACGTTGGTTAGAAGATGCCTACTCATTCGCGAGTACCCGTAACAAGCATTCACGGAAATTGTATGTAGTATGACGCAATACGGAGTTCACAAAGGAACGCGAAATGAAAGTGGAAATCATGTGATCGTAAGGGCGGAATCTGTTGTATTTAAACTAACCTAAAGTACTTACAGGTACTGTTAAAAGGTCATAATTTGTGTGTGAAACATTAGATCTGTGCACCCTGCTACTGCTATCCTAATTAATGTAAGATATCGCCATGAGCGATTTGACCGCCAACTGTCATATTTGTATGTTGTAACTCTTTTTTTTTCTGTCTGTTAAGTGTGTACAATAAAGATAAATCAATAAAAAATATATATATATATTTGTAGGTAATGTGACATTATTACCATTCATCCTATGAGAGTGGGTGATGTGAAGGAAAGGTACTGACCAGTGTAATATTACTATACTTCGATGGCTAAGGAGAAGCCTACGTGACTGTCGATATAAAGGAAAACAAATGAGGGTCTTTAATATGGCGTAGCCTTTTGTTTCTCTTTATCACTAGAAAGGAACTATCTGTCTATTGCCTGTGTCGATTTGCTTGCTTCGGTGGTGCAGTGGTAGGTTGGTAGTGGTACGTTGAGACAGGTAGTGAATGGGGTCTCGGGTCCGAAATCCTGGCCGGACCAAATATTTTTATTATCGGCAAATACTTGTTTTGGAATTTTCTTTGTATGACCATAGTAACAGTTCAGCTCAGTTTCCTATTTATAGTGAAAGATTTAGAATATTTATTATTTATTTAAATATAACACTGAATTAATACAATAAATAACCTTTAAGTATTGTCCATAACACAGGAAATCTCTCAAGTTTGATGACTAAGCTTACTAGGCCCCTATCATTAATCTCCTTTAAAGTATCCGCATATAGATGGTTTATTTATGACCAGAATTAACTATTAATTAATAAGGATATACAAAGACACAACATTAAAATAAATTAATACTAAAACAGTGTTAAAATCCACATCATAAACATAACCCTTTCTAAACGTGGATAATTCTGACCCGAATGACTTCATTGAGAAAATCTGCCGTAACACACCATTCAAATAAGAACTTTATCTTGAAGGTATAAGGATGATGATATGCTGCGTCATCAAGCTTTCACATTTCTCGATGGGATTGCGTCAAGATTATCTTACTAGGAGGAAAGTTTTCTAAGAATATGAGTACAGAGGAAACAACTGTGTAATACCTATTGGACATGTACGGTCTTCTTAGGTACTTATTCTACTTGACCCCATTTAGAAAGAGGTGGGTCTTTACAATACTACGCTTGGTCACAGGCGGAGGTGGTATGGAAATCGTGGAAGTAGTAAAAAATATATTGTTTGCAAAACCTGTTGTGAGATAATATAATTAAAACCGTTTTATGAATTACCGCTTAAAAACTATGGGGAAACTTTATAGGAAAGGAGAGTAAAAGCAATAAAAACGGCTTCAATAGTATGGCTAAATATATATGTATAAATCCTTTACATTTGAAGCACAACATAATTTTTTTTTATTTTATATGGAATTGGGGGCAAACGAGCAGACGTATCTCCTGATTGTAAGCGATTACCGCCGCCCATGGACACACGTAACACCAGAGGCGTCACAAGTGCATTGCCAGCCTTGGGGGATGGGGAGGGGGATGAGAGGAATGGTTGGATTATGGGCCTCCGGTATCCTCACTCACTCGGTGAAACACAGCGCAGGCGCTGTTTCACACCGGTTTTCTGTGAGGCCGTGGTATCATTCCGGTCGAGCCGGCCCATGCATGCCGAAGCGTGGCTCACCCACTTAAAAACTAAAAAAAAAAAATTAACAACACTTAGCTTCTGCTCATGCTCAGAGCGTACTCTTTCTTAACGCATTTGTTACGATGTTTGCGAAGCATCTGGTGTTGCGAGAGTTTATGGGCGGCAGTAATCACTTACCATCAGGGCTATTCCATAAAAATATGTTCAGGGTAGGGTTACTTTGGCAGGCTCGCTGGGGCGTCTTTGCCTATAGTACAGGGTGTGCAGTGCATACGGGCGTAGTGTTGGTAGGGAAGCCGGCCGCAGCACTTTTAATCAATCTGCGCATAACTGAAGGACGCTAAAGAAATGGTTGCACACGCTAGTGTCAACTCAGCAGGCCCATATATAATAAAAAGAAATATTTCACCGCTAAGGACGAATATTGAAAAAGAAGAATACTTAAGTAATTTTGAATGGTGTGTTTGTCTAATGTTGAGTGACCTTGACTAAGCCAGAAGTCGTGGTTTCCCATCAAGGACAAATAATTGTGTAATAAGCAAGAAAATTTGTTTTGTGTCTGGGTGTAATATGCCTATTATATGTAAGTGTCTACATATATTAGGTTTTTTGACAGCCTCACTTAGTAATAGCTTATGCGACTCATGTGCTCGGGTTCGATTCCCAGGTCAGCTCTAATGTTTATATGACCTGCGAATATTTGTTTCGAAGTTTGGGTATTTTCTATGTATAATATGTATGTAGTCACAAACAAGAAGTATATGTATTTATATCAGTTATCAATTTCTGAAATGTATGACGGTGTTATTAATATAATTTTTCACAACTTAACGATTAATTCATATTAATGGCTGTGAGACTAAAAGCAATTAAAGCATATAACTATTTATATTATTCTCGCTAAATGACTTTCGACAAAATACGAGATTGAATCGCTCGAAAACACCCAATACGAAAATAAAAATGATGAGAACGACTTATTTTTACTGTTTATTTATGCGAAATAAGATATAAATGAACAATCTGTATCATTAATGATTATCTGGTAAGTATAATAGTTGGTGCAATTATAAAAAATATGTTGATTTTTAAATAGTCACACATTCAAAAACTAACCTCACCCTAAGCGATTTACCACACTTATAATGACTAGCTTTTGTCTGCCATTTGTAAGTCTGGGTACCTTTTTTTTACGTGTGGAAGCCCCCTCGGGCCTTCATCACACCGGGGTTCGCGGCGGGGCGGTGTGTCGCAATCGAACCGACTAAAAACACACGGTATGTCACTCTGCGCCTGAGACGGGAGGGATCCGGGAACCGCTTTTTTACGCTATCCGGATCCCTCCCAGAAATCTGGGTACCTACACTAAGAAGCTGTTTTTGGCACACCACACTTTTATCAGTAACAGTGGCACTTTAGAATGATTAGGTTTTATATTGCAAGTAATGTATTATATTAGAACATATTTAATTACCATAAAAAGGTAATAGCGAGCCATCAATAACACAGACATATGCTTTGGGTAACTTTTAGTTAGAATGTTTAAAGCGGAACAATTCTTTAGTACCGATGTAATATTTAAACTTCAAACGTTTACGTAGCGTACTGAATGGAGGCTGTCAAACGAAATAATTTGCTTCGATTTTGCAACATTTTTCATTGAAACTATACTGTTATTACATCGTTTCGTGGTGATATATATAGTCTATGGTATTTTTAGATATATGGGCTATCTAACACTGAAAATAATTTTTAAATCGGACCAGCAATTCCTCAGATTAACGCCTGCTTCAACTAACTAAAAAAACTCTTCAGTTTTTTTTCACTTTACTCGCTGTTATCCCGTGTAGTTTGTTAGCTCTTACGATATTCTGACTGCCTCGATGGCGCAGTGGTTGCGTATGCGACTGCTGTGCTTGAGGTCTCGAGTTTGATTCCCGGGCCAGCTCTAATGTTTGTATGATCTGCAAATATTTGTTTCGGAGTAATATGTATGTATTTACAAAAAAAGTATATACCTATTTATATCAGTTGTCTAGTACCCATAACACAAGCTCTGCTTAGCTTGGGACTAGATGGTGTTGTATGTTAGATGTCCGGAGTATTTATTATTATTATTATATATTCACTTGAGGAGCAGGGGCGTTGACACTCCTTTTTTTTAATCCGTCACAGCAATGATACTTAATTCTCTGTATATGATTTATGTAGTCAGTAGACAGAACATCCATATAGCCAAATCGAAACCGCTGGTTTTCAATGATTAACAAATGTAAAGCTATGGACCTTTCCAAAGCTATCTCCTTCAATAATTAATGACATCTTCAGCATTATTAAGTGGAATTTCTCGAAGGTTGCGACCCTGGTACGGGCCAGACTCGACCGGTTCGTGACCCGGTTATCGTACCGATAAATTAATATGCTTCTGGGTTGCTTTAACTGTTGTTGAAGACTATTTAGAGATCCAGGCTTTGCATGCTAATATGGGTTTTGAAAACTATGTGCTGCCACTGTAATGTTGGAGTGTTATGAAATTCACTTATTGCGAACAGCCCTTAGCCAAGTTGATATTCTTAAAAAAGTTATAATTTTTTTTTTGTTAACAACTTATACATTTTGAGCTTTTCCTACATTAAAATGCATGTCCTAAGTTACTCATATTAATGCCATGTGAAATTTATTTAGAATTTGTGATTCGCGTTGGGGATTGGTGGGAAGCACAAGACAAATACAAGAATATTAAAACACGTTTCTTGGTAAACATATATCCAGGCACTTAGTAACAATACAAGAGAATAGAGGGCGTTGGTGATTGTAGAACGATAATCTACATGAAACACCTGCATTTTGAATAATCTGTATGTCTCTGTGTATAGTCTATGTTTCGGACGGTCAAAGTTCAACCATTTCTGTCTTGTTGTTCTTCTTCTTTTGATGATATGGCAATCGGCCGGATCAGCTATTTCTGCCAATGTCAAGTCTTCAATTCTAAGTCTTCGAATCTTCAAGTCTTCGTCGTGATGGAGTTAATGATAAAAATTATAAAAAATGTGGATGACATGAAATGGGGACCGTCTTTCGAAAAAACAAAAAACGATCTCCCTGTCTTGTTGTATTTCATTGGCCGACTTACAACTTGTATTGTCATTATAGAAGTCTTGGTATCATGACTAGCTAAATATGTACACATAAAAGTTTATATACCTGTTTTAATTTTTTTTTTTACTTCGTACTGAACTTTTTCTACATATAAACATTAATTTAATAAAAAATTCTAGAAATTTATTAATAAACTAGTTTATACACGCGGCTCCGCCCGCGTATACGTCGCTTATCACGGCAAATAGTGCCTAGCCTATGTGTTTTTCTGATGTAACAGCTATATTACTGTAAAGTTTCATCCAAATCCGTTGAATAGTTTTTACGTGAAAGAGTAACAAAAATCCATCCATACAAACTTTCGCGTTTATAATATTCATAGGATATGTAGTTTAAAGTATTTTATATACATACTATATACATATATCTACTTAGAATGGTGTAAAATTTTCTTTACATTTTAATAGCTGTTATATATAATTCTCATGTCGCCTATGTCCAGTAGTGGGCTGCGATAGGCTGATGTTGATGATAATTCTTATGTCACGTTCTTCTTCACAATGAACTCCGAAACTATAAATATAAATATTTCTGACATTTTAACACACAACGCCATCTAGTCCCAAACTAAGCAGAGCTTGTACTATGTGTACTAGAAAACTATCTAACCAATATTTACGTATTTTTTTAAATTTGTGTTTTGCTGGCGTCCCTAAGATTATTAAGGGTAGTTAACATCACGCTTACACCAAAGAAGCTGAGGCAACGACAACAAGGCATTGAATATATCGGTACATATGAATGTAAAATATATCGGTACGAAATTCGACGGGTTGGCTAGTATATAATAATAAAAATGGTAATATAGACCCATACAAGGAGCTTTATTCACAGAGTACCAATATATAACTGTTTTCTTTTCTTTTTCTTAATCTTGTTTGCGCATATGTAACATTGCGAATAGATTTAGCTCTTCTGTCTTGGGAATGTCATTGGTCCTAGATAGAGCAAGACGGAGACAAGATAGGTCGAAGAAAACAGACAGGGCGAGGAAAATGGGATAGAGAAACCAGAGTGTATATCTTGAAAAGATGCGAGGCTAGGATAACGTACCCCTATGTCTACACTGTGGTTACAGACGGAACTGTGGCATATACGGGCCATAGAATATAAATACTGTTTCATGAAATACCATAGACAATTCTGTGAATTTTTCTAAGCCCGTTGTCGATCGAAGGAAGGACAGCGCAAACACGCTTTCACATTTATAATAATAATGAATATTAATATCGATTCTATAACATTAGATACACAAACTGGTATTACCGTACTGCCATCATTAGCCATATTCATAGAACCGTTATCCTTTTCAAATTAGGTATGTTTTGCATTAGACGATTTTGTGTAGTGTTACTCTTGCTATTAATTAATTAGAAGTGTATTTAATTTATTTTAAAACTAGATGAGCCCCGCGCTGTTGGTGTTACCTGCGGTATAACTTCACCTGCAGGTAACGCCACGGGTCGGTCAATTAGCTGCATAAATGGATTTTTATGTTTTTTGTATTGAATTGTAAATCTAAGCTACTTTCGAATCCTCAGGAGAGCCCCAAAAAATTCAGTAAAGTTGGTTCAGCAGTTTAAGAGTTTAGTCACATACACGTGCACAGAGGACTTATTATTAATTTTTTATTATTATATATTAGATTGGAATGATTTTGTCGTATGGAAAGTCGGTGACTTTAGAGTACCTAAACCTATGTATAAAAATAATTAATCCCCAATGCAAAAAGAGGGGTGTTATTAGTTTGACTTCGATGACTGTCTGTCTCTCTGCGCGCGTGTGTGTGTGTGTGTGTGTGTGTGTGTGTGTATGTGTGTGTGTGTGTGTGTGTGTGTTCGTGTGTGGTATCGTAGCTCTCAGCTACTATGTAATAAAGTCTTAATAAAAGGTAAAGCAACAAATTGACAATTAAAGTAACTAAAATTAAAAAAAAACATGTGCTGGGTGTTTCAGGTCTGCTCCGAACAGACAATCACAAGCGTATCTCTTTTAGAAGTTTTTAGCCCCCGACACAAATAGAGTGGTGTTATAAGTTTGACCTCGATGTCTGTCTATGTGTCTATGAGTGTGTGTGTGTTTGAGTGTGGTATCGTAGCTCTCAAACGGATGAAACGATTTAGATGCCTTTTTTTTTCAATTTAAAGCCAGTTTCGTTGCTGTGGTACTTAGCTATTTTTGTTTAATATTGGTCCAAAGTAAAGTCAACATAGAGATCAATATACTATAGGAGCGAAGTGGGCAGAGGATTAATGCGCTGCAAAGGTAAGGGTGAATTGATAAACTCTAAAGAAACCCGTCAGGATATGGCATAGTAGACCAAACCTCCTTTCTACGGAGAGACACATATCTCTATTGTTGTACTATTTTTAAACGACTTAAAAAAAGGAGGAGGTTAACAATTCGACTGTGTTTTTTTTAAGTTTATTACCTCATAACTTGCGACTGGGTGAACCGATTTTAATAATTCTTTTTTTATTTGAAAGCTGGTGCTGCCCGTGTGGTCAAGTTCTTCAATTTCAAGTTTTTTTTAAATTAAAAATTGTGTTTACAAATTGCTTCTTAATCGTAGTGGTCGCAGCAAAATGTCAAACAGCATTTATCCTGTGATTGTACAGTTATTTGAGTCTACATCCGTGCAACGATAACACGAGATCTTGCTTAAGATGAGGAAGGTTGGGTAATATTAAACGTTACAATCGGTTGTTCACCTCCCTTCCTCTTATCTTAAACAACAGAAATTGCTTGTAATTATGGAGGACCTGCACCTACAAGTATATATCACTACAGTTTTCCTTCTTTTTTTACCCGACTGCGAAAGAGAGAGGGTTATGTTTTTTGTGTATATGTAAGTGTGTATATTTTCTTTGGCACGCCCTAGAGCCTAAACGGCTTGTCGTATTTCAATGTGAGTAGTGTCAATAGATACGTCTTAGTCGTGAGAGTGACACTGGGTATATCAACGTTAAAAACAAAAACAAAACAAGTAAAATTATACGCAGTCGGGATTTTTTTCTCATTAATAAATTCCTTACTTGTTTACAGTAATATTTGAGTAAAGTAAATTAAAGGTTTGAGCTTCGTTTGCCTGATTCCCACTTCTTAATATCACAAATGCGAAATTTTGTGTCGGTATACGGATGTTTGCTAACTCTTTTTCTCAAAACTAGTGAACGGATTTAGTTGAAACTTTACAATAACACAAAGGCTCCTCATCATCGTGATAACTGACATAAACAAGGATCGAGCCACGGACAAACCTAGTATGTATATATCTATTTATACATTTTGAGCCTTTCGTACATTAAATTACATTTGAGTTACTTCTTGTAGATAATATCTGACATGTGAAAATTCTTTTAAAATTGTTGGCTCGCGTTGGAAATTGATAACAACAAACAGACAGATACAAAAATGTAAATACACATTTCTTGGTAAATATTTAATCAAAGCTATTAAGAACGATTTATTAACATTACTAAGATACTTTTTTTATTTTGCTGTTCATTAAACTAATTACAACCGTTTTTGCTTCAATCAATGGCAAATGACCAGTGTTGGTAGTAAAAAAAACTTTGAGATTACAGCTTTATAAAAATCTGTTCCTTTTTGTAATTTATGAAAAAAGAACTATTCGTAGCAATTAATCCCGTGTCATACACGTATATAAAAAAAAATACCGTTGTTCCATTCAAAAATAGAATTAAAGAACGGCGTGTAGAAGACGTCACCAGTTTGAATTTGAATCAACATTCCTCAAGCACGTTTTACTACGAACTAAGCGAGGAACTACAAGGTCGAGAGTGAGGTGCCTTTCTCAAACTTTCTACCCCGCGGCCGACGCTCACGTACACAGAAATAAAAGTCATTGGGTCAACTTACAGGTGGGGTCGATAACCCCGTGAGTCATGCGATTAGATCATATTTTTATTCTCTGGGTTTCTGCTAGACAAATACAGCGATATACATTATATTAACAGTTTAATTGTTCTTATATTGAGCGAGAAGGGTCGTTAAAGGTTGTTGGGGTTGCTAACACGTGAATGATACTCTTAATTTTAAGGTACAGAATATAATAGGTAACTACTTGTTTGCCATCTTTATACACGTCAAACCTGACTGTTTTTTTTTGTGACAACGAAAGAAGGTTACACCTCTCATGTCAGTGTTGCCAGTTACATTTCATATAATTATTTCTCGACATTAGTTGGTGTCAAGTTATGCTTTCTTAATCAAAGTAATAGTTAAGCCGGTTGTTTCTATACTGTTAATTTTCTACTTCCTAAGATGGCACGCGACGTGTCATACCAACGTACAGGTCTACGATTTGAACTCATTGCGGTATATAAATGATGTACAAAAATGACGCGAATAATAGATAAAAAAAATTAGTAAGCTACCTGTATATCGTGTCAAAATGTGAGTTCAATTGATGCAGAACTTTTTGTGTTTACACAAATCAACTTCATATTTTTATGTAGGTTTTTTCTCCGAGCCTTTTATCTAAATTAAGTCAAGGTTCGGCATTCGATCTCTATTTTCAGTTTTCAATTAAAAAAGATAATTGCAGCCCTAAAAATGTATCCTTGGTAACCAGAGAATGTACGAATTTCTTGACAACACGAGACACAAGGTCACACAAAGAGTTGTGCCTTGAAGGAATTTAACCCACAACACTCAGCGTAGAAGGAAGTGTGAAAACAGTACCATCGGTTTATCGTCATTAGTCGCTACTAAAGTCACGATACCCCACTTTTGATTCGTTCACATTCATCAATCGCTGCATTATGATGGCCGGTTCCTGGAGCTTTCACCCTACCCTTTTCAAAAGAACAATAATTTGATCTGTAAATGTTCGCAGTGGATGAAATCTTCCGACACTTCCAACCCATTGGCTGTATAAATTAGTTTTGTTTGTCTTCTGTCATCCTTCCTCTCTACTTTCAAATAATATAGATAATAACTGAGCCTTATACTTAACCACACATGGGAAGGCTTGACAGGAGGGACTCTGTCAAAGAAAATCGGTGTAGAAAAAATAATTCATTCGTTGTTTTTCACTTTCTGTGGCTACCAAGTTGGTATCAGCCTGTCCACCTGCACTAAGGCGGAACTCACTTATCATGGGGTTACTCGTCTATTCGTCTGTCGCCTGTTACATATTTATTCACTGTGTTAATTGTCAAAAAGAATTTCAGACAAAAACATTATTTCACAAAGAACAATGGTCCGGCTATAGCACGCCTCATCGCAACAAGGTAAAACTTTTTGGTTTAAATCACATTTTCAAGGCCATAGAATTCGCCTTGAGCTAAGTCAAGTTCAATTCACTTACGATTTCACTTGTTTTTGCAATTGTAAATGTGAATAATAGCTACAGTATAATATCTACTCTTCTGATAGAGTGAAGAAGAAAAATTGAAGACTGGTAATATTTGAATTATCTTCATATTTTTACCATTTTTATTCATGTTGGTTCATTCTCCTTCACCACTCGTAAATTTATTGCTTACGGCTATCCTGGATATATCATCTTTCATGCAGCCCATCTCATCGCACTAGGCTACCATAGTGTGGGTCACCATGCCGCATTGTCTCTATTCGAAATGAGGATGGCGACAACCACTCTTGAATTCTGCTTATGTTTTCCATCAGACAGGGCAGAGTCATTTAGGCAGCAAAAACATCTTTTCTTTAGTCATTCTCTACTTTTATATCAGCACGTTAACAAAATCAATTTGAGTTTGAGTATTTTGTGTTTGTTATTTGATTTTTTTAAAGTCTTCATGCACAAATATGACAAAGTCGAACAATATCAATGTTGGTAGCATTTTCTACCAGTCAATTTATGGTGATGCAGGGCCAAACATAGTAGAGGCATAGTATTATAATTAGAAATGTATATTTAAAATATAGCAAATACACGGAATTTTCTAAACCATATATCTATATAAATTAAAATGAATCCCAAAAATTAGCAGTTTTATATTTCCTTAGTGCGTTTAGACCTATGCACTAATGCTCTGCGGGAAGTTGACACGGGCTTACTACGAGAGCTTTTCGGTTATTTAGAAAATATTCACGAAAGTAAATATGATGGTACGAAGTTCACCGAGTGAGCTACTATAACATAATCACACCTTTATTGATTAACATATATACAAAACAATCAATTCTTCAAATGCTGCAAAGAACGTTTATACTAGAAAGACGTTTATACGTTTATACTATTACTGTACAGAAAATAAATGTTCGAGATTTTTTAGCACATTTCAGAATTTATTTACAGTCAACTAAATTACTACAAAATGCGAAGGTTTATTATTTGTTTCCATAGTTTTTGCTCGTGATCCGATTAGATCGCTTTCGCTGTCTCTTCGACACGAGATGACAGGGCGATTCGTCACATTCGGCCATCTTGCAAGCTTTCCAAACTGCTTAAGTACACGAAACTAACTCCTTTTTATATTTATGTTATCTAGCCTTTTCTCCTCTAAAAGACTTTAATTATAAATTGTAGTTAAATGCAGATCTATATTTAATATATAATAAATCTCACCAAGTCACTGACATAATTCTTTATTGATTTTTGTATTTAGTCAATATCGTCTAGAAACATATGATATAGCCATTGAATAGAATACAACTGTGGTAGTTGATGATGATGATGGTAAAACCCATTACCCAATTTATTCAAAGTAGCTGACCTGCAAACTACGAACCGCCATACCTACTCGTAAGTTCCCAAAAATCTTGTTTTAGGATTTATGTGCATTCAAGTTTCCACGGCGGTGTACAGTCACGGACTATGAAAATCTTCCGGTTTTCTTATAATTTTCTTCTATAAAAACCTTGTCCTGACAGTTATGAACAAAACAAAAATTTGTGCAGATGATCGGCAGTTATGAGCGTACATACATTTCGGTGATTCATTCTTATTTATATATACTAGCTGACACGGCAAACTTTGTACTGCCATAATTTATTTTCGTAAATGTTTTCTAAATTTCTGAAAATTATGCCCACTTCAGTTTCGTACAGGTAGTAAAAAAACTTAAGTTATCTTTCAATTGTCTTCTTTACAAACCTTGTCCTAAGAATCACGACACATAGAAATAAGAATTATCCTACTTGGTAAAGCCGATCGGAAGTTATACGCGTACATGTATAACTGTTCACATACATGTATCACTGAAATGTTTATACATTTCAGTGATTTGTTTTTAGTGATATAGATGGATAAACGATAAAATCCACATTCTTCGCTTATATTTTTTATTCCATTCATGTTTTTTAAAAGTTGATTTAGATGAAAAGTGGTGTCATTAACGCTCAAAAAGGCTTACATTGAAAGAGCGGCTAAAAACCACTTGCAATAGGCTAAAAGATACCAATCCAGATTAGCAAGAAGTACTGTTGACTAGTTCTTTTTGTGAAAAAAAATATTCGCAATGCAATGATGGGTAAATAAGTTTACCATCACATTTCACATAAATTATTTTATTTCCAAAACTCAGTTATTGTCTCACACAGTCTTTGTCTTTTTCGGGACTGACAAATGCAAAAAATGCTACCAAACCAAGATCTATCGCTAGACACAATGCTGCAGTGATGCTCAGAGACACTTTAAGTAAAACCTGTCTCCGTAGAGGCACTCCAAGCGCGAAGAGAAGTTCAGCCACGGCCCTAGTCAGCTCACTTGCATACCGCCATCTACCATAAATTGCAGCGCCGTTGGCTGCCAGAAACGCGGCTCCCGTGCTGCATATATAGGCCTAAAAGTAATTCCTACTTGTTCATTGAAGTGGTTCAATAATAGTACTTATTAAAATAAATGATTTGATAACCTCTTCTTTTAAAGAAAATAATATAGGCAAATTGCATTGTCGATAGTCCCGAAGCCACCGAGTCTCTTGAGCCCTTGCAGTTGCGTAGAGATATTGCCTTTTTGGCAGTCTTGTATCGCCTTTACCATGGAGAGTATTATGAAGAGCTCTTCCTACTGGTCTCCCCTCTCCCTTTCACTACAGAACAACACGCCGGCCTTGGAAGTCAGCGCCTTAAAGTGGAAGACATACGTTCTCGTACTCATCACTTCGTTTCTTCCTTCCTGTGCTGAGTGATCAAAACCTGGAACTCACTACCCACGCACGTGTTTCCTTCCCACTATAATCCCGGGTCCTAAAGGACCGTGCGAGGCGTAAAAAGCATCTCACCAGTCTGCGATAGTTTGGGTCACCAGCTGCATTGTCCTTATTCGCATTGAGGATGGTGACAACCATTCTTGGATTCTGCTCATGCTTTCCATCAGGCAGGGAAGAGTCATTTTGGCAGCTAACACATAAAATAAAAGTACCAGTTCACTAATAGACTTAGGCCTCTCCATGGATTCCATGGATAGGAGTTTTGGGCTCATCTACCACCCTGGCCAGACATGTTGGTACAGGATTGGTTTTAACATTTTCCTTCGGTTGTCAATTCTTATCAGTTTGCTTTCTTAGTCAGCTCTGGTGACATCCACGGGATCCATATCAACAGAAAAGTGTAATATAGGTGAAAATGAACTACGAAGTAAATAAGGGTTCCACTTACTTGTAAAGATTTACCTCCGCATCGGTTGGTGCTTACGCTCAACACCAGTCCAAACACCGCCACTAGATACGTGACTAGTACCCCACCAGACACTGACTGCTCCCATCGGAATACCCTCAAGGACCTGACATGCATCGCCAACAGCAATACCAGCAAGGTGAGAGTGATCAAACGTAGAACTAGCATAGGAGTCCTTTCAGAGGCCTGCATTGAACGGACTAGGAACTGTAAACAGTAAAAATTATTAAAAAAAAAAACCGACAATGCCAATATCTGTCATCTTCATTTTTTTTTAAATAAAACATAAATTATAATATATTCGTATCACTATTATTATTATTTTATTTTGATACCACACTCGAAGTATTTTTAAAACATTTTTTTTGAGGTTACTTTTCGCGCCAGAAATCCTTAGTCTTGTTTGATTTTTTTAAATTTTGATGTATCCAGTGTCATTCGACTAAGACGAATCTATTGACATCACTCATAAAAATATGACAAGCCGTTTAGGCTCTAGGGCGTGCCAGACATATACACACATACATACACTCAAAAAACGTAACCCTCTTTCTTTTGCAGTCGTATGAATTGTGTAGACGAAAGAATTAGTCTTATTAGAAAAATACTATACTTGCTAAACTCTCAGAAGTTATTGTTATATTTTAAGCTAAACTTTAGAACATTTATATTTTCTTCGTTTGTTCCCGCGTTGTGTTGAGCTCCCGCATAATATTTACATTCTTTTTAATAATACGTTAAGCTTTTTAGTTCAAAATATTTATTTACCTCAGACAATCTATACTTCATACTTACTAATTATAAATTCGAAAGTAACTTTGTTTGTCTGTAACGCTTTCACGGTTAAACCGCTGCACTGATTTCAATGCAATTCGCATGGAGATACATACTTCGATTATTGAGGAGGGACATGACTATATTTTACCGCTATAACCGTCTTACCGCGGGCGTAGCTGCGAGCAAAAGCTTGTAAAAAAGATAAAAGGTATATATATAAAGGTATTTTTTATTATCGTCAGTAAAATGTTGAAAGTTTGTCGTAGTTTCACTGTTTCTACTGTATTAAATATATTCTAAAATATTCACATATTAGGGGGAAGTGGATAAGACAAGTCTAAACACACCACCAATCCTCATTCTCACAATAAAAACAAATCTAACAGGACCGCAAACGCCAAAAGACTTCAAGCCAGAGCCATTCACTCGAAATATGTATCCCTTTTTTGAGTCAGTTAGTTAAAAAAAGAAAGTGTTCTTTTAAACTTAACTCATCTCAATCAAACAAATATCTCTTCTTCTTCTTCTTCTTTTGGTGAGATGACAACCAGCCGGATCAACTATTTCTGCCAATGTCAGGTATTTAACGTCTTCAATTCTAAGTCTTTAGGTCCTCAAGTCTTCGTCTTGATGAAATTAATGATAATAATCATAAAAAATGTGGATGACATGAAATGGGGACCGTCTTTCGAAAAAACACATATTTACGAATTCGTCCCTGACAAATAGGACAATCGACTGTTGGAAGATAACATAATTTAATTTACGAAACAAAGTTTACTCTACTAACCCTTGTTTGGTAAAAATGCAACGATTCATTGTTTCTTGATAACTTATGTTTATGAAAGAATTTCGTTGGTGTATTCCCCATTTTGTATGCTAATTTTATAAATATTACAGTACTAAAATAAAAACTACGTTGGTTGAAAGTTTTCTATAAATTCTGACAGGTTAAATAGGTATCTATCTGACATGTGGCTTCCCCCCCTTTGGGAATAAAAATTGTTAGTTAGTCTTTGCTCTTTGCCATTGCATTACTGAACCTCTTTCCTTATCGAGCAGTTAAGAACGATATTTGTTTTTTATTCTTTTTGGTTAGGAACATTTTATTTTTTATTAGTTTTAGGTATGAAAATAGAAGTCAATATAAACTTTAAATTGCTGTACTATAACTCCCGTGATCATAAAATTAGCGATAGTCGTGGCTAGGGACGCAAAAAACAGTATAAAGTATTGTTTAGCAAATAATTCCCGTGAATAATAAAAATTACTTGCGTTCGAGCGAAATCACAGACAAAGACTTGTTCAAATATATGTTAATTGAAGTGGTTTTCTAGAAAGCCTTTAGACTTTGGGATATTTTAATGTCTTTGTTTCCGATGCAAATTATTTTATTATGTTGGATATTTCCAAGAATACAACATTAACCTAGAATTCATACTAGATTTATATTTATAGAAATTGACTGCACGGATGACAAAGTGTTTTAATCTGCCGCCACGCCGCTCTCTGTTACGATGAGCGTTGTGGGTTCAAGCCAAATTTAAGACAACACTTTATAAGATCCTTAAATTATTGATCTGAGTATTCTTTCCTTTCTTTTAAGACAATTCCCGCATTAGGAATATTTTTTACATCCTGCGTCACAGGGGACCTAATGTGGGGGGATTTGATCTTTTAAATAGAATAGAATAGTCGGTTATTTTTCCCCTTTTTCGTCATCGCTATTCAAAGGATTATTCCTATGTTTTTGTGTATAATTATGTATTATAGAAAGATAATGATCGTAATAGGAATATATTCATTCATGAAAAGGGAAAAAAATTGCACAGACATAGAACAACAATTTGTTAATCACAGAAAGGTAGGAATCCGTAAAGCCAGTCAGGATTATAGATTATCTTAAAACTGAAATAACACGGACTTATACGATAAAATTCCATTTTCGCTATTCGAAAATATAGTTTTAATAAGATAATACATAGCCAATAAAGATCTGTGTGCATCCTCGCTTTTTGAAGTATAGTGTAATATATAATTATAATATAAGCATTATGTATATGTATACGCGATACTCGCCCAGCGCTTCAATTATTCAGAACAACCAATAATGTTTTCTTTGCCTGAATATCCAATATTATTTGTTACAGGGTTATCGGCGTCAACATGCCGTTTCCCGGGAGCGCCAGCACACTCGCGAGTGTCGTTCTCCGACGAGACAATGAATGAAGGCACCGTGGCTACGTACGAGTGTGAAAGAGGATTTGAGCTTTTGGGACCCACAAGACGAGCTTGCGAGGCTAATGGGAAATGGATCCCTGACGGAATACCGTTTTGTGGTAAGTTAATACTTAATGTATTGGTCAGGTGGCTATCGAGAATTCTAATAGAACCCTAGATGTAAGTACACGTCCACCCACAAACTAACAAACAAACAACAACCCATAATGTCCCACTGCTGGGCTCGGGTCTCCTCTCAGGAGAGGGTTAAGGCCATACGTCCCCACGCTAGCCAAGTGCTGGTTGGGGAATGGCAAGAATACGTTGTGGCTACGTAAATCTTGCTGTTGGTTTTTTTTAAGCCGCCCGAAGGCCCCCAACTAAGCTTCACGACAGTTATCGTATGATAACAACCGGGACCGACTGCTTAACGTGTCCTCCGAATCACGGAGACGCTCATGGTAACATGCCACCAGCGGTCACCCATCCAGGTGCTGACCGCGCCATCGTCGCTTACCCTCGATGATTGTTTCTAATCACCGAGTGCAACAGGGCTATGAGCGCCACCCACATTTGTCTCAAAATAAAAGTTTGAGCACTCAAAGTTTAGTTAAAAGTTATTGCTGTAAGTTGGCTGCATTATCAGTTTAAAGGTACAGGCTGTTCGATATTTAAATATCATAATTGACTAACTTTGTGCTTACATTTGTATCTCCCGGACTTTCCTTTCTAAGTTTATCTCTTAGTTCTGGTGACAGGACCTAACGATAGAATAGATAAAACTAGTTAACGAGTCTTTTTCAGGTAAAGTCCGTTAAAAATGATTTCTAGATATTGATATTCCTTAGCCACTCCTTATAGAGTGAGTAGAATTACAAAAAAGAATGCTTAAATGTGTTTCGGCAAGCTATACAACAACTTGTAATTAAAAGCTACGGTACTTACAAAACTGTATCTAAAACACCGCAAATATCTCTCGTGAATACGTTTACATAGTGTAAAAAGGACGTGTGTATGAACACAGTTAAAGACAAAACAATCTAATAAACATATTAAATACAATGCAATTTTAATTAGCTGGTACCGTGACGTATGGTACGCACAGCCTCTGCACGCTCACAAAGGGCGTACTTTCGTAGCGAGAGCTGTGGGAGAGCGCCACAATCGCTGATCTTCCGCTTTTTAGAAGTCATTCAATGCGTTAGTGCATGTGAAGCAATTTCACGAAGAAAGTAAAAGTGGGTCACCGATGTTAAGGTTGGCATGCGGTTTTTATTTTCTTTTGTATTGTCTTATTTCTATTAGTTTTTTGTTGTATTGTGGCTGGTGTAGGAATGTGGTAATGAACGCTACATGTTTTGGTAGGCCAAATTTTTACGCGTGACAAATTACTAGTGTTACGATTATAAATAGAAACGTTGATTGTGTTGTATAGTTTGACACAGTGTGATTAATTGCACAAACAATTAACGCTTTAAATATTTTTCACTTATTGGGTAGAAGGAAAACTTATTGTTGTGAAGAAAATGATATAACGGCCTGTAAAAATAAAAATCTTTATATTTGCTCATTTCAACAATTTTAATATTTACAATTTACTTTTCATTTAAATTAACTTACTTGCTTGTAAATCTCTTTCAAATGCTTGAGCAAAGGCTCATTTAAACCGAGGTTCGTACATGAATCAAATAATTATGTTGTAACATAATTAATTCGTGTAGTTAAACTTTTATATTTATTTAGAAATATAAAGAAAGATAATCAAATTCAAACACATAGAAACTCCTCATGATATATGTGACTTTTCCAAAAATTATTTTACTTTTTGTAGTTTCTTCTGTATGCTATTGTCATTTTCTTCTTCTTCTTTTGATGAGATGGCAACCAACCGGATCAGCTATTTCTACCAATGTCAAGTATTTCAAGTCTTCAATTATAAGTCTTTGAGTCTTTAAGTCTTGGTCATGATGAAATTAATGAAAAAAATATAAAAAATATGGATGACATGAAATGGGGACCGTCTTTCGAAAAAACAAAAAACGATCTCTATGCTATTGTCTTCTTCTTCTTTTGATGATATGGCAATCAGCCGGATTAGCTATTTCTGCCAATGTCAAGTATTTCAAGTCTTCAATTCTAAGTCTTCGAGTCTTCAAATCTTCGTCGTGATGGTATTAATGATAAAAATAAAAAAAATGTGGATGACATGAAATGGGGACCGTCTTTCGCAAAAACAAAAAACGATCTCCTATGCTATTGTCATCATTGTATCATGCATTTACAGTATTGACAGCTAACCGCGGTCAGTGTTGCTAAGCTCATAATTCAATGTAGGTTTTATTTTTTTTTGTAGTATTTGAACGTCATTACAGTTACAATTTTACTTGAAACAACTTATCAAAAATAAAAAACTTTAAATTTATTTAAAAATTTACTCTTAATAAATTTAAACTAACTTAAAATATTTACGAGTTTGCCTGACTTTCATAAAATGCTCTTAATACTGTGACACCATATTAATAATTATACGATATATCGTTTTCTTTTATACAACTTACTAAGTAATGCACCCTTAACTACTAAGTCTGTATGGTGACCTATTACTCGTAAGTATATCGAGTGCCACCATCTATATTCATCTCGCAGGTGTCGTAGAAACAAACTTTATACCAACCCATCCAGCCAGGACGGTATATCCAGAACAAAACCTCCTTTCTAAAGAGAGGCCTTTGTACAGCAGTGGACTGTGGCTGTTGATGATGATGATTTGTTATAAATTCATCTTAGTCTAAACGTGCAAAGAGCTAGAGCGAAAATAAGAGGGTTCTTTCTTAATCTTTCAGTGTAAACCAAAAATCGTCTTCAGCGAATCACAACTATCGCTGTGATGACTCTGCCATGCCAGTGAGAAGGGGGTTATGTACTTTCTTTTTAAGTGTGAGACGGTTAGTGGACGTCCTGATTTCCAGTGGTGGCGCATTACAGAGTAGAACTGCCTGAACGAAGAAAGAAGAGTTCACAAAGCTTGAATTGTGGGAGCAAAATAGCAACGGGCAAGAATGAGAACCAAGTACTAGAATTCTTACGAAGATGCAACTGTTCCCGCGCTCTAACGCCGTTTACATAAAGCGTCTGATTTAGATCCACCGTTGCTGGTGCTTTGCTCGATCCGTACCGTACGCGTATTCATAAGAAAAGAGAGAACTATAAGAGGCTGTGGATAAAACTGGATTACAAAATGGATTTAAAATTATTGCCAAATGAAACTCAGTATTGTAAACATATATTGTCATTCATATATTTATAAAGTTACTTCTAGAAATCAGGATTTCTACTAATAGATCTACTTTTAAACTTATATATATAGACTATAAAACTGTGCGAATGTATACTTAGTACATATTTACGGAATTATTGCAGTTCTTACTAATTTCAAATTTATACCTGCCACGCACAGTGTGCAACATAAGTGTGTCTTGGTTCAAAAAGCTTTTTTTTTATATTTTATGCACCTTTTGATGTCTATATCTTCATTATTGGTATTTTTAGAATGATATTAGATATTGCCTTAGATTATTAATATGTCTCTAAGCCTACTGCCTTATATTTTATTTATTTCATTTTATTATATTTTAAATAGACGAACTTTCATACTGTTCATTCCTTACTTTACTTCCCTCAGGTTGTAATTTACAAAAATCAGTTTTTAGTTGTTGTTTACGACATAAGCTACTGCCAAAGTTTCAAGATTATAGTGCCAGGACAAATAATTTTATTACATAAAATTGAAAAGTCACCATGAAAAAGTATATCGTAAGCTTATTAATTGTCATCCCTAGAGCAATACGTTCGTAACAATAGTTGTTATCTATGCAAAATTCAAACTTTATGGTATTTGTTTTAGAACTAATCAAGAATTTGAGTTCATCAAACTGTATTCGACCTAAACGAGGTCTCCCGTTAATATAATCTACCCATTATACCACTCGCCAACTGACAACTCATTAAAATCATTTCTGCCCATGCCTTTTCTATATTTTTTATGCCGCCACACCTTTTATATTAATGTGTTTATTTGTTAGTGTGTCAAACACCTCACATCAAGGTAATGGGGTCGGCTGTGAGTCACATACGCGAACTGAATGCAAATGATCGCTCCTAATTGATAGTGGTCGATAAAAATGTAGCGATTTGCCTTATTAGCCGGTAAATGGCTACATAAAACGTACTAATATGTATATATATCCTGCATGCATTACGACTCAATATTTTAAAAAAGAAGCGAATTGATTTCAAATTAAAAATGTTCTTAATTTTTGATCACAAGAGTCAACGTTTACGCGCGAATTGTGAAATGTCATAAACGTAGACGCCATGTTGGAAAACGTAAATTCGGTTTTCCCGCTTCTTTGCATGGTGCATGTTAAAAATATTGTTAGACTTTTTGTGACCTCAAATAATAAATATCAAAATATTAATAATCCCGTTCGTTCAGAGTAGGCGAGGCTTAGTACGTTAAGAGGCGCTAACCATTTTATTACTTTACCTACTTAAAGTTATAGGTTATAGGTACCTACGTTAAAACCTGCTTCAAGCGAGTTCTGTATGTACCTATGTTCAAATATTTACATCTCGCAGCATTTCATATATGTAATTGTTTTAAAATAATAATTACACGATTTGCATGAAAGTATTTTCGAAATGTTGTACACAGGTAGCTCGTAATAAAGTATCTATCTAAAGTTATTCGGTGGATGCCATTGTCTGTAAAACCCAAAAAAAGGAATCGAGAACATGATTAATACAACACACTTTCTACGCAACGAAATATTTTTTTGAGATTAAATAACATATTTTTATTACAAGTATGTTAAACTTCCTCCTTATTAAATAAATTATCTTGTGTAACTTTATTAAAATAATTTAAATTATTTTAACATTATTTTTTTAAAGACAAAAAATTTATAACAATTTTTTTTTAGTTTTTTAATAGTTTCAACCGTAGTCTTATTTATATTTTGATGAGTCTGTTGGTCTATGGTTGATATTCCCACCCAAGGCAAAGCAAACGTTACGGGTTTATAACTAATATTATTATTTATGAGAGTAATGTTTTATCTGTACCAACCCTAACAGCCTTACGTGTCAAATATTTAAAAACTGTTGTTATCCATATAAATAAATAAAAATGAAGTGTCTGGTATTTAAATTTTTTTATCTGTGTATCTGAACGTCTGCCTATTTGTTTGTTTAGTGTAATCTCTGAAACGACCAGACCAACTTAGTCGGAATTTTCACTAGCAGAGAATATATACTTAGTATCGAACTTAGGCTAAATTTTTTTGATTCGCTTCGCCCCGCCACGTTGCCCGTGACTAAAAAGGTACAACGTTAACCGAGTGTATCAACGTGGGGCTAAGCTAGTCTACAAAAAAAAAAACATCTTTTTGGGCTAAATTTTTCATTTAAGTTTTCCACCATCGTCTTTTCTAGCAAGATTTAAATTTACTGAATTATACAGAACTAAGACAACCCTATATGGCTGTGGTTCCAGTTATATAAAGTGTAGCGAAACCATGACAATAAGCTCATAAATAATACAAACAAATTGGTTTACATAACAGACTTTTAACTTGAAACAGGCACAATACAAGTCGTGACAGGGCACTTGGGGCATAGACAAAACAGACGCATCCACTCTCACTGCCGATGCCTTTATGCTTAACAGTATAATGTTTTTATTCAGTTATCATATACAAGAATCACGATATGTATTAAGAAAGTTCAAGAGTATCGCTTCTTATTTTTTCGAAAGAACTGTATTGTGACAGTACTGTTACTGAGTTAAAGACCTAAGAAGACAAATGTTACTGCACTACACATTATTGATAACAAAAGCTTTTTTTATGGAAAAGAGGACAAACAGCAGGCGTATCGCCTGCAAAGGCGTTGCCTGCCTTTAGGGGATTGGGAGGGTTTATGGTATGTATGTCTACGTAAAAACTTTTAATACCTTTTAAAATAACGGCCCGGGTGACACATGTTACAGCATAATTTGTCACCAGGCTATTATTACTAATCTAGTGACCGTTTGGAGATCGTTTTTTGTTTTTGCGAAAGACTGTCCCCATTTCATGTTAGCCACATTTTTTATATTTTTTATCATTAATTCCATCACGACGAAGACTTGAAGACTAGGAAGACTTAGAACTGAAGACTTTAAATACTCGACATTGGCAGAAATAGCTGATCCGGCTGGTTGCCATATCATCAAAAGAAGAAGAAGAAGTAGTGGCCGTTTGACACATATTCAAACAAAAATAAGCACTGCAATGGAACATACTTACACACATACATTGCCTGCCCAAAAAGTACCCTTTCTTCTGACTTCGTCATAGTAATGTAGTGTAATATTGTAAATTGTATTTAGAAATATATAAATAAAGTTACTAGCTGAAACGGCTAACGTTGTTTTGCCATATACATTATTTCTAGGAAATATTTTTGGTGCAACGAAAAAAAGAAAGCGCACGCGAAAAAATAGATGCTAGCCGATTCTCAGGCCTAACCGATATGCTCTCAAAATTACATAAAAATCGGTAGAGCCGTTTCGGAGGAGTTTGGTAACAAACACCGCTACACGAGAATTTTATATATTAGATATCAGTAGTTTGTTAATCATAGCACAGTTTTAGCCCGGTTTAGGGTGAGATAGCCATATGTGAGATGTGTAAGATTATTTTTATTATTGAGATTTGACATTTGTGGTAAGTGACGTCAGAGGTCGTTGTTCTACACAACTGCTTTATAAAACTTACCGTTTTGATGTTTAAAAATAAAAACTGTTTCAAAAGCACAGAACTACATAATGGTTATTAGAGATTGGATATGCTGAGGTCACGGCCATCGAATTTTTCGAGACCAGTTGATGTAGGTTTTTGTTTAAAATTTTCCTGCTCTTGTTCTCGTAAAGTATACACAGTTGAATACGTTTATCAAATTATTTACATTTGACTACACTGTTGGCCTAGTGGTTTTAGTGGTCGTCACACCGCTTCCTACTGCACCGAGTGTTGTGGGTTCAAATCCTACATGGGACAACACTTTGTGTGATCCATAAATTATTGTTCTAAGTCTGGGTGTACTTTGTGTCCGTTTCATGTATGTTTGTAAAGATCCCCGGGACACAGGAATGTATATTCCAAGCGCGGGAGTTGTCTTTTATAAAGAAAAAAAATACATAGACTTATATATACACATTATCATGTAATAATTATCATGTAGCAGCTGTCTATGTAAGAACAGATACAAAAAAAGATAAACTAAAATAGTCCTACACAAGCATAATCGTTTAACCGCAACTATTTTTTAAACGCTGTTTCCGGAATTGACTTTAGTTCTCGCTGCGAATTCTTCTTTATGTCTTCTACCGATTGAAAACGGGTGCCACGAAATGGTAATTTGAGTTTAAGAAAAAGAAGAAAGCTATATCTGGTGAATATGGTGACTGCTCGATGGTATTTGTTGAGTGTTTGATCAAAAATTCGTTCACAATGATGGCCTTATGCGAAGGCGCATTATCGTTGTGAAAAATCCAAGCATCTTCTTTCCAAAAATCTGGCCTTTTCGCCGAATTTGCTCTCTTAAGCTCTGCTTATCGCTGAAATAAAATAATATTTTTTATTTACCGTTTGACCTTTCGGAAGGAATTCCGAGTGTACAACACCGCGAGAGTCAAAGAAAACAGTCAACATGACTTTGCCTTTTGAATAACTCAGTTGGAAGGCGCCACACCGAAGCTTGTTGACTAGTTTTCATGTCAAACTCGAGCGATACTCAGGGGATTGAGTTTTTGGAGAAAATTCAGGTCTTTTGGGACTAGCCGAGCAGCAACACGAAGTGATTATTTAAAATGATACGGATCGACTCGTATGATACAGGACGTTCAGCGGCTCTCTCACATCTCACTTAAAGTTAAATAAGGATTTTTAGTCACTATTTCCTTCACTTTTGCGATGTTAACTTCAGTTGCAGACTTTGATAGCCTATCAGAGCGAGGCAAATCTTCTATCACATATCGACCGCTTTTGAACGCTTTCTACCACTCATAAGCATTTTTCATAAAATCGATTCACCTCAAGCCTCCTGTAAAATTTTCAGTGACTCCTAACACGAAATTTCATTTGCGACCTAAAATTTAAGACAAACTCTTTGTTCGATGTTTTTGTCCATTATGAAATTCGCAATACACAGCGCTGTATTATTAAATAACAGATGCAATTCAAACTCCGCGCTAAAATAGAAAGCTGTGATGCCAATCTAACAAACATAAAAAAAACAAAAGATTGAATTTGGAACCATAAACCAATCAACCATTCCTGATACTTTTTTGACTGAATGTATGAATCTTAAAACAGCCGCTATATAATAAGTATTATTTGATAATGTGTATATAAAAGTTAATGTATATAGATAAATGTAGTCAACTGCGTAAACTAACAATGATTACAACAACAAATTTTTAACAAAATCCTACATCAATTCGTCTGGCCAACGTCAACGATAACCTCTTTCCATCTACCTTTATTTTTAAAATACCTCGCAAGATTTCAACACCGCCTAAAAGTTAACTCGAAGAAAATAATTTCGCCGCAATACGAAAGTATTCATAGTTTATAATAAATGAAAAGCTTTATCACCTTAACATGTGACGTCATTAATCACTTGTATTACAAAGTGTTTACCTTTCAATTTCAACTGCTAACAAAAGGCTACCTCCAATTTGAGACAAATCGTTAACATTGAATGACTGCCATTGTGACACCCCAACACGCAGTATTGAAAGCCATTGTTAATTCTTATAAGGCTCAGTACTTTAAATGCAACACATAATAGGTAAGTTATCGTAAAATTAACTTAATTATCAGTTATTTAATCACGTAATACTTACGTATAAAACGTAACGTGTTGCTACTTTTGGTATTATGTACCTATTACAGTGAAACCTGGTTACATGGAACCTGGATAACTGAGAAACCTCTGCTATTGAAAATACTTGTTGTCCCGGCGCTTTATCATCGAAATACCTCTGTTAATGGGACTTTTCAACCTGGTTAAATAATTATTATATTTATAATTGGGACTCTGTAGCTCAATTTCCTGTATAAGGGAGACATTTTATCAGTTTGGAATCGATTTCGATACGTTTGCTTACAATGTTTCGCACGTCCTTTGTTTTTATTCTAAGTAAATACCTAGACTTCATTCATAACAGCAAAAATACTAATTTTTATTGACATTTCCAGCTATATGGATGGTATAACAGTACATCGACCTCTATAAGCGGAAGGTCTCTATAGATGAGTCAGCTAAAATTTTACACCTGTCTAATTGGAAAACTATACAAATGAAAAATGGTACAAATTTCCTGGTCTCTTGAGATCCAAATTAACCAGGTTTTACTTTATGTAGGATGTTAAATAAATAAATAAATTATAAATATTTCGGACATCTAACACACAACGCCATCTTGGATGTTATATTAAAGGGATAGATTTTTCCTATTTTCGTAAGTTTTTTATTGATTCTATTGGTTTTACCGTGCCATTATAATAGCCTGCTTGGATAAAAATAGGACTATCCAACAGTGAATGGGATTTTTCAATCGAATCAGAGTAGTTCTTAAGATAAACTCATTCACTGCCTCGGTGGCGCAGTGGTAGCGTATACGACTGCTGTCCATGAGGTCTCGGGTTCGAACCCTGCATCGGACGACCAAATGTTTTTATGATCTGCAAATATTTGTTTCGGAGTTTGGGTGTTTTCTATGTGTAATATGTATGTATTTACAAAAAAAAGTATTTATTTATTCATATCAGTTGACTAAAACCCATAAAACAAGCTCTGCTTAGTTTGGGGCTAGATGGCGTTGTGTGTTAGATGTCCGAAATATTTTTATTTTTATTTATTATTTATTCAAACAAACAAACTTAGCTATTTCACAGTTGTATTGATATTCCAATTTAATGGCTGCCATAATTTTATCAGAATTGGTCCAGTAGAACTGTAGATCCAGTCTCCGTTATAACTACACACAGGTTTAGACTACCTGAGCCGTTGTCTGAACAGAACATAGTGATTTAAACGTTAACGATTTCGCCGCGGGGCTTGGAATAAAGCATCTATTATCGTCTCAACCTCACTTTCGTCTGCGGTATAATTTGAATGTAGTAGGCTGTAATAATTAGCCGTTCGATAGGTAAGGCCGGCAGGCAGGTGGTATTGCGGGCGACGCGTGCGCGGCGCCTGCGTCACCGTTAGCGACAAGTACCGACACACTTCTACAAGCCGTTACTTGTAGGGTTGCCAGACGTTGAATGTTTATTTACCATCAATAGTTTTTTTTAAATAATATTTCGTACATCTGACACACAACCACATGTTGCAAATCCCAAACTTAGCAGAGCTTGTACTATAGGTTAGACTGTTTTCTAACATACAAGAGCTGTGTAAAAAACAAGCTAATAATTATAGAAAAAAGCCTACCGAGTAAACGGTCTTTATATTTTATAATCATCATAATATGTCCCTTTACTCACGAAGACGAATGTGAATGTAAATTCAAAACCTTTTGTGCTATAGGCTGTAAAAAGAAATATATAATAATATGCATACTCCAACAGCAACCTTTCTATTTGACCTAGTCGAGAAAAATAAAGCTATAAAGAAAACTTTTCTCAAAAAATACTGACATCAAATTCTTTAGATTCAAATTCAAAATCATTTATTCAATGAAGACACTAAGTGACGTTTATGAACGTTAAATTGAAGAGATTATAGATAAAAATCATAGATCAACACAAACGGACGCCAGGTATACTCTATTTTCAAGAATATAACATAACTGTGGATCCTTTGAGTTGAGGAGTATAGATCCTCCGACCAGGCGAGGTGCTGCTCTGCTGCCCAAAGTTTGATGTTGGGTTGTTGTATAATGTGTACTTGTCAGTGCGAGAACATCTATCACGCGATTAAGAATTGTTAGTTTCTTCGTTTCCTTCGTTACTCGGTAGCTCGATTTATCTTCGTTAGATGGTGCTGTAGTGTATTTCTGTTTTTGCGCTGTATGTAGAAGTCACCATATATCAGTACCGCTGACGAAATATGTCACGTGAAACGTTATATATTATGTATTAATTCGAAATCTTTTAAGTGATATTAATAACCGTAAAACGTTGAAAAGTTCTCAACCCTAGCTTGTTGTTTACAGACAAAATGCAAAAGATTAACGAACCCAAATAAAAAATATATTGCTCTTTTACTAAACGTATTTAAACTTGCTACATACATTACACTATATATAGTTCGTTATATCACGTAAAATATACTAAACTAGTTAACCCAGCGAACTTCGTACCTCCATATTTTTTTCATGAATATTTCCTAAATTTTCGAAAATCTTGTTTTAGTATTAATGCTCGTCTCGGCTTCACACGCGTAGTGTATAGTCACGGACTAAGAAAACATAAGACTGCTGTTTTTCTCTTAATTTTCTTTTATACAAACCTTGTCTTGACAATAACAAACACATAAATAAAAGAACTATCCAAATTAGTGCAGTCGATCGAAAGTTATGCGCGTACATACATTTTTATTTATATAGATAGATTGATGGTTAAATCTTGGTGATTATATAGTTGCTTATGTAGGGCAGGTATCTTTAAAATCTTACAGCGGCGGTAGTCCCTTCACCTCAGGTGACCATCCCCTGGTTAGACCAACTTTAGAGAGAGACTTAAGTTCTTTCTATTATTTCAATTATTAAAATTACATTCATATAGAAAGTTCACCTGAACATATCTCTGTATTTTGATTAAAAATACGAAGTTTCGCCACCCATTTTTCAAATAACTGGTGCCGAATAAGTCGACTAAGATTACAAACTACAAAGGGCAACATCTTGAAACAAATCTTTTTTTTACGTTTGGAAACCCCCTCGGGCCTTCACCCCACCGGGGTTTGCGGCAGGGTGGTGTGTCGGAATCCAACCGACTAAAACCACACGGTGTGCCACTCTGCGCCTGAGACAGGAGGGATCCGGAAACCGCTTTCTTACGCCATCCGGAAACTTGAAACAAACGCTATACCAACCAGTCCGGCCGCCGTAGTGCAGCAGGCCAAAACCTCTTGCCTACGGTGATGCCTATGTCTAGTTATGAACTGATAAAGGTTGTTGACGGATTCGTGAGTTTATGTTGGTCAGTTTAGTTTAAAGTAATAAAGGCAACGTAATTTACGTACTTACCCTAAATGTGCGTATGCGCATTCTATGTTTATACTACAATCTGTGTTGTCAATTGACGGGGTTTGCACCAATTTAAAACACTGCCATAAATTTGTTACACAGTTGTTTTAGTTCCTAGAACAACATCTTTTACCTGTCCCGAGATTAAAAAGAATTGCTTATCCTTTTTAAGCGATTATCTATCTGTACTTTTTTAACACGGGGCCGCTTTTCGCACTATACCCTTCGTGGGGGAGATGAAAGGCTTGTGTAGGACTCCCGGAGAACCGATCTACTTACTACACCACTGCGGCGGCCTACCTCGGCAGTCGGGAGAAGCTCTAGGAATGGATCAAAGACTTTGGAGTCTCCCCTGCCGTACATTACTACTATCATACGTCTGCCTAATTACGTTACTTATTTCCATCCAACCTGGAAGAGATTGCCTTTGAGCAATAAGCCCCTCACTTGTACTGATCTAGTATTTAGTTATATACTTAGGTATCTGGTGTACAACAAAGCGAGTTATTATTATTATCAGTTACCATTAAAACATGAATTATAACAAATTTTGCTGCAAACTATACATGTTTTTATAAGGAAATTTTCACAAGGGGTGAGTTCCGAATAGTAGGGTATAAACAAAATGGGGTTAGTTAAGATTAAAAAGTAAAAAAGTGGTTTAGTATGAATGTGGAACAAAAACTGGGACGAGTTGAGAAAATGACCAAGTGCGATGAGATTCAGTGGGATGAAGAAGGCACAACCCAACTCGACATTCGATTGTCATTAAATTATTTATTATAATGTAGAAGGTAAAATTGTAGTTGTTTATCCTAGAGTAGTTTGGAAATATTTTATGAAATGATTTTTTCTTGAAGGAAGAGGCACCTATGTCCAGCAGTGAAGGCTGCTGATGGTAATGACGATTACTTAGGAGTTATTTTTTTTTTATTATCCAGCCTACCTGTATAAGAAGTGCCACTGTCTATGTCCAATAAACTATTTGCCTACTATTTCATCTAATTTGTAAATAATATTTCGGTCCCAACAAAATTGTCAGACCAAAGCCTGTTCATTAAGTAAACTCGGCAAATTGACGCTCAACCCCGTAAACCGCGACCGTGAGTCCCAGAAAGTGAAGCTTCAATATTTGACAACTCTACATTTCGATGGTACGATTTAAACCGCATTAGCCTTGATGACGTCTCTCGTTATAACAATCGTGTGTTGAACATTTACTTAATTATCAAAATAACTATTTATAAGTACATTACACGGGGTGTGCATCGGAAAGAGAAATTCCTCCTTAGTGTCGAACTTTTTTGTGTAATCTGTATACCATCAAACGCGTGTAAATTGGGCAAATATATATTTGCTAACTGCTTTTTGATAATCTTTATGTATCTAAGTTTAAAAAGGCAACATTCGGCAACTAAAGCATTGTAGTATTAATTTCAGGGGCTTATATAGGCTAACCCTTAAAATACTTGACGTGGAAGACGCGATGGGTCACTAGTGATTATATTTTAAAAAAAAATATTGTATTGGATGTAAAAAAATTGTTGAAATCAAAGCTATGTTTAAAAAATGTCATAATTGTTGAAATAGGACGATAGTTCGTATTATTTTGTGTCAGCAGTTGAAAAAAAAAGTCTTTTTTATTAGTAGCACTGAAAAGATTTATCTTATACACGCTAGTAGGTTACAAATGCTGGCAACCAGTCCTACTAAAGAAAATAATTAAGGATGCTCAGTCACAATCTATATTAGTAGTGACAAAATCATTTCCCACGGATATCTGTTACCCTCAAAAACTGGCCTTTTACATGCGATAGCTGTATTATATCAAATGCGTAAAGCAGAACTTAACCTGGTGAAGTCTGCCTGCGATTAAGACCGATTTTATTTTATCGAAAATTGGGATTTCTGTACCCGTATCATCATAGCATTCCACTTCTGGACATACGCCTCTCCAATTGCATGCCACTTGGTTCGATTCTCGGCTTCTCGCATCCAGCTCCTGCCAACCATCTTGCGCAAATCATCACTCCACCTGGCCTGTGGGCGATCACCCTGGTTCTTTCCGATGGGACGGTTATACGACTCGACCGGCTAGAGATTAGTTGCAGGACCGACGGCTATATGTGCTCAAAAAAGTATCATAAAGCTAAATATATAATCTGTTTTCATTGATATAACTACTTCAAACTCATAACCCCTTAAGTATAAATAGTTTAACATTTTTAATAACTGTATTTACTCAAACGTACAATCTGACATACAAATTCTATAGTTATAACGATGTTATGGTACATAAATTGATTGTGCAAACTATTTTAAATAAAAGTAATGTTTATTAATACACGATATTAATCATAATGATTTCGTTATAGCTACCTTGACATAAGTATTTTAACTTTCAAGGCGTCTTAAAAAAAACAATAAATTTATAAATCTAGGTAAGTACTATCTAAATATACGAAGTTAAAGAACGGCTCTTCCGACGAGATTGAAATTAAATACTTCGGGTACTTTCCATTTGTGTATGTGGAAACTCTTACAGGTCATCATTTCATAAGGAATGGTTGGACAGCGTGCTAAAATCGAACTGACACTAAAACCACACTGCTTGCTATATTGCCTAGACCGTGTCCGTGAGCAGGTATCCTATGACATACGATCTACGTGACTCCATTAACACATAACCAAAATAGAGCTTAAAATAGCTTACATCACTGATTTTTTTATTTAAACTATAAAAGATCGATATTCTACTTAATTTTTTTTCTTTGTTTATAACGATCAACATACTGCAAATAAAAAATGTAAACAGTTCGGTTGGTAGATTCACTAATCAACAAAAGAGTGTGACTCAAGAATTTCAAACTTTACAATGTGTTAAATATGATTCTAAATTCAAACGATAAGGTCGACCATATTTGTGTTTTTTTTTTTCACTTTTCCTTTTAAAAAAGACCGTCTTTTTATTGTAACCAGGCTTCTATTATAAACTTTTCTCTTTCTTGCATTAATATAAACATAAACATTTTTATGCATAAATTATGCTTCATAATTGTGCAATCACGAACGATGCACCAGATCGCGGGTCAACCACACAAAAGCAAAAACTAGCACTAACGCGAAATAAAGGGTCTAAACGCTAATATTTAACTGCCATTAATTTATTTTTTGTTATTAGTTTGCGAATTGAGTTATGGGATTATATGAAGTTTCTAAAATAGTGACTTCATATATTGAAGAGAGAGATTGAGATTGTGGAATTAAGTACTTTTATACAATGTTCTTGTTTGTTGCTGGTTTGACATAATATTTGACGAAAGTTGACAAATAGACAACTATAAATCTCGTAGTTTTACAAGATATTATATTTAGGTATGCCCATTTCATTTCATCCACATTTTTTATATTTTTTATCATTAATTCCATCACGACGAAGACTTGAAGACTCGGAAGACTTAGAATTGAAGACATTAAATACTGGACGTTGGCAGAAATAGCTGATCCGGCTAGTTGCCATATCATCAAAAGAAGAATATTTAGGTATGGCGTCGTTCCGTTTGGCTGCATACTTTCCGTTTCGGAAGCGTTCGGAACTGATACCAGTGCTCCACTGGCTTACATTGTAACGATAAATATGATCAATGGTAATACTTCGAAAACAACCACAGACAACGCTATGTTTTGAATTATACGAGTAGCTTCTTTGTTTTGGGTTCCGTAGCCAATATAGAAAAATGGAAACCTTTTAATCGTCATGTCCGCCTCTCTCTCTCTCTCTGTCTCTCTGTCTCTTTCTCTCTCTATCTCTCTCTCTCTTTCTCTCTCTTACTCACTTTCTCTATCTCACAGACTTAAAAACCTGTAATGTATTGTGTTTAATGTTTTTAGAGTTCGTTTAGGTCTCGCCGCAGTGTAGTAGTAGTAGTGTAGTAGTGAATACAAAACCCCGTCAATCCTTGTGAAATGTAAAACGCAACTAGCCTGGCAGATGTAATGTCCATTTAGATGTTGTCATATTACACATACGTACATATAATGCGAATGTAAACGTGTGAAATTTCCCACGATATTATCGGACTCTCGGTGAATGTACTTCGTGAAGGCACTTAGGCCAACATCCAATATTTCCTGATGATACAATTGCACATACCGATGACTATTCAAATAAAACGAGTTTTTTTACCCGACCACGGCGAAGTCAAGTGGGAGTAAAATAATTTTGGTAGTTTAGGTATGTTAATTGAATAATGAATTGTTGTAATTGAATTGAAATACGCTAATTTCTATTACCAGTTTTAACTGAGATCTGAAATAAATATTTTAGTAAAAATGCACTCACATTAATATAATAAATAGAACAAGAATAACCGTTAGTTCCCCGACAGCGAATTGAATTTGAACAATTATCGAGAGCACTTCTCTGGAGATGTTAATTCGATATGTACCTCGGACATCTCTACTACCGTTATGTGTTGCCTACCTGTCAGCTGTCAACATCTAGGGCTGTCAACCTCTATAAACAACACTAAAGAACGGTCAAATATATATAATACAGTAATATCTAAGAGTAACTTCTTTCGTGGGAGAGCCACGCTTCGGCACGAATGGGACGGCTCGACCGGAGTAATACCACGGCATCACAGAAAACCGGTGTTAACAGCGCTTGCCCTGTGTCTCGCTTCTTGGAAAGACTCCGCAGACTGCACGGTTGGCCTAGTGGTTTAAGCGGTTGGTCCGGATGGCGTAAGAAAGCGGTTCCCGGATCTCTCCCGTCTCAGGCGCAGTGTGGCACACCGTAGTGGTTTAGTGGGTAGTCTGGCTAGAGTCAGTCAGGAGTCCCACACAAAGCGAACCCCCCGTCCCCGTGGGGGGGGGAGCGAAGTGCGTAAAGGCATTCCAGCACGAAAAAAAAAAATGGTCACCGCGCTTGGCCAATGTATTGTTACGNAGCGGTTCCCGGATCTCTCCCGTCTCAGGCGCAGAGTGGCACACCGTATGGTTTTAGTCGGTTTGATTCCGACACACCGCCCCGCCGCAAACCCCGGTGGGGTGAAGGCACGAGGGGGATTCCACACGTAAACAAAAAAGTGGTTTAAGCGGTCGCTGCGCCGCTTTTTTCTCCGCCAAGTGTTGTGGGCTCAAATCCCACATGAAAACACTTTATGTAATCCGTAAATAGTTGTTCTTTGTGTACATTTCAAGTGTTTCTAGAGAGTCCTCCGCGACATTGAATGTTTATTCCTAATAAGTAAAATATTGAAAATCCTTACTTATTCATGTAAACTCGGCCGTACTCGTAGCCAAGCCAAGCCAAACAAAATTGAGAATAATAAAGGCTTGAGAAAATGAAAACTATTTCGCTATTAGTCCTATGGATCATTTAGTTAATGTTTATAAAAAAAGAAGTTAGAAAAACAATCTCATCTCCGCTCAGTTGTCAGGGAGCTAACTCATGACTCTGCTCATTGACATTATTTCTCACGGCACTCGTTTTAGAGTGCAACCCACACAAAACGCAAAAGAAATCTCTAAACGATTTATCTGAACTGCTTAACATACTGACGTCATGACTCCTATCTGGTTATCACAGCAGCTTTAATTATGAACGTCCTAAGTTTGTTCTCGAATTCGAGTCATCGAGAATCGCGAGTTCAAACTCTTTCAGATCAATTTTACACAATTCCATCATTTTGGGGCTAAGTTTTCTTCTATAGTTTTATTTAAACATTAACGCTTTTACGTAAATGCTTCCTATTTGTGCAATTACGAATAAATAAACATATGGCGGATCAGCTACACAGTACTGAACACTTGATACTAATGCGAAATAAATTGCCAGTCAAATTTACCCGCCAATTTGAAATTTAGTATATTCAGCTTAGGTTTACTTTATTTTTGACGGGTGTCAACGACGATAGTAACGAAATATGATGATGAATTAGTCAAAATTACTTTTACGGTTTTTTGTTCTTGTGAAAGACGGTCCCCATTTCATGTCATCCACATTTTTAATATTTTAAAACATTAATTTTATCACGACAAAGACTTGAAGACTTTAAATAGAGATCGTTTTTTGTTTTTGCGAAAGACGGTCCCCATTTCATGTCATCCATATTTTTTATATTTTTAATCATTAATTCCATCACGATGAAGACTTGAAGACTCGCAGACTTAGAATTGAAGACTTTAAATACTTGACATTGGCAGAAATAGCTGATCCGGCTGGTTGCCATCTCATCAAAAGAAGAAGACTTTAAATACTTGACATTGGCAGAAATAGCTAATCCGGCTGGTTGCCATCTCATCAAACGAAGAAGACTTTAAATACTTGACATTGGCAGAAATAGCTGATCCGGCTGGTTGCCATCTCATCAAAAGAAGAAGACTTTAAATACTTGACATTGGCAGAAATAGCTGAACCGGCTGGTTGCTATTTCATTAAAAGAAGAATCAAAATTACTTATAAAATTGACTTGAGTTAGTTTTTCAGTATGTGATACTACTACTACTAGTACTAAAATTACTAGCATTATTAGTTATTTATTTATAGATCAACTTGTAAAAGAGATACAAAATGGAGTACCAAATATAAATTATTTTCATTCCATAGTGTCTAAAATCAGAAAGATTTATTTTAAAATGCTGTTATCATCATCAACAGCATTGAATAGTCCACTGCTGGGCATAGCCTTCTCTTTAGCAATGAAGCTTTGGCCTACAATCCTATAACAAATGAATATGTCTAGAATAGAACCATGTGGGCTAACTTCATTACTTGGCTAATGCTATTATGGCATTTATGGTCAAGGCAAGCAATTCAGTCAGCCATTGATTCAGGTCATTCCAGGTCATTAGCTACTTATTATTGACATATGACATGAAAATTAAAAAAAAAGTCATTCAATACAACTATTATGAACATGTGATGAATTATTTAAAAAAAAACAAACTGCGTAAGTATCTACCATCTTTTATTAAATTCATTGAAGAACTGAAAAGATAGTAAGAACTAAAAAGAAAAAGATTTATTAAATATATTCTTGTTTTTTTTTATGTACCCGGATTCTCACTACTAACACGAATCTATTGACACCACTCATGTAAAAACGGCAAGCCGTTAAGGCTCTAGGCATACCGAATAAGTATATGTACATACATACATACACTCAAAAAAACGTAACTCTTTTTCTTTCGCAGTCGGAGAAAAACAGCGAAAATTGACCGATAAAATTTCACTTTTTTTTTCAAGTCCAAGAAGAACTTTGTAGTTGCAATTTATTAATTGCAACTGCAAAGTTCTTCATTATTCATTAAAAACTTAGATAGAATAGTATTCTTAACCGACTACGCCGAAGCCGAAAGGAAGGGTAGTCTGTACGTAAATAAATAACTATTTCACACACGCACACACAACGCCATCTTGTTTTAAATTAAGCAGAGCTTGTATTATAAAAGCTAGTTGACTGATAGAATACTTAAATACTTTTTTACACAGAAAACACCTAAATACCGTAACAAATATTTGGTTCGGCCCGGTGCTGTATATAAATTAATAATTTATTAATTAACAAAAGTTTTTGCGTGGTCGAGTTATAGTTCTTTAAACGTTTCCTTGTTTGTTCCAGTCCTGAACGTTGCTGCTGGCAAGGCCCCAATGCAAGCCTCCACGGACGATGGAGGCGTGCCTCAGCGTGCATTGGACGGTAGCACTGCCGGTGCCTTCAACCCAGAAACCTGTACTCTAACGAAGGCTGAACGGGTGCCGTGGTGGTACGTCAACCTTCTTGAACCTTACATGGTGCAGTTGGTCAGATTGGACTTCGGAAAACCTTGCTGCGGTAAGATTTTTAAATATTTTCCTTTGTTTCAAATGTATTCGTTATGAATGGCCACGAAAACACTCTAAATGTTAAGTTCGGCGACACCGGCGTGAATGTCGGTTATCGTGGTAAAAAGTAGCCTATGTTACTCGCTGACAATGTAGCTTTCTATTGGTATCAGAATTTTTAAATCTATTTAGTGGTTTACAAGTGAAAACGTAACAAACAAAGAAACTCACGTTCACATTTATTACATCAGTTATGTTGTTGTATGCCCGCTTATGACGGATACACATACAACGGCAACAAAAACATATGACAACACCATCTGCTGAAGATACACTGAAGTACGGAGTAACTGAGTGTACGAAGAAGCTACCAATCCTGCATCGCGCAATATAAATTCTCGCGCCGATTATACTTACAACTTCCCAACATAAATCGTGACCCGCCACGCATGATAACCTCGGAATAGGCGAGGTGGTGATCATGCTTGACAGGCCACTGCACTACGTTACTGTTGAGCGTATCTGCGGTAGATGGCGTTGTCATAAGTTTTTATTGCCGCTGTATGTGGAAGCCGCCATATCAACAACAATACTTGCTTGCAATATTCGCAATCAACGTGATTACAACGTGAACATCACTGAGATTATAATAATCTTTCATATCAATGGTTATTTGATGAGAGACGGCCGACCATTTTAAAAAGATACGTGGCACAGTTGTGCTTCAGACCGCAAAGAGGTGCTAAGTGTATAATACTACGAATAACATCTGTTCACGAACACGCCTGCTTTAAAATCACTATTCATATTAAGAATCAGATTCTTACATGTTGTGTCAGTTTGTTTTGTTATGTTTACGATAAGGGACACGCCCTATTAGCTTAAAATCACAACCAAATCAAAAAATAAACTCGAGCCTAAAATATTTCTTCAATCGATTGTTTACAACTTTTGGCATGAACAAAATTTTTTTACAAACACGTGTTATACCTGATCTGTACCTAATTTGAAAAATGTCATTTGGGTGAGATAAAAAACTTTACTGAAGCGCGATTTTACAAGACAACCAAACAAACATTGAAAAACCAAATGGCTGCCTTTTAAACAATAATACCTACATCATTGAGTGATTCAATTATAATTACATACATTTTAGAAACATTGTTGAATAACATCGACGCGTCCTCCAAACGCGCTGTCCCATGAGAAATCGTAAATATATTGTTCTGTGATTATTTTCCCGCCATTATTCGTATTTCCTAAAGAGCTTCATTTATGGTGAATAAAGTTAATGTTCAATTCGTCTAGTTCAAATTTATAAAGGTCATATGTAATGTTAGATTATTATTATCGTAAGGTCTTTGTTTCTGGGGTTGAGACTCGCTTAGACTTAGGGTTTAGACTTAGTACTATAATATAAATCTATTTACCTAAGACGTGAATATTTGTAGGTATTTTTATATACGACTAGCTGAGCCCCGCGGTGTTACCCACGTTCGCTATTGTATCGACGGGCAACGCCGCGGGACTAAGCTAGTTTATACATATAAACCTTCCTTTTCAATCACTCTATCTATTAAAAAATCCGCATCAAAATCTGTTGCGTAGTTTTAAACATTTAAGCATACATAGGGATATAGGAACAGAGAAAGCTACTTTGTTTTATAATATGTAGTCAAGACATAATGTACATTGTGAAACGACATTTTCTTTATCAATAAAGTGCTATTTTCAAACAAAAATTACTTCAAATTAGCGCGAAAATAAGAATTAATCATAGCAATTGTATCACAATGTATTGGTTACGTTCATATTAAAGTCTTAAATGAACACTTTTTTATTCTTAAAATATTTTCAAAATGTCGCCTGACGCTCTTCGGCCGACTTACCTAATGGCCGAGTGACGTCATTACGTTACGACATAAAAATGGTACGAAATTTAAATTTGTTTTTCAAATTAGTATTTTACGCATAAACGTTTTATTAGATTATAATGATCTAGCAGTTTTTTTTAGTAAAAAACTAATTATTATGTAATCTTATATCTAATTAAAATAAAAGTCTTGTTTATAATCAAGTGTGTTCATTGGTCAAATTAAATAGCGCACGACTTCCTGGCTTTCTGTTACACACTTCCGTCCCTGTTCATGAAGTACGACGTACATATTTATATACTGAGTCAAAATATGTTTTCTTTCTTCTTTTGATGAAGATGAAATGTCTTTTGAAAAACCAGAAAACGATCTCCTCAAAATATATTTCGTGATTCCTAAGTAAAAGTCGAAAAAAGTAACTTTGACACTATCACTTAGATATATTTTAAGATACCTATATATGCAAAAAAAAAAATTTTTAGATATCATGATTTAGGTTAGTGTTGGATTAATACAGATTAATATTTCAAAATACTTAAATATAATGTACTTATACCCTTACAAAGTCGTGGATGGGCCCTTCGTACTATTCTTGCTTATAGAAGTCAGAAATTATCAAAGTGGAATGACTCGTATAATTCTGATCACCAGTCTGACCAGCTACTCCTGCTCCACTGCCACACTGGTTAATAGCGTGATGTTATAAGAACGGTGGCCTTCTTTAATAAACGGTCTATTTCGTAATAGTATTCTCTTAACATCCGACGTGCACTTCCTACATTTGTACAATTATATAACATAAATTTATGTAATATATATATTTTTTAATATTAGATAATAATATATAGTTTGTATGCATGCATGTTTAGGTTACATCGCTGCTTGAATATAATTTTAAGCAACGCGTATATTTTATTTCTGTATGAAAGTATATGTCGTTTGCTGATTAAAGAATCGGTATTTTCATCATTATCATCATGATTTCATCGTGAGTTTCTTCATCCATATACCTTTAGCTTCTTAACTTTTCTTCTATTAGTTTCACTTTCACGCCGCCTCTAATTTAGTCATTTTTCACTTCTTAGTCCATATTCACACTACTGAGATGCTCAGATGAATCTGATATTCGAACTTAAAGATAGATAATCTTAAAAATCACATTATAGACACATGTATGCATCTCTTATCCGTTTTCTGGCAACACTTTGATCCATGTAGAATCTGGCCCCGATACGTATACTACTATAAAATTAATAAGTACAAAATACTTAACCAGCCATGGCTGTTGATAAAAAAAAGTGCCTAACTACGTAGAAAACCATGAAGTACCTAGTTCAATTGTTTTTTTAATCTAATTGGGCACTCAAAAAAAGTAAGTAAATAAAGCAAAATTGAATCTAAAATTCAATTCGACACAGAATCGCCAATTTAATGACAAATTACCTGTTTGACGGGTGTGCAGTGTAGCGGGACGATTTCTAATAATTTCGGTGAATTTCAAATTTGACGAAGCATAGGCAGAGGAATTTGGGCTCTATGCAAAAGAGATTGAGTTTATTACATATTAGTGTTACATAAAAGTAGTAACATTAAAAAATTAACTTTAGGCATTTCTTTTTAATTTATAGAGTATTTGCTAAATGGGTCCCTTAATTTTTGTTTGTGTTTTTCGTTTATATATTTTTTAATAAGCCTGCCAAGGTGACTCTGCTCAGTGTTATAGAAAGCATGAGTAGGTAGAATCCAAGAGTGTGGGCCACCATTCTCGTTTAATACGTGGGAGAACCACGCTTCGGCATGAATGGGTTCATTTCGTCGGAGAAGTTCGAATAAAAAAAATCTTTTAGTAGCGGATAGCCTTTTTATCAAAGAAGGCCATGAACTATATACATCACGACACGACCAATGTGAGACTAGTGTCATCAGATAATTTTATCAGTGTGAGAGCCACGCATTGGCATGCATGGGCCGACTCGACCGGAGACATACCATGGCCTTACAGAAAACCGGTGTGAAACAGCGCTTGCGCTGAGTTTCATCGAGTGTGTGAGGATACCGGAGGCCGAAACCCTAACCCTGTCCCCCTTCCCATCCCCCAAAGACCGACAACATACTTGTGACGCCTCTGGTGTTACTATCAGGCGATACGTCAGCTTGTTTGCCCCACAGTTCATAAAAAAAAAATATATTCTTGATCTAAGTACAATCTGTTTCTCCATTTTAGCTCATTTATCTTCAATCTAGATTTCCAATTTGAAAGGATTGTATATTTACCTTGAAAGATTAAAAGCATTGAGTTATTTTAAAATTAACTTTGTAAATGTAATTGTCAAAAATGCTTTAATGACTCTTTCTATTTCTTTTTAAAGACTACCACCGCATTATGTAGAAATCCTATCTCACGGGGACACAATGAACCCTCAGACTTAGAAACAAATTGCGGTTAGAATGACTTAGAGGCAATGCCAATCAGATTTTAGTAATTAAGTACCTATACGTATATATAAGGTTAACATGTTCGAAAACGCAAAGCTCCTAAAGTTGTGTATCGATCATTTTATGTATGATTTAATTGTACATTTCTTCTAATTTAATACTATTTACATCATCCATCAAAATAGATTATAGTAGCGTGCAATAGAAGACGCCCAAGTACAGCAGTAGACAGCCATAGGCCGGTAATATAAAAAGATCTATCACGTTCCCTTCGATTTAGACATTTATGTTCCTTCATCATCATCAACTTATTCCAGTCCACAGCTGGACATAGGCTTCCCCATATGTTTTCTCGCACTATTAGGAACAACTGTCACAAAATAAATCGAGTAAAAGAACTTCAGTTAATTTTAAGGTGACAGTACTCATCTAAGACAATAATACTTTAGACACGTATAACACGAACGAAGCTGTACACAAAAATAAGTAATTGTTTGTTTGATACACGAGTTGCCAGACATGCAGCAAATGTTAAAGAGTATTATTCACATAGAACAAAACGAGCCAAACTGCGGACAAGAACTATTATTTCCAATCCAAACTAAAAAACACTTATTATACATTTTTATTAGTATACGCCTACCTACATACACAGTATGTTTATACTGTAATAATAGAAATATCCGATTAGATAGCTAATAAGTTACTTTAAAGCCATTACGGCGGTAAAACTACCATTGAGTCGACATTACCACACAATCAGCCCATCCCCTTTAATAAAATAACACATAATATAAAACTTTCTAACAATTATGGAATATAACGACCCTTTGCACTGTGGTTGTTGGTTTAGCTGCTGAGCGGCGGGCGCCCGCGAACGCTGCGCTACTCTGCAGAGAAAGTTGCCTGTTGACTGTGAGAAAGTTCGCGACATCATACACAGATGTATTTAATGTCATGGAAAATATTTCTGTTCTTGTTTTAGGAATTACTAAATATATTTTAACAGATTATCTGATCTAATAACCAGTGAAATTGACTGTTAAACCAGAGGTCTTAGTTTCTATTCCATAAAGACATAGCACAGGACAAATAACTGGAATGTTTACAATATATATATTTAGATATATACAAGTATATTATCAATAGTCTGGTTACCATAACAAAGGCCCAATTTTTTTTGGAATATGGGGCAAACGAGCAGACATAACGCCTGATAGTAAGTGATTAGCGCCGCCCATGGACACCTAAAACACCACAGGCGTCACAAGTGTGTTGCCGGCCTTTGGGGGATGGGGAGGAGTAGTGGTATAGGCCTCCGATGTCCTCAATCACTTGGTGAAACACAGCGCAAGCGCTGTTTCACATCGATTTCCTGTGCGGCCGTGGTATCACTCCGGTCGGGGCGGCGAATTCGTGTCGAAGCGTGTCTCTCCCACGGTATAGTTTGGGATCAGATGACCTTGCGTTATACGTGAGGTTATCACAAGTAGGCTTCAATCACTTGTGATAAAAGCTTTCCGAAATTTTCCGATTTCCGGGACGGATAAAATGTTTATTAGATCTGCAAATATATTATTTTGGGGTTTTCTACGTAAAGTATACGACGGACGAACGGAATACTGATAGAAGTGAAAACTTGTAATGTAATGTTGTTTGTTAAATTAATGTGTAAAATTATTTTAGAAATTTCATAACGTTTAAAGTAAAATTATCAACATTAATCATTAGCATGTCGTTGACGCGAACCGGCAAGATTTTCCCCTACCGAAAAGTGCTCAACGCGGCCAAAGAACTTCAGCGATGTCAGCATGTCGGTGACGCGAATTCATAAGATTTTCTCCTTCCAAAGTGAGTCAGGCATTTAGTACCCATAGTAAAAGCTCTGCGTACTTTGGGATTAAGATACCTTTGTGTGTCAGATATATCCAATTTCATCTAGGTCAAATATTTTGTAAACATTTGTACATTTATCCACACACATTTTCGCGTGTAATAAAATAATGGAAGTTATATCTAACAACGTGCTCGTCCACTACGTAAACCAGCTGTAAAATAGCATTTTTTATGCTAGCTTTTAATTAAATAATACATAGATGGATAGATAATACTTTATTGGTACACCAAGGATTACACACAATATACAATTCTAAAAATTATAAAAAAAGAAATAATGAAACTGTGATGTACAAAGGGCGGCCTTATTACTTATTGCAATTTCTTCCAGGCAAGCTTTGGATGGACAGGTTTTATGCAAAGCTGGTGCAGGGTATTTACGAATGAGAAAAAAAAATTACGTATATAATACGTTACTAGCTTTTGTAAAACATTTAACACAATATTACATACAGGCATTAAAAGCTATCATTAAATATTTTTTTACCTCAGAACGGGGTGAATTTCTAGCTAACTCCGTACCGCCATACCTATTTTTGTCCTGACAGTTACAAATACATAAATAAAGAATCGTCCTATTTGGTCAAGCTGTTCTAAAGTTATGCGTGTACATACATTTCGACGATTCATTTATTGATATAGATTTGAAAGTATGTCTGTTAAACTTTCACGGCTAAACTGCTGTGCCTATTTCAATCAAATTTGTCATTTGGATACTTTTATTTTTGAGGAAGGGGCTAAGGCTACTCTTTACTGCAATAACCAACAAACTCGCGGGCGCAGCCGCAAGCAAAACCTAGTTATTTATAAATAACATTACTCTTTGGATTTTTTTCTACTGTAGCTACAGAAGTTATAATGACCGCTTCCAATCTACTAAAACTTGTTAAGTTACCACAACTAATTTAGCTCCTAATCGATTAAAATACTAACCTGAAAACTACTTCGTAACTAACGTGTGAGTTTAAAAAAAGAACACAAATTTAATTCTCAATCAGTAACAACTCAATCGAGCAGTGTGGCAACACTAACCTCTTTTCGAACATTGTAATTTTTAGTTGCAAAATGGCCGATATTCAAGTCAAGATGCATCTTTCACGATTGTTGATACGTTGCATGTATGTCGCATAATGTACTTACACAATATACATTTACATAGTCTCAATTGCGGCGTGAATGCAAAATCACTATTTGGTATATTGTAAATAATTTAAAAGTTTAATTTTATATTGTAACTATAAAGCGTAGATACATTAAATATCCCGGTCGCAATAAAACAAATTATTTTAAATCCTTTTTTTTCCTCCGTCTAAAAGATTATTTCATATCTATGAAGATTTGGTATAATGTGACTCTTTGCGCCTGAGCTTTACTTTGTACCATTTGGAAGATTGAGATTGCGTTTTTTGCTTATCAGGTATATTTAAGTGTCAGTACTGCGAAATTTATTATAATATTATTTGTATACCGCTATTCTTCCTTCTTTTTTGTTACTACCTATTGTATTATCTCACAAGACCTTGTTAAAATATGTAATGAACAGCATTAAAGAGTATTATCACTTTAAATATCACCTTTCATTGGGCTACTAAGCTCCGGTGTATCCGAAAAAGATATAGTTATTAGTATGACGACACGAAACGTGAAACGGATAATTGTTTAGACGGATATCCGGCCAACCTCGAAAACCTTTGACTTATCCTTCTCAGTTATCCGTTACACCGTAAACCACTCGACTCATCTCTTTGTGACAACGAATTCAATTAGCTACAGTTACACAATGCCCGGATTTAACTAAACGTAACTATCAGAATTTGTGTATAGCATGCACCTTGCAGCAGTATAAGCGGCAGGCTTTTCTATAAAACTGGCTTTGTACAGGAAGATAAGAAGTACTGCACCTTTTATATGAATTAATTTGACATATGTTATAGCTAAACGGTCAAGATTACATTTTCATTCAGTTTCAATAGGGTACCAAAATGTAATTTGCCATTTATCCGAAAACTTGCGTACTATCCCATAAAAGGCCGCGTAGTCAATAACTATTTATTTGTAGAATTTTCTTTAGTAAAATAATAAAATAGTTAAATAATAAAATATTAAAAAAAAGTTTAATTAATTAATTACAGTATGCCAGGGAAAAAACTAACTTTTCTATCTGGCATAAGTGGCAATGTTGCCAGTCTTTTGGGAACGTTACCAGTAGACGATGATGCGGAGGGGCTATATATAATTAATGTGTTTTTTTAAATTCTGTAGGAGTAAACAAGCCTGCTGTGGTGGTTGTCCGAGTGGGGAACAACCGACCCGACCTTGGAACAAACCCTATCTGCAACCGTTTTACCGGCTACTTAGAAGAAGGACAGCCTCTTTTCTTGCCGTGCAACCCTCCAATGCCGGGGGCGTTCGTCAGCGTCCATTTAGAAGCTTCTACGCCAAGCCAGCTTTCGATTTGTGAAGCATTTGTATACACGGACCAAGCTTTACCGATAGAGAGGTGCCCACAATTCAGAGACCAACCACCTGGCAGTACAGCGACGTACAATGGGAAATGCTACATCTTCTACGACCGGCAGCCGGCCTCCTTCATGGATGCCCTAGGTTTCTGTCGATCGCGGGGAGGTACCCTGGTGGACGAAAGTAACCCTGCACTTCAAGGATTTATCAGCTGGGAGTTGTGGCGACGTCACAGGTGAGTTTATATATCTTAGCTTGCGAATTTCCTGATATTGTTACCTTGGCGATTTGTTTTTTGGTTTTTGATGTTGGAATACAAGTATTTTCAGCGTTAATTATATTCTTTTTGATATTGACTAGTTAATAACATATTTCCTATATATGGTTGTCAATATTGTATACTAAAACAAATTAGTTTGTATTTTGTAACACATATTGTATTATGCATCTTACTATATTTACTTTTGAACTCTCTTTTTTGTCAAGACGCTAAGTCTTCTTTCTGATTGAAAATATTCCTCACAAGTCGGAAAATCGATCTTAGCCATAAAAAGAACCTTCAAACATGGATATTTATTAACTATATTATTGTCTGACCTGTGGCAACGTCGCTAGTGTTCTTTCTGCTAATATAATTGTGACGAGCATCATTACAGCAGATTTGTTCTCTGTCATGTAAGTATGCTTATCACAGTACTTTTTTTTTACGTGTGGAAACCCCCTCGGGCCTTCACCCCACCGGGGTTTAGCGGCGGGGCGGTGTGTCGGAATCGAACCGACTAAAACCACACGGTGTGCCACTCTGCGCCTGAGACGGGAGGGATCCGGGAACCGCTTTCTTACGCCATCCGAATGCTTATCACAGTACTGGCTTAACTTAGTTTCAAATCAGATGGAAGATTGGGAGACCCAAAAAAGTCCATCATCGGCCTACCGCAGTCCACTGTAAGGCATGGACCTCTCCAATTGCGCTCCAATTGATTCATTCCTCGGCTTCTAAAAATGCTCGAATGCTTGAAAATATTTGCCTCCCCTTGAAAGTCAACGCCTTCCCAGCAATAGCTACCATACTCTTTACTCTCTTTCACTTTATAGGAAAATACAGTGTTTACTGAACCCATAAATACAGTAAAGTTTAAATTATAGTCAGTGAAAATTACAGTTATATAACCGATGGTAAACGCAGTCGGCGCGAATCCAATCATGTACTTCTGATAAGAAAGTTAACGCTCGTTTAAATACTTTTAGACGAAGGAAACCTTTGAATTTTACTCGGATAATTAATTTACGTCATAATAGGCTCGACCGGAACAATACCTCGGCCACACAGAAAACCGTTGAAGAGCAATTCTTTCGGTGAAAAGCACCGGAGACCCACACCCCGTCATCATTTCCTAATTCCGGGTGTACTACTATCATACCACTGTACTTAAATGATTTACCTACCTTTAGAACTTCACAAACTATGTTTTAGTTTTACAATGACCTAACTGTGACTACATAGACGTTAAATATTCAAATTTGTTACGGCGCCACGGTTCATCTCAAGCACTTAGAAAGCTATAAGCCGACGTCATATCCGCCTAATGACGTCATCAGTCATTTTTATGGCAGGGCCGACTTTGAAGTATTACTGCTTCCTTACAAGACGATGGGGTAATTTCACACCAGATATAAACCAATGTTGGTATAGAATTGAAGAGAAATGCAGAAAACTATTAAAATAAATATTTTTGTTAAATGGTAGAGACTGTAAAAATTGTTGACATTGTGTGAAGTTAACGGACTTATAGGTAACTAATAATATTCGTAACTATTATTTTTAATATCGTTATGTGAGAATGTACTACAAACTAACCAACTTACGATTTTTATAACTTTCACTTAGCTGACTCGGCAAACGTTTTACAAAAAAAATAGAAAAATATATTTAAGGGTGATCACCCTTATCATTTAGGGATATAAAAAATATATTTTGACCTATTCTCAGATCTATCCGAATTGCACTCAAAATTTTATAAAAATCGGTACAACCTTTTCGGAGGAGTTTGGTAACACCACCGCTACACGAGAATTTTATATATTAGATATACGTAATCACTCTCACAATTAAAACGAAACAAACGACACTTTCAATCCATAAATATTTAGCTTTTAAAAATATAGAGCGTACTGAGGAAATATGCATACATACAACAACCCTCGTTATGCATGTAAATAGGAAAATACTATTGCAACAACTGGTTGTCAGCTAAGTGTAACGATTTCTCCTTTGCCATTAGTTACGAAGCTTACATACATGCGATATCGGGTAATGGTCTTAGATAAACGAGTAATGACAGATATACAAAATAAAATGGACATATATGTATTAATTTACTATTGTAATGCGTATTATAATTATTTTTTATTAGCTACGTTACTAGATTTCAATTATTGAGATCTCATTCGGAAAGTAGAAATAGTACACTTAAAGGCTTAAATCGTAGTAATTACTTTAATAGCTGAAAGTGGTTCGAAGAAACCGGTCCACAGTATTTTTTGTAACATCTACTGCAGAAAGTTTCATTTACTAACTTCAACAAATTTATATTTATATATTAAAATACTAGCTGACAAGGCAAACGTTGTTTTAACATAAAAATAAAATAAAAAATGAAGGGGTTACTAAGCTTTTTAGTTATTTTATAGGGTATGTTGATGGGGTTTAAGGGGTATGTTGGCCGATTCACAGACCAACCCGATATGCACACAAAATTTCATGAAAATGGATCCAGCCGTTGCAGAGGAGTTTGGTCACAAATACCGCGGCACGAGAATTTTAAATACTATTTTAGTCAGCAAAATCAGTCAGCAAAAGGGGGGCATCTATCAAAATAAAATAATTAATTTATGGCAATAATCGAATAAACACAGAGTTCAATTAAAGAAATGAAAGATATTTTTCTTTTTACCCATTTGATTAAATCGAGGAGGAATAGGCACGATGTCGTTGTCTTTACCTATTTAGAAATAAATTTATTTAGAAATCAATGTCGAGTGTCTATTGGGATGTAATCCTCAGGAAGTGACCGCACCTGACACTTGTAGGACACGTGCTCACTGACCGTGCTAACGGTTCCAACGGTTCTGTGTGGACTCTTGTTTATGGGGTAAGATGCTTTGACTTAACTAGGATCCTCGTGAGTTCTGGCCCGTCTATGGTAAACAAAATCTTTCAGTCTTTACGGACCTGTGATTTGACGTGGCCCAGCGTTATCTAAGCTCCAAAAGCTTTCTACACACTTTGCGTTATAAGTTTCCACCTCTAATTTGTCGTTGCTATTTCCATTGAGCTGTAATAAGTGAGAATCGAGATCGAGAAGAAATTATGTCAATTATATACAAATGGTGCTCACAATGGATTCGGAAGGTATCTAACCAATCTTCACTTTCTTTTTAATATTTGTTTTTCTGGAAGCCTAATATGGGATAGTTAGCATCACGCTCAGACCAAAAGGAGCCGATCATGATTAAAAAGAGACACAGACGAAGTTGTGTGGGTTACCTAGTATTTTATATATATTTAAAATAATTATAGGCATTCCACGTACCTAATATTGTTATGAAATACATATTTTATTGCTTAATATTTAAGAATATTTGCGAATTTAGTGCGAATTGTTTATAATATTGTTAGCGTTATATAGTGCCACGAAAATTTAATTTGCAATGCGAATTTTGAAAAAACGAACATTTTTATAGTTGACATTGTATATGATATAAGTAGCGTACTTCATTGCAAGGTTTACAAGTTCACAATCACTTCAAATCTCTTTAAAGAAAAGCATAAGAATAATACCTTCCTTTTAGTAATTCAATTGTACTAAATAAAAATTTTGTCTCATTTTTCATATTACTTTAGACCAGAAATCTGGTATCAATGAATCATATATTATTCTTCAGGAGTGACAGCAGCAGCCAATATTGGATGGGAGCTGTCCGCGACAGGCAGGACCAGGCCAACTGGAAATGGGTGAACGGAAATGACGTCACCGTGTCGTTCTGGAATGCTCCTGGAGGCACTGGAGAATGTGCTCGTTTCGACGGCAGCAAAGGTTGGCTTTGGGCTGACACGGAGTGTCAAGCAAGAATGAACTATATCTGTCAACACCGTAAGTCGATTTTCGTTTAGTTGCCTCTGCAATGTAACTTTTAATGTTATGATAATTTGTGATAATGCTCTGCGAATTGTTATCATCTCAAAGCGATGCTAAAGCGATTTTTTCTTATAGCGGTGCTTATGTCAATGTACAAAGACTTATATAGTATTAACATTTTGATATAATTAATTTATTCCGTTTATTCAAATACTCAGTGTTTATTGTGAACCCAAATAGGGCTGACAGCGTTTTTTTTGTGGTAACCAAAAAAATCTTGCATAAACTTGAGAGTGACAACCTTAGAAGGTATAAAACAGTATATAATCTTCCCAGAACGGTTAACGACACAGTTCACAGACATGTATTCACGACGACAGTATTGATTGATCAGACGGCCTAGTGTGTAATTTCACATCAATTCGCTCTCGGCGGCGAGCGCGTAATTTCGATTGGTGTAGATTCCGCATTGCAATGCGGGCCAATCGTAATGCCGAACTCGGTCACCGTGGCGATTGTTTTAATGTGGAATAAACTCACACTACGTCTCTAATTTAAAACTACGTGCGTATTTTATGAAAACAATACCGTTATTATTAAGTACCTGTATACTACCGTTTATGGTATAGTAACATACTGCTACGTAGTTTCTGTTCAGAGTGTAGAACCTCAACATTTTGAGTGAACGAGCAAGACAGATTCAATAATAGGGATAGGTATCTATTTTAAACTTTATGCGTAACTTTTTATGTACCCTCTTCTAACTGTAATATTATAGTGTGCAAATAAAAAGTTTTATGTCTATCTATCTCTATCTAAGGTTGAAACCGGCTGTCTAGTTGTGCCTAATTACACTTGAATACATACATCTATACAACTTTCAGCATTTTTTATTAAAGCTAATAATATTATCGTGAGCTTTTTCTACTTGATTCTTGCATGAGAATACACTAGTAAAGCGACATTTCTTTAGATACTTCTACAATCTTCTGCTCTAATATAACCCTGTTTCTCCGACTGTGGAGCAAATATAACTAATCTTTGTATTCTTTCTGCAAATCCAATTAGCTATTCTATAATTTTTAAAAAGTTTTCGAGTGTTGTAGCAAACTATTTAATAGACGCTAATTTCTATAATGGGGCCTGATTACATTTTTTTAAAGATATAAATAAGGTAGATCGTAATTTCGTTAAGTAGCTGTTTAAAATGCGGAAAATTAACATTTAAATAATTGCGAGTTACCACATAATATGGTTTACGATTAGTGGATATTGGTAATAATGCTCAAGTCAGGTCATCAAGTCCCTACCTCATGAGTTTTCCTGTCTCTCCTGGCTTACGAAAACCACATAAAACTAGTAAAAATACTTGATATTTACATAATTTTATTTATTGTCAGTTATAAAATGTCAATTTGTTTATTAACTCTTTAATATCTGATTAATTCAGAAAATAGCAAAAGATTCTACAACTGTTTCTATTTCTTTTCAGAGCCGAAAGCCTGTGGCCGTCCAGAACAGCCTCCAAACTCCACCATGACTACTGAAAGCTTCGAAGTTGGAGCTTCAGTGGAGTACTCCTGCGACGATGGCCACCTTCTGGTGGGTCCCACGGTTCGGACCTGTCTCGACACAGGCTTCTATGATGAATTCCCGCCAGTCTGCAAACGTAAGTTTTACAAGTAAAAGTATTTTGAAGAGTTAGGTAATAAAGAAGTGAGAATAGCTTATTTATAAAAGAAATCGTTCGGAATGTCGGTCCTCAAAATTTGTCTATGATCACAACCAAGGGGTCTTTGTTAAGTGCGTTGGCTAAAGAAAACGTTAAATCAGAGATTAAGAAGTTTTAACTTTGTGTTATCTGATACTATTTTAACTGTCGGTCCTGCTCAAAACATATGACCACATTGAGTGTTTAGATTAAAATAACAGTTCAAACGTATCTGGTTATATTTATTTCAGTTTTTATTTTCGTGTTATATACTCCTGCCTAAACATATTAAATGTTAAATAATTAATATATATAATTAAATTTTACATCGTAAAATTTTAATGCGGGGAAGTTATATATAATGCTTATCGGCGTGATAACTTTCATATCACAATACAGGTTTAGCAATTACTTCGTAGTTCAGTATACTTGCATTAGATGGCACTGAAGTATGTTTCCTTCAACCCCCTCCACCTCTTTCTATTTTGGGCAGTTTGTGTCCAATTGGGATAGGTCTTTTCAATTTCTTCAAAACCAATTATTTAAATTACAAATAAAAACTCAAATACGTTTTACATAATGTTAAAAATTTTATCTCAAAATAAAATTTTTAGGTATCGACTGCGGTTTCCCGGCTGAGATCCTTCATGGCTCTTACGAGTTGATCAACGCGTCAGTCTCTTACCTGTCGCACGTCCAGTACTCTTGCCAGCCAGGCTACGAGATGGTGGGACGGTCACGACTCGTCTGTGATATAGATGAGAGGTGGAATGGACCTCCGCCGAGATGTGATGGTATGTACTTCACATAAAACCTTTCTTGCTTTTAGTTTTGTAAGTGGTCGTGCACTAGTCGATGTTGTGGATGTTTAGGCCCCTAAAACCTTATAACATAACTTAAAATCTCGCCTTCCCAAAGGGCGTCCTGGTTTCGTTACCAAGACATACATCATTTGTTTCTTCCACATTCATCAATCGCTGAAGGCATACTCATCGTTATTTTACACGGACCTACATCACCAACATAGTCGGTAAATGTTCGAAGTGAACGACTTCTTCCAACACCTCCAAATACATTTGCTCTATTAAAAGTACTGCATTAATTGATGAATACTTTTTTTCTGGTCGAGTCTGGCCGGCTAATATAAAATAGATGTGCCAAAACACTATCCTACAGTAAATAAGTTGATGGACGGATTGAACCAGAACCAGTCTACACCAAAAAACTCACTTACAGTGGTACAATGTGAAGACCCACCTCGAGTTGCGAACGCTCGTGTGTCTTCGAGCCACAACGCATCAGTGTACGGTGCCATCGTCGAGTACACCTGCCTCAGGGGGCACAAGCTTCAAGGCGCTAAAAAGATCTCTTGTCTGGCTACTGGCTTATGGGATAAGCCGACACCGACTTGTCAACGTAAGCTCCAACTATACCCACCACCTTACTATTTCTCTATAAAAAGGCATTTGTTCTATTAGTAGCAAAATAAATATATTTATATATATATTGGACATTAATACACAACGCCACCTAGCTTCAAATTACGCAAGCTTGTATTGTGATAGCTAGATTGACTGACAGAATTCTTTTTTTGTATATACACACATATTATACATTGAAAACACGTAAACTCCGAAACAAATATTTGCAGATCATACAAACTGATCCGACCCGGGAATCAAACCCGAGACCTCAAGCATAGTAATCGTATACGCTACCACTGCACCACCGAGGTAGTTACTGAGGTAGCAGCAAAGCAAGTTTAACAAGAAGATATTCTTCTTTTTGTTAAAACAGTGGTGTATTACAGCGTAGAATAAAATAACACATTATTTTTGTTTCTTAATGGTAACTTAAATGATTCTGAATCATTATTTATTATAGTCTTCTTGGTCTTGTTCTTTACCTTCAATGAATCTAGTAGAAAATACATTAGAGGAGATATACCAGGGACAAATTAAGGATAGCATTACGTAGAAAGTTTGAGCAGACTATTGTTTTTTTTATATTTGTGAAATTTATTAAGCTTCACACAACTCTAATACATTTAAATTAAACCGTGTACCAACATCAAATTGAGAAAGTTTCAATTTCAACAGCGGAAGAACAATTCACAACGACAGTGTCAACGACGACCACGACTGCAGCGCCGACCACGCCGCCTGTGTTCATTTCATCGACCACACCTCGACTGATCCTGTCAAGTCCAACAAAAATACGCACTACACCTCGACCTGTATCATCACCCACGCCGTTCATTACCTTTGATCCACCGCGTAGATTAAAAATTAAGACGACCACAGAAAGGCCGACCACGAAACCGTACGAAAGGCCACCAGAGAGGAAGACGACTTCCCCCGACAATCACGAATCTCCTACGAGTCATATCCCGCATATCATTGTTGCGAGCCATCCGAGGGAAAACCAGGTAAGGACAGTAATACTGACAGAAGTAATAATAATAAAATAAAATATTAATTAACAGACCCGGCAAGTGATGTTCTTCTATGAATACATAAGAATATTAAATAACAATGAACTCAACAGTAAGAATAGGAACAAATTGGTTTACCATAAATATGGTTATAGGGAATCAACTCTTAAATGTCGCGGGCTGCAATTCTGACATACATAATTTGAGAAACTTAAATACAGTGCACGAAATGAAAGCTCTCAAATTCTTCCCTGCTATGTTTCACTTACTTCGCAATTTTAAATAAGAAAGTTAATAAATCCCCTTATTTTAGATCCTCGGTACCGGCAACAACATTCGTGCTGAGCAGACTCCTCGCGTCAATGTTCCGCAACCAGTGGACGGAGAACGACGGGACCCCGTGGGCGCGAGGCTGAACATCGGTGCCGTGGTCGCCCTGGGGGCCTTCGGAGCCCTCGTGTTCCTCATCGCCATTATTACCACCATTGTCATTCTCGTACGAAGGTGAGAGTCCTGTTACGTCAACAAATATGGTACATCGAACAGCCATCATGCATAATCTATTGTAACGTAAAAAAATACTATTGAAGTTTTTCACTGAGTGTATAGTTACATATAGAGTTATTCATATATATGTAATAACATTTATTATATCAAATTTTACCTAGATATTATTATATGAAATAAAACGCCACCTATTGACTGACTTTGAAAGTTTAGCGAAAAGCCAATGAATTCAATTTTTCAATGAAAATTCAATTTAGCTAATATCTTACTTATTTAGGAATATATAAAATATGTCTGTATATTTCATCTCAAATATTCAAACATTCGATATTATAAGTTATTATATTAAAATGTATAGATTGGTCACCTGAGGTATAAAAACTGTATTTAAAGAATAATAAAGTAGCTCGATTTACCGCCAAAATTAGACATTTTCATAATTCCTCACAATTAGACGTGCAAGTGTAAAACAAAAACAACAACCCATAATGTCCCACTGCTGGGCTCGGGTCTCCTCTCAGGAGAGGGTTAAGGCCATACGTCCCCGCGCTGGCCAAGTGCGGGTTGGGGACTGGCAAGAATACGTTGTGGCTACGTAAATCTTGCCGTACAAAATTTTATAATAAAGATGTTTGTTCCTGGGCTGCGTAGTCCATAGCTATATATTTTGCTGCAAGCCGATTAAAATATTCATTTTCTTCTATAAAAATCTTGGCCCTATATTTCTTATGCTATTTATTTTATACTATATTTTTCAAAATATATATTCTATTTTCTTGTAAAAATTCTTGCTACTCAACTCGATTTCTGTCTTATTATTTTTTATTATATATAGTAATGCCTTATTCTCTGCTATTCTACTTTTCTCTTCCAATTAAACCAAAATGGATTTTTATGAACATATTTTAAACACCCTGAATAGAAAATGGTCAATGTGAGATTTTTGGTACGATAAACTCAGACACGTATGATTAAGTAGGTATAATTTGGCATTTAAACTTGGTAATAGAGTGTTCATTAGTCTAATGAAAAAACGTACTCCGTCTCGGAATAATCTTACGTATTTTCATTCCTTTACACCTTATCGCTTATATGTCCTGTGCCTGTGTGCAGGCAAATGAGAGGAAATATATTCGCCATTGAAAAAAATATTTACCTACTTTGAAAGGCCCGGCGATGTGAATAAAATGAAAAACAATCTAAAATATTTCACATCCGTCATTCTATCACTAAGACTGAACCTGTGTGATGTCAACCAGACTGCTGATCATATTGAACCAACACAATTTAAACTATATTTAACAAATTAACATGACAAAATGTATTATCAATCTAAGAGGTACCGTTTGACGTTTTATACTTTTCACCTTTATTTAAGCGTTACTCCCACAATGTGAATAACATTAGGGTTGATTTAAAAATAAAAAAAATGATCAAATAATATTACACACGAGTACCTCATGCTTACTCAAATGATCAAATAATATAACATTGACAATCGAAATTCTGTTTTAAATTCATCTACCATAAACAATCGTTTAAATAAAAATTCTTAACTATAGTTTAAATAAGGTATCAAAGTTTGTATAAAGATAATATTAATATGTAGCGATGTTTTGAAAAATGTAATTTCTTTGTTGAGATATTACAAAAAAGAGTTGATGTTTTGTTAAAACACCTCGCAAATCTGTAAAGAGTAATTCATTTCGCATTCTCTTGCGAAACTTTCTGCACACATTTATTGGTGATAAAAGTACCCTTGACACTACGATACTTATCTATCGACACGTTTAAACCCTCAATCGTCCGCCCATTACAAAGTAACTTGATACATCAGCGGGGGTCCAAAGCGACCACCCCCGGCGGTCCGCGAGCTGCCGTCGCGGTGGTACACGCTCTTGGCGCTTCCATTCCCTGATCAGCAAGTCGGCAGGCGCGAATTCGCCAGGACCCATCGCCACACGCATCGTGCTGGACACTTCTCCAACCCATTATAGCCAGTGCGTTTGTTTTAAGGTACTACGTTGACATGGTGGTTGACCACCCGTAAATAATACCGTGAAAACTGTTTTACAAGACTGTTGGGTGAAAGTCAAAACTGTTATAAATAAGCATGCTGAGCTAAGAAGCGTTTTGTAGTCGTATTCATATTTCAGACAATTATTACTAAATATTTTATAATCGACAATTACTTTCAAAATCCTTTCTTATACACTGAAGGAAACAGAAATAACATATATATAAACATTATATTTTAATATATATGTATTTATTTAACCAACCACCATGTCATCGCTACACGCACCGGTATTGGAACGCACGCGTTAAATTATATTATATACAATTATATACACTGCCTAAGAAAATAAAACTCAATTTTTACAACACAGCTTCTATTACAACAATGTATCATTTACTTTTTATTATTTCAGTAAACACATCCAATATTTAAAATATTAACTACAAGCTTTATTTTTCCACATGGTAACTTGAAAACAATATGCACTGCAATGCCTTCGCGCCGTCTTTCACGAACACAGACTATAAATATATCACAAATGTGCACCATTCACCAATACTGTACATAACATATAATTTAGATATGATATACTCATTATATTATCAACAATAATATCTGCTAGTAAAATGAAATTAAGAACTGGACACTGATGAATGAAGTTATTTCATAACAATTTAAAGATGTGCATTGAATAGGTGCTAATATTTAAAGTTAGTTCCAAATAGTCTTTCTTTTAATATATAGATGAAAATTAAAAAAAAACCAACACACGTTCAGTCTAACTTCTTAAAAGTCTATTGTCGCAATATCTTTGGGAGAAATTATATGGTAAAAAAACAATGTAAATTCAATAGACTAGTACAATTTTTTTTTTTAAATACGGTGACTATACTGTTAACTTAGAATGAATTATGTTAGCAGGAAACACAACGACGGTAAGCGGTATAGACATCACGTGTCCCCTGACTGCAACACCGTTGGGTCACTGGACTCCTCCTCATCAGAGTCCAGAAGTGGGCTCAACAGGTACTACCGTCAAGCGTGGGAGGAGCTACATGAAGCTGCGGGTGCTAAACACGGCCACAGAAGACATGAGCGGGAGGCTCCTAAAGATGGATCAGAACTTGTGGTATCTGATGTGTATCCTGCTCCACACGCTAGGGACAAGAGACGTCATCACCACCACCATCATCACCGTGAGCCCAGGCACCCTGACTTTCACTCCCCCCATCGCCCCCACCATAATCATAAGCCTAGGTATTAATATAAGACTGCTATTCTGTGCTAATGTATCTCTATTGTGTTTATGTATTTAAATTCGTTATTTCTAATTGAGTGTGAGTTGACTGAATTAGAATACAAATAAAAAATGAACAATAAAAAAAAAACAACTGTCCCGCCAAAACGCAAAACAAAATGGCGCCTTTATTTTAATGTAGCGAGTATCGTTCGGGGTATAGGATTCTTACGATAATTATGATATCACTGTAGACGCTAAGGCTAAAAAAACGTGTATTTACTATGCGCGCAAATTTTGGGCAGTTGTACACCTACTTTTTAGATACTGAAATACAGGAGCGAAGTTATTTAACATTATTTCACGAAAGACAGGCACATTGAGAAGTAAATCGGAATTACAAAAATACTAGTTGAGTTTAATGTGATAAATACGAGAAAAAATATATAACCGGTCAATTGATTGTCGGACTGGACTACCATATTTGGGGTTCCACAGCAAATGGAGAAATTAAAGCATAAAAATTTGATTTATCCTTATATCAATATTTGTTGGTAGAATATACGTAATGAAAAACAAATAAATTTCAAATGCGTAGGTCATCATCACAAGCCTTTAACTGTTGGATTGTCTATAATACTTCTAATTAGAAAGGAAGTTTAGGCCTGCTATTCTACGCTGGCCAAACGAGTTGTCATAGATTTTAAATTTTTTCAATTGATAGGTCAATGAAAAGTTATTTTGGACGGAACCGACGGAACCCCACAGACTGTTATATATTTCTAGAAGGAGTTAAAATGTATATCTTTAATTTAAAAAAGTATTTCAATAAAAGGTTTATTAAAAATATTTTTGTCACAATAAAATCAATAAACGTATTTATATTTTAAAATCATTTATAACTTGTTTGTTTAGAAAAGTATATGAACGAAATTTATTTAATAAAGCAGGCGCAGTCGATATATTATTAGGTAAATAAGCCAATGTACCAAATAAGAAAACTACATAGGTGTTTAATATGTTATTTAAATATTTTGCGTAAACTACTTACAACTCGTGCTTACATCATAATGATAATTGTTTTTAAATATTTCTTTTAAATTAAGAAAATAATTTATAACATAAAATGTATTTACGATCAAGTGAAGTGATAACCTATCACAGATTATCTACTTAAAAATAGTTAGGCTATTCTTCTAGCTCTAATACCTCTATTTAGGGATGGGACATTAACATTTTTATAAACCAAAATGTATTTAATTATAGAATACACTCATAGACAACAACCTTTTTTAAGTCTGACGGAAAAAGTATTTCCCAAACACAGTACCTTCTTAACATAAACAGTATAATAAAATATTAATAATAATAAGTACAATTATACATACATTACATTCATACATACGGCAATATTATAACATACCCATCTTTTTTTCTGCTTTAACTATGATTACCTTGATCTTTTCTTAATATATTTATACATATTGTATTATTTCAAGTTTTCAGTCGATGTATTAGTTAATAAGCAGTTATAACGATTTGTACATAGCTATATTAGTGATAAGTAAAATACGAAAGATTAGATTGAAGATAATCATTGTTACACCGCTCTAACTTTCCTATCTAGTTTGTATTAATTTTGTTAATAAATAATTTATTTAAGCAACGCGAATTGTCCATAGTATATATTTACGTTTCAACGAACTTTGTTATGATTACTTTGATAGATGTCGGCTAAATTATTACATTTTAAAGTTCAAATTGAACATCATTTACGTTGAAAGCTCATGAGCCCGAGAGTAAGTAAGTCCTTTTTTACATAGAGCAAAAGGACCACTGAAATCTGTCATAATTTGCGAGGGGAAATCTACACATTTTAGACTCGCATACAAAAGCAAACGCTTGTTGCTACGAACTCAACAATCAAAACAACAATTATGCTAAGCCTAAATAACCAAGTGTCACACTAGTTTCAAAAAGTCCTTCATACACTACTAAAGATCAGTCTATCAACATCATAACAATTAAAACAAAACATTTTGAATTTACCACAAACATGTGGCTTATCAGCGTGACGCGTAGGCTCATTTCCCCTTATTGCGACTTAAACTTTGACTTCTGTCTGTCCCTTTCTAGGAACGCCGTTGCTACCGTTTTGCTGTATGCTTTTTTAATATTTCTGTTTTTTTTTATTTAACGTACATCCTTGCTTTGTCATGCTGTCTTAAAGGTACGATTATTCTAAATTTTGTTTTTAAAATATTGAGGACTTGTAATAGTAAAGTTTCGATTTCGTTTTAAAATATTTTTTTGCAATCTAATGAGTAATATAGCATCGATGACAAGTATTTCTGTTTAACAGGTAAAAAGTTCGCATTGAGACCTTCCATTTTGTTTTCAGTGTCTTTTTAATGCATTATATTTTACTGTGTGGTACAAAATAATTTAAATGTGGAAACTAAAATGAGTACAAGTCGTGACTGACGATGCTAAAAGGAATATGTAATGTGCCATCGAACAGGCATGAGTATGACACGCAGTTTGTGTATTTATTATGTACGAGATAAATAGTAATTATATATGTAAATATCACCAACTAATGAAGGCATACATTATAATATATTGCTCAATGCAACAATTATTACGATTATTAGTAAGTAGGTTTTTTACTGTGCATGGATATAAGACAATATGTAACGAAGAATAAGGCTCAAAAATTGTAACGAATCAAAGTAATAGTAGTATTAAATGTTTGTGATAATTTTGAAGTGTTTTATTAGTTACTACTTTAATAGTGTAGCGACTTCCAAATACAACGCAAAATCGATGTGACCCCGTTGATGATCATCGCTGTGGGAGAGAACAAGATCGTATTGCTGACATGCTTCCTTGAAGGCTGCCTCCTATCACGTCGAGGTCACCACTTTGGAGGAACGGGTGTGATGTTCCTTTAACAAAAGGAGGATCCTCCGACCAGGCCAGGTGATCATCGCTGAGTCACTGGGCAGTTATGATGTTGTATATTTGCCAATCGGCCCGAGAATTTCTTGTGCGCGATTCAGGATTGGTAGTTTCTTCGTTTCCTCCATTTTTTTTTTAATTTATTTTACTTATATTACATATGTTACAGTCTGAAGTCTGCCAAACTGTAGGACAGTTTGTCGGCAGTGTCATTACACCGTAGTTCGATGTATCTTCGGTTGACGATGCTGTAGCCTGGTTCTGTTTTGTGTTGTATGTGGATATCGCCACAATTGTATTTGTTAATACTATGAAAACTACAGCACAACTTCGTTAGCGATGAGCGATGTTATATGAGAACCATATCTCTATGTAAGCACTCACACAAGCTCCACGGGAGTTGATAAACACTATAGAAGATATACCCGTTGGCCAAACTAGTCTGAGCTATATCTGAGAACTGGAAAAATCTCGAAAAAATTACTATAGTCTTGACCCTTTCCGGAGTACTTGCTCTCGCTGAGATCCATATACTAGGATACCAGTGATATTACAGCTGTTGGATAACATTAAAGAAAAGAAGAGAACTATTAATATCATTTATTAAATTCACATCATAAAAATAAAGTTATACTAACAACAGACTTAGAATAAGTATTACATTTAAATAATACAATAAGGCATTAAATACTAAAACTCATACTATTCATCATCAACAAGTAATTTCGAACTATTGACAAAATCAGACTTAGGTACTACAGATATACAGCATACGCCAACGGCTAATAAACTATCGGGTCCAGGCGATTGGTGATAAAAATTAAATTCTTTAGGTTTTAGGGTTAGTTGTAGGTTTTTATCTGCATAAGATAAAAACCTACAACAAATGTGGATGCCATATATCGATGTCTGACTCAATCAAACAACAGCCTTTAACAGATATGGCTCCTTAGAAATGAAATGCTGATTGGTTTGGCAAAATTATGCTGAGCCTTAATAACCACCCTAGCTTTATGCTCTACATAAGATCAATCTATCAGTATAGTCGGGAATTGTAGTACAAATTACTAAATGACGGTTTCCGAGTACATTTACAACTATCAGTAGCGGCAACTAATCTAGACAGCGGCGTCGGTATCGTATTAAGCGGAGGTCGTAATGGCTTGGATTGGACAGCTGCCAAGTTGTCAGCACTGATGATTGGGCCCGTAGGTCGCACCATCCGGTCCCGTTCAGTGCGCGTTTTCTCATATTGCTGAGCGTTCGCGATAGTCCTCTGCAACGCAGCGATACTATCTGTACGAGCTGGCAATCGTTCCATGTTATTGGTAACTTCTCCCAATTCGGCAGTATCCGTGTCCACAATCTCCTGAGGATCAAGAACCATTCCAATATTCTGTTTCAATCTGATGGAGCCGTCTCTAAAGATCAAATATACATTCGCCTGATCTAATACTTTCAGGGAGAATTGTTCATTGATCTTCAAAGCTTTCATTCGAATTTGGAAAGGTTTAAAAGCTTGTGACATCTTTTTACTTTTTTCTTTAATAAAATTGTCGAACTCAATTGCTAGCATTTCTTCATTGTCAGAACGATCTTTAACGTCCGCCGCTCCCCCCATTTTTAATATTTTAGGGTCTTTGTGAGCCATTTGCGTATCGATCATGACCTGCTGTAGAACTGGCGGGTCGTTTAGCGTGTGCCACTTCCAATGAGTCACGGGTCCGATACCACGATCTAACAATATCCCATCCGTTTGATTGTATTTGATTCTGCCAACAAAGTGGTTTATATGAGGGAAACCCCAAATTTTTGTATGCGTAGAAGTTTTAAGGAAACTTTAACCCATTTCGGACTTTTAACATTTAAAATCTCTTAAAAAAAATATTTAGAAATCGAGAAATTATTATTTCACCAGTTGAAATTTAATTAAAAAAAAAACCTCTAACTAACCGTATTTTACCGGTGTGATCAAACACTACGCCGTTGCCTTGATAATCAAAAGTTGCAAGCACGGTGACAGGCCGCGACCGACCACGCTCGTCGGGCTCGCCACTGCTGTACACCACATACCGCTGTTGTGCGTTGGCCTCTGCAAGAGTGGTATATTAGTGTTGATATACCTATCGGTATTTAGCGAAGTTAAGCAAAACAACTCAGTAATTTAATATATCTATACAAATAAATAAAATTGGAGAGTCTGTTTGTAATATTAAAATAACCGCTTTTCACTAAATGCATCTTCGGGTATACTCCTTACTGTAATTTTAATGCATATTAGGTATGGTACACATACCAAAATATCATTTTTTAAATTTTTGTCTGTCTGACTTTCCATCTGTCTCTCTGATTCGCCCCGTTGCGTTACCTGGGGTAACTATAGTCCCGCAGGTAATACCTCGCGACTCATCGAGTCGTATAGAAGACCGTATAAAATATATGTCATGAAAATGAATTCATATTTCACGCGTAGGTAAATTAACTCTACTTCAGCTGACTTAGCTTCAGCAGTAGCTTAACTTCGCAATTTTTTTAGCAATGGATGTATTTTATTTATCGAGGAAGGCTGTATAACATCACGCTACGACAAACAGGAGCAGAGAGTCAATAAAATGAGACGCAGACAAGTTGTGTCAGCGAAGTTTGTTACTAATGTGCTTAATGTGGACCACAAGACAGCAAAACAACACTTCTCCACGTAAGTGTCGTAGCGTGATATTCAGTAGCACATATATTTCTATAAAAGTTTTCTTAATGTTCGAGCTACTAGACAAGCTAGGCAAGAACCAGTGTAACCAAAAATGGTTTTGGATTGAACTTACTCTTGCCTATAACTTTGTCCACTCCCAACTCTGCTGTTATGATCAGATGTAACTTTGTAAATACCTTCCGTGTTGTAATAGTCGAGTGCTAATCGACCATTTCTGTAGTACCACCGACCACGGCCATTATCGTCAATCTCGGCCAACTTATCGCCAGATTCATAAGTCAATTCACATTTATTTTTATTGTGTTGAAACCAATCAAACTCGGGCTGTGCCGGACGCATTCGATACACGTTCATCTAGAGTAAACAGACGAAAGCACAACACTAGAAAAGCAATAACTGCATTAAAGAAGCACTATTGCGCTATAGTCAGCTCGTAAGCACTCGTAACGTCATTGCCGTAGCATGTGTGGTGGTTACAGCGCCATCTGAAAAACACGCACCATATTATGGAATAACTGTTAATCATGAATCACGAAAAATACATTTTCCCGCCAATTAGTAATTACATAACTTTCCAACATCAACCGTTGGGACACGTCCCGTCAGGCATGATTCTCTTGCCTGATTCGAGTAGATTTCATGTGTGGAGCGGTAGATGTGTTTTCGGTAGGTGCCATACTGCTTCAGTATGTTTTATTGCTTTCTCTGCCAGCACGCATGTTTTAACTGCTATTGACGCCACATGTGAATTTGGGGACAACGTCTAGATTAAACATTATATCAGCAGTTTAAATAAATAAGATTACCTTTCGAACGACTTTCTCCACTGGAAGTACCGTCCACCCCTTTTCAATAAAAGTACGATCAGATAACGAGTATTTCAGTATACCGTCTTCCTACAATAAATCGAAATTACAATTCACGTCAAATAAGATGGACGCGTTTAAAACAAAAGCCACCCTCTATCATGAAATGTAAAAGTTGGCAATTTAGGTGTATGTAAATGGGTCTAATAATCGATGCAATAGAAACTTTTAATCCTGGATGGTGTGCCGTGTCGGCAACAAAAAGTTTCTACGTATGCGCAGCGCCTATTAATCTACTACCAAAAAAATATTAAGAATCATTTCAAACGATCGGTCATTCATCATTTGGCGTTTGAAATATAAATTCCAATAATTTGACTTTCATTTCAATGAAATGAAAAACAAAATGATAATAATTTAAATATTATCACCAGTTATAATACTTACGAAGTAATGTCGGGAATTCAGAAAAAGTTTTTCAAATTATGGAATTTGAATTGCATTTTGGTGGATGAGTAAAAACTTTAATCTGGCTGATTTATACGGATGATTTTATGACAGCTGTCGTTTAGTGTTTGAATGTCTTTAAGCCATAGTAAGAAGAGGATATTCGATTACGATTAAAAATGAACGATCATCAACACAATATAGGAAGCATCACTATTCGTTGAAAATAAGAATTTCTCTTTTTTTAAGAATTTTGCATCACGTAATCACAAATATAGCTAAGAATCGCGGGTGTATTTATATTTCAGTATTGGAATAGAGAACGGAATTTTTTTTTGGACATGGGCATAAAAATGACAATACATTATGAATTATTAGATAAACCTCAGATTAAATTATATATGTATATGTCTTGATAGAACATCGCACAACAAAATATCGAAAAGAAATCAACTTAGGTACTTTTCGAATGATAGTATGTTATAAATTGTGTTCAGTGTTGATATTTTTTTGTTTGACTGGTGATATTGATGGCAAACGAGCAGATGTATCGCCTGATGGGAGCGATTACTGCCGCCCATGGACACCCGCAACACCAGAGAAATCACAAGTGCGTTGCCGGCCTTTTGAGAAGGAGTTCTCTCTTTTCTTGAAGGTTTGAAGGTTGTATTGGTCCGGGAATACCAAATTTACCCGAACGTTACATTAACTAACAAAAAAAGGTGTCAAAAATTATAATTTTTAACAATCTCGTAGCAAACTTGCTAAGCTTAGAACACTCGATCGAGTCTGTTTTTGACAAAATAAATAATCAAAATCATCCGTTTTGGAGGTATGATGCCGCAAGGACCCACAGACAGATATATATATATATATNNNNTATATATATATATATATATACACAGACACATAATCCACACCGACGTGACCTACTTATACCTAAAAAATCATATTTTAGAGAAGAATTTACACTTATTTACACAGACAGGACAAAACCTTTATCCAAATTTACTCTCTACACTACACTTTACACTCAACCTCAAAATATACTCATCATAGCTTTTGAATGGTTTGTCCGATTTGAATAATTCAAAAAGTAATTAATAAGTACTGATAACCTTGAATATGAAATGATTTATTTGGTTAGGGAAAAGGATAAACAAATAATTAGGCCTAGTTTGTATCACGCCACTCTCACATACTTTAACATAAAAAAGTAGGTATTCTGATATAACTGTAGTAGTTAGCTAAATGATACCGCAGACTTTTTTGTAGACATTGATGTCTTTTATAAAAATGTATTATATACCTTTTCTCCATTGTCAATAGCTTCTACATCGCACGCGATTTAGTGGGTATTTTTAACACCTTGGGTTGATTATCGAGGGTTTCATAAATACCCCTAACTTTTGTAAATATTAAATAGCCTTTGTTACTCGAGGATAAGTTAGCTTTCTTATAGTGAAAGAAATTATTAAAATCAGTTCAGTAGTTTTTGAGTTTATTCGTTACATACAAAAATACAAATATTGCCTCTTTTTCTTATTTCAAAATGTTTCTAAACTAATATTAGGTATTTACATATGAAATTAACGTATTTTCGCACTGGTCTCTTTGATCTGAAATATACCCTTTTTGGTTAAGAATTCCAAATTCACAATTACAAATTAATTTAACTGGTATATTTTTGAGTTTCGAAAATAGTCATTCATTTGTTTGTCCTCATTAGTTCTTCCTTTGGCGTAGCTCATCTCGCATAGCCCCATGGACGACCGGTGACCAAAGTGGATAGTAAAGAATTAAAGGCTATTGTGAAAGCGGATCCATCGCTATGAGTGATTAATCTGTTTTATTAAGAAGCAAAAAGAGAAAATAAAAAAGCTTGAACGACGGGTGAAGCGAAGCGATCCAGCAAACACGCGTCGACGACGATTTTAAATCGGGTCCTGTGATGATGAGTGGTTTCTGTACGATAATTGGAATCACTCGTCGCACTGACTGAACCCTGGAGATCCAACCAAATCCTGCCCCAAGCGAAAATTAACTCGGGATAAGTTACTTGTGAGTATCTTATTTTGAGCTTTGACTAGCGCCGGTGTTGTTCACTAAAGCTTTCTTTTTTATTAAAGTTCATTGATGGCAACTGTAAACCATGATGGAACAACTAGCTGCTAAACAACAGAGGCTGGTCAATCATTTTGGGCCAATGCTGCTTCAGGACAACAGACCACACAAAACTAGAGAAGCTGCAATTGGACATCCACCGTACTCCCCGGACCTTACTCCAACAAATTACCATTTTCCCGAAATTCGGATAACTTCGATAATCAGGGCTGTCCAAACCACCTCCAGAGAGGTTATTGATTCTCACCCAATGGTTTTTTTTATAAAGGGATCAAGGAACTACCTATGACATGGCCAAAGTGCCTTGATAATAATGGTACTCACTTTCTTTGATTAATTAAATATATTTTACAAAAAAGAAATATTTTATATACCTCCCACAGAAAACGTCAATTTCATATATACATATAATTAAAAAACTTCAATTTTTTAGCTAAATAATTCTTCAATATATACAAATTTATGACAAATAAAATTACAGATTAAGAAACGAATAAGAAATAACAGATATTAATTATATCGAGAAAGACTTTTGGTCAATAAGTCACTACACTATATTCGATTTGTAAAATGAAAAGACCTTAGAATTACCTCCGACACGATTAAAATGTTACATTACTAAAATAAAAAAACAGAAACCACAGAATGTAACTCTTTTAAGGCAAATTGCAGAAATGAAGAATCACGCTATTATTTAATACTATTTGTAGAAATTTTAACTGAACTATGCCGCATTGCATTAAACGATCTCAGTACTTATAACTTATTAGATTAACAAAAAAAAATTGATTGAAATTACAATAGTTTTATGGTGAGTTCGATTAGTGCATGGTTGTATTCTGTCGTTACGGAACGTCAGTTTCACCTGTGAAATTCACCTTTTAAGATCGAACAAACTATTATATTATACCACCCCATTCATAATTATGTAAGCTAGTCAGCATTATATGACGTTCATTGTACCAAAGACTACGCTCCAAAAGGATATGATGAATAGACTGTTCAGAGATAAAGTCCAGCTGACTCTAGCTTTGAACAGCGTAGACACACTGGTGATTCGACCAATATAATGCGTATAGTAATTCTTGAGCTACTATGCAGAAATAATTATAAGAATGTGAAAGATCCTTGTTTCAGCACAAATGGGCTTCTACAGGAATGATACCACGATTTTACAGAAAACCGGTGCTAGGCAAATTGTTCGTCACAACAAAGAACCAGTAAGATCCTTCACCAGATAATGGGGAAGTCTTAAAGGGCGGCAACGTGGTTACATACAAATGATGTTGCAGTTATCTATGGGCGTCTGTGGTAACCTCACAACAGGTGGCCCTTCAGCTCAGTTACCCCTTTTGCCAAAAAAAGCCACTAAACGGCTACAAAACGTATCCAAATCCCTGTCAAGCTTCCAATCCAACTATCACCCTAATTGTTCACTCCATACCGTTCAAATTTTATTTAGTTTCGTTATTATATTCATACTTTTGTAGAAAAAGTGGGAGCCAGTCGTATGGCTATGGTTATATCAGTAAAAAAACCTGACCTTAGCACAGTCTGTGCTTTTCAAATTAATTAACACACGCTCTCCGGGTTTCCAATTACACACATTCATCGTCTTTCATGAAATTTCTTCCACAGATCATAGAAAAGCTAGAGATAAGATAATATGTACATAAAAATGAGTTTCCACTTAGTGATCAAATACTGTGTGAGGGTAAACACTTAGCCATGCTTCGGCATAAATGGGCTCAGTTTGACCCGACGAAGCTACAACCTCAAAGAAAACGGGTTGTAACCTATTCTTTCGTTATTTTTCACCGAGTCCAAGAGCCCAAAGATCTCTCTCTGTGTTTCTAGGAGAAACAAAGCACCTGTGACACATGAGTTGCAGCTGTTACAGGTATCTATTCTATGGGTGATGGTAGTTAACTACTGGATGAGCTGTCCCCACATTTACCCCTTTTATACAGCAAAGACCTCAGTAATCGTATTTAAATAAATATGACTTACCTTATTTTTACTGCGTTCAGATTTCACTACAGGCTCTTCAATAACATCAGCTTTAACATTTATTTCCAGTGGTTCACCCGCATACTTCGATTTGAACAACACGGGCATTACTTTTTCTCCTATTCCATGCATTAGAGGATCTGGAGGAAGCTTTGGGAGCTTGTATTTATGTATATCTTCCTTAATAACTATATCTTCTATATATGGTTTCTCGATTTCGTCCATTTCTATTGTACTTTCTGGTACGACAACTTCAATGATTTTCAACTTCGGCTTAGGCTTAGGGCTTTTAGGCTTTGACTTTTTTAGTAGCTGCTTTGCTTCAATTTTGGGTTCCCTAGAGGCTGGGGTAGGTGTCGCCATAGCCGATTGTAGTATTTTGTCCATTCTGTCCCTTTCACGCTGTTCTTTCATGGATCTAATCAGAGCAGCGACTTCATCTTCATCATTATTGTTCCTATCTTTTTGTTCCTTATCTATAGTAGGTTTTGTCTTTTTCAGAGTACTTTCAGACTGTTTTAGGAGTTCTCTAGATTCTTTAGGGGGCTTAGATTTTTTCGGTTCCTTAAGTGGCTTAGGTTCTTTCGGTTCTTTAGGTGGTTTAGGTTCTTTCGTTTCCTTAGGTGGCTTAAGTTCTTTCGTTTCCTTAGGTGGCTTAGGTTCTTTCGTTTCCTTAGGTGGCTTAGGTTCTTTCGTTTCCTTAGGTGGCTTAGGTTCGGTCGTTTCCTTAAGGGTTTTAGATTCTTTCGGTTCCTTTACCGGCTTAGGCTCCTTTGGTTCTTTAGATGGCTTAAGTTCATTCGATTTTTCAACTGTTGATTTCTCTGCGGCTTTAGCTTTTTCCAATAGATTTAGTCTTCTTTTTTCTTCTGCAAGACGTGTTTTTTCTTCAAGCCTTTTTCTTTCTGCCTCTTTCCGACGTTTTGACTCTTTTTCTTTTTCCTTTTCCTTCGTATCTCTAATTAGTTCGGATGTGCTCACATGTCGCTTTAATTCTATTTTAGATGTTTCAGGAAAGTAATAAACCATCCCCTTATCAAACCCGGTGATGGTTTTTGCTGTAGACTCCAATAACTTTTGAAATTCTTTTAATTTTTCATCTCTGTCCACGCCTAAAGTTGGATCACTAAAACATTTTGCTTTACATGTATGGCTTAGCTTTTCCGCATTAATTTCTTCTCCAAATCTTGTTTTGAAGTAATCGAATTGTAAATCATCTCTAGATGGGTATTCGTCAAAAGCTAAAGCGCAACTTCCAGGAGCAAAAGAAAACGATTGATATAGATCCGCTAACTCATGTGACGGTAACTTAAGACAATTGTAGTCGTAGATCTCTGAATCTAATAAGTCAGATCCTCCACGAGACACTGGTTTTGTGTTTATACAAACAGTTTTTTTTTTCTCAGCATACTTCTGTATTGCCTGCTTTTCAGTTTTGATGCGACAATGATCACATATCTCAAAAGTGGCTACTTTCTCACACTTCGAAGCTTCATAAGTTCTTTTATACAACACCAAACATCTTGGACAAGTGACTTTATTTAAATCTGTAAATTACAATCAATATTAAATATCCAGTTAAAGGTGACAGGTTCAAGTTTCCCACAGAAAAAATATTTTTTTTTTGTGATTAGGATGATGGCTTCGGTGTAAGTAACTATAATTATTTTTGCTCGATTGATTTATTGCCCCCGAAACATGCAGGGGGTAAACTAAATTTCATAAAAACCGTTGGACCTGTTACGGAGATTCTGATAATATCTATATACAAGAATTGCTCGTTTAAAGGTAGTAGATAGTTTTATGCAACTACCCTAGAATGAACTTTTTGGTAGGACACTAAATTCTAATAAGGCAAAATATGATGTTATATTTCAAAAAAGTCAATGTAACTTACCTATAATTGGCACAAAATCATCAATTTTCTTTTCATTCTCTAGATTCTTGGGTACTGCAGGTTGTGCTAGAGTCTTTGCATCTCTAAATGAATCTTTTACACTTGGAGTGTCGGTAGCGGTCTTTAATTGAATGTTAAATCATATGAAATAAATAAAGAGTGAGAGTATACAAATATTGAGATTGGTATTACTACAGTAAAGGCACGTAACTTCGTAGTGCTTCGGTATGCCGTTGTCTCGATTTTAAAACAAATACATAGAAAAGTTTAGTCTATTTTCATCAGATTTTTTATCCCATTTTACTCTTGAAATATAAAGAATTAGTCAAAGTGATATTGAAATACATGAAACTTTCGCTAGCAGATGATTTTGAAGTAAGGTACATAGTTGAGGAAAACATCGTTGGTACGATTTCTTTAGTATGCTTTTACCTAACTAATCTTCTCATTTGATATTAGCACAAGATCAAAAGATTTCTCCTAATATTAATGACATTTTAACTAAATGAAAGACCCTATTTTTGTGCAATACTGAATTACACTCTCATGGCACTCCAGAAAATTAACAATATCAAGGTTAAATTTCAATTTAACATTATACCCAGCGTTTATACTTACTACCAAATAAACTAGAATGAACACTTACATTATCAGCAAGAATTGCTTTGCAGTATTCAAACAAACAGCTGTTTCTAAACTTTTGAAAACAAGGGCACACAGGTGGCTTGTCGCGGCATTCACACTGTGTTGGGTTCGCCCTGCAGATAAAAATATATACGATCTGTGACAATTGAATAACTCAAGGCCAATATTATATAATTTATAAGTATCACATACGCTTCTTTAACTTTCATGCTTAACTATTAAATATTATGTTAACATAAAATATATGTGCTACAAAATACATGATGATGACAATGTGGCTAAGCTTTCAATTTGTCTTATTACGTCAAACGTCTTAAAAGTCCTCTTTGGTACTCGATTGATTTTTTTTATTTTACTTCACGCTTCACTTCAGATCCTATAAGCGTGGTTAAACTGCACAGAAAGTACAATTAAACTGAGAGGCATGTTTTCAAAATAAGGCATCACGAGCATATAATTTCAATATTGCGGACAGCCACTGTGGACCCTATTCCATTCAGCATATTCTTATACGATTAGATTCCACGGCGTATAGCTCTGAGGAACATAGATTTAAATATCGATATTGGACAATAACAATTCATAAAATTAGAAATTAGCTTGCGCTTAAATGTGATAGAGTGAAGACCGCAATCAGCAGTTATACTGATCCCGTTTGGTACGTAGCTGTATGTATCACATCGGGTCTAGACCATAAAAGGGTGTTCATCACCTTTCTAGGGGTAATTTTTAGTTAAGAGCGTTGTTTAGGTACTGAGTCAGATCCAACCAACTTGTTGAGCCCTTGCCATTGTCACACAAACAATTTTTCTTCGCATGTAAGAGTGCAGTTCAAAATTTCTACGTTTGTGCACGTCTCGATGCGAACTTCGCGCCTAAAGTAGACGATCATTGATTTCCTGAAGTACACACTTGTCAAGATTTTTTACCTTGCCAATTTGTTTCAAATGGGCCCTTATTGTTTTGATCTTAACGTCGGAAGCTGCTGCTAATTCAAACGTAGATTCAGTTTCATCAGCTTCCACAATCGTCTTTCGTCAATTTCTACCACCTTTTCAGGCAACACGGGTTTCATTTTAAGTTGAAATTTACAGAAGTTGAATCTACGGTATGAACTTTGTGAACGTCGTTGATGTGCCGTGCGTGCCAATCGTATTGCCCTCATGGTACTCATATTTCAGATTATTCAGATTTTAAGTATAAATTCATAGGTAAAGATTTACGGTGTTTCTGACGTGATAAGCAAGATTGACAGTTTTTCTGGTATGAACTATTTGTTTTACTTTCTTTCTTCTAATCTAATATATAAAATTGTCGTGTCGCGGTGTTTGTAGTTAAACTCCTTCGAAACGGCTTGACCGATTCTCATGAAATTTTGTCTGCTTATCGGGCAGTTCTAAAAATCGGACATCTATTTTTCATCCCCCTAAATGTTAAGGGTAGCCCAACGCATTTTTTTTATAGCAAAACAACCTTTGCCGGTCAGCTAGTTGTACCTAATATTTATTTAACTTGTGTATTTTCTAGAACATTGAGTTAAGGTACTCTTTATTTACACACTAAAACTGCCTCTTTGGTCTAGCGGGTGAGGTATTTTTCAGATTATATAATCACTTAACAACAGCTCGGTGTTTGGAATTGGGGTCTAAACCCCCGTGGCTCGAAGATCACCTAAATCTGTCGGTCCTGCACTTGTTCTCCCCCTGATCGTGCCGGTTAACCTACCTATCGAATTATGAACAGTTTTTTTTCTATACAAATCTTGTCCTGGCAGAAACAAAGACATAACAAAAGAATCATCCAATTAGTTGCAGGCGATCGGAAGTTATGCGCGTACATACATTTCGGTGATTCAGTTTTATTTATATAGATAATTAGATAGATTTGAATGCAATGTACCAATATGTGCAGTACAACAGCAAGTTCCATACTTATGCTTCGCCAAGGTATGTTTTGCTATTCGCAAATACCTACTAGGATTTGCAATCAAGGCTCGTATGGATCTGGTTGTCTCGCAATAATCCTACAGTTTATTATATCCTTTCTTCTGTGGGCTAGTATAGTTAGGAACGGCCGAAATCATCTGCTCAAAAAAGTTTAAAATGCAGAAGTGCTCATGTAGACCATTCGCAGAATAAATCATTTTATTTCTGGTCATACTTACTAACCTGATATGTCTACCCTTAAATACTCACAACACAAAAAAGTTAATTGAAATTATTCGATAAAAAAAAATGTAGGACACAGGAACAAGGTTGACACATTAAAACTCTCGTGCTTTAAAACCGTGTGTAATATATTACTCTAAAATTACTTAAATACTAAAACATAAAAGGCAATATATGTAATCAATCAAAAGTAGTAATTACATTAGCAACTCACTTTAAAAGTAAGGTTCAAGTAAAACACAGTGTAGTATTTTCAAGGAATGTTAACATTAAGAAGCATGCGAGCTTTTATTAAATTTTTAGGTATAAATTAAACATCATATCAAAGAATAATTTGGTTTAACTCTAAAGTACCTTACGATTAAAATTAAATGTTCGTAATTAGGACTTAGAAAGTAAAAGAATAATTACAATTAACATGTAAAGCATTAATATCTAATGCATAACAATGGACAAAATTTTGATTAATATTGGAATGTCGGTTACAACTATTAATTATAAAGGACGAAAATACACAATCATTCATTATATTACATTTAAAACTAATAAATCACAAATAAATTTACCTAAATTACGGTAAAAAAAACAAATTGTTTATTCCATTCGTATTAAAATGTAAACTAAGATTATATACATATATTACATACATATATAATAATTGGTAGTTCATAAATTATATTACGAAACAACATACATACACAACAATTAAAGTCAAACAATGGGTAAAAATATCTCATTTCTTTATGTAAACTAAGACACAAAAATGTTCCTTAATATAAAAATATCAATATATTAAAATACACATTTATTTCATTTAAATCCGATGGAGCTCCGTTTAGACTCGGTTTCAAATTAAATAATATATTGTGATGTGGTAACACCATTAAAAAATCAATATGCCAAAATATGTTTTAACTTCTTTTAATATTAATTTTTGTTTGTACGTATTATTATCAATCATGTTGCACATTAATTGTATTTCTATGCAGACAAAATAATGTCTCTCAACAAACGAATTTTATTAAGTTTCAGTACAAATACTGTATATAAATAGTACAAAAACGATTTATAGACCACAATATTAAGGCATTTTATTACATTATTCACTGTTTTTTTTTCGTAATTATAATTAGTTACTTTTTATAAAATAAATGGACTATTTTATTATCTATCCGTAATCTCACTTTTAAGTTCCATTATCTCTCTAACAAATTATTACTTTACCTTTGAAATGGTTAAGGATTGAGAAGTGAGAGTGTAAGAGTGAAAAGAGTTATGTCCTTATACAGTATATAGACAATAAATATAACATAATGAAATACGTTAGATATTTACAGAAGGTTAATCAATGTAATGATTTCTTATCTTGCGTTTCGTCTCGTATATTTCTTATATTTATAATAAAACCCTAATGTTATAAAAGCCGTTGTCTATTTTATTGCCACAGAATTTTAATTAGTAATCTTGATCTACGCAATTGCAGTGCAATTCATATTGTTAAAATATTATTATATTTTTAAATGCTAGTTTATTCTTTATTTTATGCCTATGAAGGTAAATGTGTCGTGTGGTTTTCTAATAGTATATGTTATTTCAACTCGCTTAAAAGTGACTGGTGGATTTTGATTCCATTTTTTCGTGCCGCGTGCATATTTCAATGCGGGTCAATCGTATCGCCGAACGAGGCCACTGTGGCGATCGAGTTGCCGTGAAATTTTCTCACACAGGCTCTAGGTGTGTTTAATTTTAATAGAGAATTAAGTATTTTTTATATAAAATACATCATATATAAGGCAGATATCTTAATGCAATTCAAAAGTGCAATATATTTGAATTAGTGCTCTAAGTAACGATTTTAACTATTTAGTGTATGTACTTGTACACATATGGTTACGCATTAGCTATTTGTAATGTAGTACGATCTCAATATTGTGTTTATTTTAATTTTAGTTCAGAATAAACTTGTCCTTACCTAACACTATTAAAACAATTTTTATCATATATTTATGAAAAATGTTTGCGTTTTTTAACCAGCATATCTTACACCATTATTGTATCGGGTTTAGAACACAATGAGAGGTCAAGCCGGTGACCGGTACTTTATGATTTCTTCATACAACATAAATATGTGTTCAAAAATGTAAACTACTGCATTTATTCTCCTTTGTTCTATAAACTAACTATTCTTTGTATAAACTTTACGTGTCTGTCTGTGCGTTTTAACTTCAAAATGCTTTTAATGAATTCCCCTCACGTTTGAATACATAGATATGTATATCTACGAGAGTTTTTCAATTAAAATATAAAACCCTAAGCCTATTAGTTTGTTTACAATATTCTATAGAAGTAACTGGTCACTATTTGTGCATTTTTGATAGCTTTACTCTACAAGAGTCGAACTGTTTTAACAAAAACAACCTCATTTAGTTTTTTGTCTGTTTATTTCGAAATGGCCGGACTTAGTTTCACGTAACTCCTAGTAAGTAGCAGATAGCTATTTTAATGAAAATTTACTTTAATTTTTTTTCAGAAATTATGTAGGTTTCTGGGCAAAGAAATATGGCAACCCTTATCTATTATATATAATTCTCGTGTCACGTGGTTGCACACAATGAACTCCAAAACTATCTAACGGATTTTTACGAATTTATTTTAAAATGTGTGTTTCGCTGGCGTGTCAAAGATATGATTGTTCAAACCACGTTTATACCAATAGGAGCCGAACATGATTGAAAAGAGACTCAAACGAAGTTGCATTTCATTTCAATCATCAGTCAGTTAATATGTTACATATATGTCTTATGTTATTTTGGTGTCAATGTGTGGAGTTTTAGTATCGAGTTTTACTTTTTTAATATAAAATAAGTTTGGTTACACTCTGTATAACATCTAAAGTTGGTTTCTTTACATTTTATATAACATCTAAAGTTTATCATGACTGCTTTCAATTTCGATAATAACAATGGTAAGACATACAAACGAATAAAATCGTAAGTGCCATTTTTATCATTTTTTTTTATTTTCTCAATTCAGCAAAGTCTTCACAAAAAATACTTTTTTTTACATTTAATAAGTTAATATTTCCACTCAATAATTGTACTATATGCTTCTTATTCATTACTGCCTTCTTATACGGTTCTTATATTAGTTTACAATAATTTTCTTTGTTATAACTAATATACCAATATGATACTTTCCTACTAGACCGTTTAATATACAAATATGTAAAGGGGAAATTGAAGGATGGGGATTTTTGATGAAAAGCATGCATAAGGCCACCGTTATTTTTTTTCCATTATTATGTTTCAAAATCGAGAGTACTTCTGTGTTAGATGTTATATTGAAATAGTTCATAATTTTAAATTGACGTCATGTTAAATTGGTTTTAATGACGGTGACGATTTGTATTGTTTATTTAATTGGAGCGACTGATGAACGACGTGTACTTTGTTATGTCGGTGAACGATACGGCCTTTTGTAATTATATTGGTGCAGCTGATCGGAAAATCCTGTTTTCGTTAGTGCTCCAATTGATCGCGTGACGTGTCATGCAGCAGTTATAAGCAGAAAGGCAGACATTATGTTAATATTTACATCATTACAGTTGTTTGATTTTTAAAGCTATCAATGTATAAAACGTATTTTTTCTGTTTAAGCTATAGTTATATTCTTATTATAAATACTTCATCTAAAGCAATAAACATGTTTTTCATATAAATATTAAATGCTCTTGACCATTTGATTACTTATTGATCAATTTAGAAATGAGTCTAATTTACCAAAAACAATTACGATACCATAGTTTTGAACAAATTGAAATACGCATAACAAATGTAATGGAGAAATGACTGTATCCCTTTTGATGTGTTCTTTAAGGCTAGTATTCAACTTTCTATAAAAAAAAATGCTATTTTGTTCTGGTTCTATAAGAAAAAGAATTCTATATAATTTTCGAAACTTACTCCGTAATTAGGGGGTATGGAGAAAGGCGAAAGAATGCGCATTAAAAGTCAAAGAAGTTAAATTTACTTTAGAATAAATGTGTTGTTGAATTTCGAGTGAAAACGGGAATTTTGTGGTACAAATTATTGATGAAAGAAAGTGTTTTCCTAACCTAACGAAATGGGAAAGTGGCATAAACAAGGAATGCCTTAAAGGAAGCTTCAATAAGAAGTAGGTAAGTAAATAGAAATAGGAAATAGAAAAACGTGTATGAATGTAAAAACCACCAGCCAAAAAAATAGGTAATTCTTTCCTATAATATGATGGAAGATTGGGTCTTAATTTATTTTCGTCAAGTAGTTAATATTACATGGAAGTATCATTATTACGATTACGAGAAACAAATCAAAGTTAATATAAACAAAAAAATAGTAGTATAATTGATTATTTTGTAACGCTTGTGTTCTCCATAGAGTAACAGAGGAGTTAGCCATAAGCAGGTGTTCCCCTCCACTGGACCCTAGGGGACAGTGACGGTAACATTGGACTTCAAACACAGGAGGGGGCCATCTACAAACGTAGGTAGCCCGAGGTACGTCGGGGTTCCAGATTTTTCCTTTCTGGGGTGCATCTATTTCCCCGAATTATAGTACCCAAAACGGAGTGCAAATTTCGAGTTCGAGTCCGACATGCCACCAGGAGGTATCCGAGGGGATTTCGCACAGGAAAAAAATGAAGGTTTTCCCCTATGGCAAAGTATAAGCCCAAATGGGCCTACGTATTACATTGTTATGACACATAATGTTTGATGGGAAATTGTGAATGTTTTTTTTGTGTCAGGCAAAATAGTGTACATGTAACGTGTAAATATTTCGATATCGGGAATAGACGCTATCGATACTTTCCTCCAGCCCGCCGGCTTTTCTTACTCTATGGCGTTCCCTAATATACAATTATGTGTATTATGAGACATAACGCAACCTGATCACGTCACTTCACACACAGCTATAAATTGATAAGTTAAATAAATACATAACCAAATATAAAATACAAATTTACTTATATCGATTTAAGTACAAAAATATTTTATATTATATTTCATGTTTTAGAAAAAGAAAACATTCAAATAAAAGAACAATTAAAATATAAATAAAATTGGGCACATCCAAAAATTAAGTTTTGTTAATATATATACTAATAGAGTAATTAATATTTAATTTACTGCATCGTAAATAATTAATTTACGTAGTAAATAAAATCAGCAAAGACAAGTACCGTTTTGAATACAATATAGTCAACAATACATAAGTTTTTTTTGTCTTTCAAATCCTTTTTAATGCATTTTGAAAACTAAGTAATTAGTGCTTTGAATTCTTGAATTATTTACGTTCCTGCACTTAGAATGCTCATGATCAGCCAAACGGAACTCCTTGACTACAGTTTATGTACCATCTCGCCGCTGTAAGACTTCGAAGAGTACCACGTTGCTGTCAAAATCACTTTCCTCGCTCTGCGGCCAAGTCTCATCTTCTAATAACGGCTCGCCATGTTCGCCTTTAACTTTGGTCTTCGGCTTAGCCTCAAAATCATCAGCGTCAATGGCGTGAACGGTACCGGCTACGGACTTGATGAACAGTACCTTGTGGATGATGTGGCCGATGATGCCCAACAGACAGACGGAAAGACCGACCACGTTGATCGGGGAGAGAATGTCACCGCTCACTTTCACGGCAAGGACTAGTATGCACATTTCCTGTAAAAAAAGTAATGTGTGTAACATATCTGTGGAGGAACGGGTGTCGTATCCCTTCAACACAAAGGGAGGATCCTACTATCAATACAAATATTACAAACTAGCAAACACGAGGAATTTCTAAATTTTCGTAACTAAATCTATATATCTCAAGAACGGCTAAACCAATTTGGCTGAAAATTCGTGGAGAGGCAGCTTAAAACCAGGAGACAGACATAGGATATAGGATTTTTTATAGGTGTTATCTGCGTTTATTGTTGTACTGCGGGGCTCAACTAATTTATTTTTAAATTTTCGAAAAGCTTGTTCTCATTAAGTATTTATGCCCGCCTCAGCTTCCCACGGGTAGTATTGTCGTGGACAAAAAAAACATTTGTCTCATTCATTTCTCATCATTTTCTTTATTACAAACCTTATCCTGGCAATTGCAAAGACAAAAAAAAAGAATTATCCAATTTAGTGCAGACGATCAGAAACTATGCGCGTACATAAAAGTCAATGATTCGTTTTTAATTATATACAGGATTTGAAAGTAACTCTATCTGTCCCTTACACTTTTACTGCTAAACTGCTGGACCGATTTGCAAGAAATTTACAATGGATATCCCTTGATTCTTGATAAAGAACATAGGCATATTATACAAGAAGATAACCGACAGTCGGAGCCGCGGGCCAAAGCTAGTAGGTCCATAATTAAATATCTCATCATCATCAACTGCCTTTAACAGACTGCTGCACATAAATATACATCTCATTAGTGTTATTAACGCGAAGATCTTATAGAGATTTTACCTCAGAGATGTTTGTGTGTAGAAGGAACATCTGTTCATTCAGTTTATTGAATTCGTAACAGTAATATAGATGTAATAACCACAATACTTTCGGTGTGTCAGATTCAGAACAGAAATTATCAATACTCTTATATTCTAGGTCTAGTTGTCAGTATATGCGACGGCAGATCAAGAGATCTCGGGTGCGATTCTCGGGTCGGACCATTGTTGGGTTTTTCTTACAAGAAATTCTTAATAGCAGTCCAGGCTATGAAATATGGCGGTGTTTCCCGCTCGTACCTCGGAGAGCATGCTAAGCCGTCGGTCCCGGTTGTCACGAACATCTATGGTATTCGTTATTGGGAAGTCAGTGTCCTCAAATATACTGACAACTACTTCAACCTTCGAATTCAGTTCCCTCTCGGGGTTGCAGAGGTCCGATGCCAGTCGCTCCGTGACGAAACTGATATTCAGGTAAAACCGGTTGAACTAGTAGCCGACCCAAATCTTGGGAATATTAAAGGCTAGAAAGATGACTAGTGTCAATACCCTTATTCATTCCGTGCGTGCAGTTAGATTCGACTGGGGAAGCAAATAACGCATGACAACAACAACAGCACCGCAAAAAGTAGTTCTACAACAACTGCAGTAGGTCAAAACGATTTCAAGGTAGAAGAGTCACGCTGATTTCAGCAAGTTTGTACCGGCTCGACCGGTGAGGTACTACCCTCGCACAGAAGATCAACCTAAAATGACTGCGTTCGTGCTGTCGTGTTGTGCGTTGGTAAGTGCGAGACCGGAGGCCCAATAATGCAGGAACATCACTAGGGCGCCAGAGTGTGGGTCACCAAGCTGCACTATTGCATTGTCTGCATTCGCAATAAATATGGTGACCACCATTTTTGGGTTCTGCTTATCCTTTCCATTAAGCAGAGTAGAGTCACTTTGGCAGGCCCAAACACATAAATAAAAAGAGAGGTCTGTTTCCAACAGTGGACTACTAAATATTCCTGTGAACAGTACAACGAAAACAACATACCTTAAAAATACCAGAGATGGACAGCGTTAGACTAGAAGTGTAGGTCACAACAAGGAACTCGCTGATTTCCATTGCGAAGGCTATAGTAGCGCCAACCGTCACTTTCAAGATCGTGGGCATCAACTCCTCAACCATGAGCTTCTGTAGATAGTCGAAGCATGAGAACCCTGGAAGGCAGAAGACAAAAACATAAGCTATATGTTCCGTTTGCTTACAAAAAAAAACAAGCCCATCAATAATCGTATGACGAATAACTCTATGAACAAATGCGTACCATTTTTAAATCAAATAGCGCGCGCTTCCCCGTCTTCCTGTAACGTATTTCCGTTCCGTTAGCTTAACGAGTTTACACTCGCTGATCAAAAACGAGAGTAGAGAGACAGAATAACAATTAATATAGTTAATAACACATTTGTTTGCCTCGGTAGCCTAGTGGTAACGTTCGCGACTGCTATACTTGAGGTCTCGGGTTCCACTTCCAGGTCGGACTCAATGTTTGTTTGTTCTGCAAATATTTGTTTCGGAGTTTGGGTGTTTTTTGTGTATAATATATTTATAGGTACAAAAAAAGTCTGTATGTATTATTATCCGTTGTCTAGAACACAATACAAGTTCTGCTTACTTTGGGACTAGATGGGATTGTGTGTTGGATGTCTTAAATTCATTTAGTCGCTTATACGTCAACTTCGCCTTTTTATAGCTTAAGCACGGCAGAAACGTGATTACAAAACAACTAAAGGGTAATAATTATTTATTATAAAAAAATAATACCTACTTTCTTACCACTATAAACGTTTGTATGTAGTCAAGTTAATATATATAATTCTAGCATTTCCTTCAAGAATATTTATCACAAACCACGCTCTAGAATATTCCATTTAATTTTCCAAATTGATGTCACGCGAAAATTTAATTTGACACCAATTATTTTCCTTACTTTTAACGTGTTTCTCATTAATGCCAGCCATCGTATGATCATCGCGGTAGAACACTCAAGCGTAAAATGATCGATTTTGAATATAATTGCTAAATTATGCAGATTATGTAAATGAATGTTATTTTCAAAAGCGTGAAGCGAACATGACAACTCAATTATGTTCGTTACCAGAAGATCCCTGTAATATACCTAAGGCAACGACTCGGGTAACATTATTATTTGGTGGTGACGGACTTGAATACCTAATGTACCCATATTCATCCAACAAAATGTTAACATCGCTGCAAACTGAACGAAAACTTGATACAAACCCTATACTAAATCGCCGGACCAGCGTGATATGGAGGTCGAAAAAACCTCCTTTCTAAAAACAGGCCTTTCAGGATTACTAAAGGCTGTGTTGACAATCACGATGTTTAAAAAAAACTTAATAATAATTAATTTCACTTTTGTTTCCGCCGACGAAAATAACTTGTAATTGGTCCACGGTATATAAGCAGTTAAATACACCAATAATATGTAAGTAGTTGTTTGTTGATGACAGTCAGTTTATTGATTTATTAAACACGCACTTGCGAATAATCGATGTGTCGTTTCAACATTATAAACATCGAATATCTGCCGAGTGCCCTGAGCAACATGTTTATTCGCCATAAGTTAACGTAAACTGCAACATTCAAGTAATGCAAAGATAATTAGAACGTTGTTTTAAGTTTTAGTACTCATAGGCTCAGTGTTTGATAGTTATATATATCTTTGGAAGGATAACAACGAAATACATTTCAGTTCCGTAGCTAATAACTTGCCACAAAGCATTTTAGGTTTTCAAAAAAGCCCATTAAGTCACAAAGTTGTCATGCTTACAAACGAAGTCTACATCGCGCAATCAAGGTCCTCACTGTCTTAAATTCACCGTTTGCCCGGCCCGGAAGCCTTGTTCAGCAAAAAGGTTGAAGTTTGATTTTAGTGTTGACCTCAAAACGAGTCTAAACATATTTTGCAAACTTAAGAAGAGAATGAAAGACTATAATTACATACCTTCAAACATGATCGTGAACGGCAGCAGTGATATAAACATCCAAGGCTGGACGTGGAACACCATATCGACCGGATTGTGCAGCCCCAGCTTCGACTTCTGCATCAAGAGTTGGGCGAATGTCCATCGCAAACCAGCAGCAAAGGACGCGATGAGGAGAAAATTGAATCCGAGCAGATTGAACTGAGTAGCCTTATAGGTGAACATGATGAGTCCGATTGCGATCATCAGTACAATGCCCACAAGTGACCAAGACTGCAAGAGAAAAGATATTGTTACATGTTAGGGTTCGATTTGGGAAATAAACCTTTTGACGTGTAAAAAAAAATATTAAAATACTCTTAAATTCACAATATCACTAAAAATAAGTCCTTGATTGTCGCCGAGATCGCTAGGTTAGCACATTCTAGTGACTACTCGTATATACAATGTCGATTACGGTACAAAGCGCTGGCAATAACCGCGCGACTATCAATCGATATGCGACGCTATGTATTTCGAGTTAGGTTCATTATTCTGTGCCTCAAGAAACAACGAGAACTTTCCGATTTAGGTAAGTGTGTGTTATGTGCGTGTTGACGTCTCGAGCGTTGTTCGCGAATAATCTTTCTTTGTAACAATATAAATAAAATATTACACTAAAAAGTAACGGTGATTCTTTTCGCTTGGGCAGACTCTATACTCATATATATATAGTGATAAAACTGGCACGTAAATAATCAAAATATAGGTGATACAAAATGAAATCAAAGCTTGTTCAAAGCTACCTCCTCGGTTTCGTAACTATCTGTCACAGAGAACAGGCTATATTTGCAATGACTGCAGTTCTAATATAATAATAATAATAATAGCCTTTTATTCCTAAACATAGGGTTACAAGGGGTCCCTAAGTTCGGTGTGCCTTTTGGCATAGGCCTCCTCCAATTCCTTCCAGTGGATTTTGTCCCTTGCTACTCCCAACCAGAATGGTCCCGCTGTCTGCGTCAACTCGTCTTCCCATCTCCTGACTTGACGACCTCTACCCCTTTTGCTGTCTCTTGGTTGCCAAAGGGTAACTTGCTTGCTCCATTTGTTAATGGGGTGGCGTAGCATATGTCCAGCCCATCTCCATTTTTGGACGTCTATCCTGGTAAGAATGTCTGTGAGTTTTGTTCTTGTTCTCACGTCTACGTTCCTGACTCTGTCTTTGATTTTTAACCCTAGAATGCTTCTTTGGCATTTTATTAGCCTTTCCCTGTGGTGAAGTGTTGTTGACCAAGTTTCACAGCCATAAGTAAGAACAGGGGTGTGTAGGGTGAACCACAATCTTTCGCCCCCAGCCAACCTCACCTGCACGCGGTGCACCCTGCTAGATAACAAACGAGGCTCTGGCGACCGACCGATGGCGGTATATCCATCCTAAAAGGCGTAACTAAATACAATAGGCCGGTGATGGGCAGCAGCGTCACCGGTGTAACAAGTTACGCCCTGCGATCACCAACCCGCCTGCCCAGCGTGGTGATTATGGGCTGACCCCCTCCATGAGTAAGCAAAAGAAGCCACGGCCCCCAGTTCCCGGTAGTCCCGCTATTCCTGGTCATGGTGGCGACCACGGTTACGGCGGGACAGGGGGTGCTAAGAATCACCGGGTTACGGGAGGCCACCACAAAAGACTGACCCTGGCAACGTACAACGGCCGCACGTTACGGCTAGACTCGCATCTGGTAC
>PKRV01001222.1:0-19760 GCA_003709505.1 Hyphantria cunea
CGGTGCCAATTGAGATCCACACTTACTTGACTTAGTTGCATCACTCTGCATTTTATCTGACATTTTTACCTATACCACAATTACTTCAAACAAGTTTAGTATGTATTAGGTGCATGTAAAACATTAGCTCCAACTTAATTTGAACTTTATAACTTGAGTGGATAGATTTAAAATAGTAATACTGTTATAAGATTGAAATAAAAATATAAAATACGTCTTTCTTTGGCAAAACTACGGACGAGAATGTTGTTATCAAAGTTTCTGCTTCTATATATAGATTAATTTATAACAGCAGATTGTCAGATAATTTCTATTTTCAGTTTTCTGTAATATGATTAATATTAATAGTACCTAATAAAGAATTCCCATTCTGTTATATATGTCATTACGAATAAATTTTGATGAATTCTAATTTAGAGATGGCAGAAACATTTGAGATGTTGAAGGATAATAATTTTATATATCTGGCAACATAATATACAATAACTTAATATAGCTAAGAAAGGCCTTTCTACGTAGTGCACAGAAAGAACTCTAATTACTGATCCTTAAAGCCATTGTATATATTAAAGTACTCAAAATTGATCGTTGGACCTGGCTCTAACTTTTTCAAAGGCCCTGTGAGTCAAGTAGTGTTTTAAAGGGCACCTTGCCGGTTCCTACTGTATTGAGTGTTGTGAGTTCGATCCCCAAATGGAACTATACTTTGAGTAATTAGTATCAGTTTCATTAATGTTTGTGAAATCCTCCACGAAACACGATATTTTTCTAGTGCAGTAGTGGTCTTTTTAGGAAACTTAGTACTTAGAATAAGCCGGTTCGACCGGGGCTGTGTTACCCTCGCACAGAAGATTAACGTTGGCTGTCAACGAAAATCATGCTGTTGTGTTTCGTTGGTAAGTGTGAGACCGGAGGCCCAATAATGCAGAAGCATCACTAGGGCGCCATAGTGTGGGTCTCCATGCTGCTTTGTCTGCACGAGCAATGAGTATGGTGATCACCAATCTTGGATTCTGCTTATGCCGGAGTCAAAGTAGAGTCATTTTAGCCAGAAATAAAAAAAAACTTTTAAGAATCTATCATCATAAGAATATTAATAAACAACTGTTGGCATCACAACAATGTTTGCGTTAATTAATATAACAGTGTAAAAATATGATGTAATTAAAAAAAACTCTACCTAACGCAATAATAATCGGCCACTGTTGAGACAAGTAACTAAACTAATATCTTGTAGAGTGAGTTTTAAAAAGAGATATTTTTATACCGCTACATATAATTTGATAGATATTGGTTAATGATTTGTGTTGTCAAGGAATAGTGCAATGAGCTGAGTGCATTTTTACACGACTGCGAAAGAAGGGGGGGTTATGTTTTTCGAGTGTTTGTATGTATATTTCTTTGCCACAACCTTGAGCCTAAACGGCTTGTCGTATTTTGATGTAAGTGGTGTCAATAGATTCGTTTTAGTCGTAAGAGTGACACTGGGTACATCAAAATTAAAAATAAAACCACAACAAAAAAATAAAATAAAAAAACCTGAACTTAATAAAGTTGGCAGACACTATTTTACTTATTTTACGTAGTAACTTAATATTAAGGTTCAAATTCCTATGCATTACTTTTTTATTCAAAAGCATTCTCACTTAAAACTACATTAAATTAAAGAGAGAATTAATATTTGAACCCTTTTTTCGGATGATAAATTGGGTGTTAAAATCTTAGCTCATATTTTTTTGCCTCTTAAATAGGTAAAGCAAATAGGTAATTGTAATAATGTACTCTTACCTGAAAGGTCAACAATACACTTGTGACTCCTGAAGTGCTGGGTCGTTTACCATCGAGTGCCGCGTCTGCTCGTTTTGATTTTTATCGTGAGAAACAAACAAAAGGTGATTAAAAAATAACCATTTATAAGACTTTATAAGAGGCGCTCATAGCCCAGTTGCACTCGGTGATTGGAAACAATCAGCGAGGGCAAGCAACGACGGCGCGGTTAGTACCTAGATGGGTGAACGCTGGTGGCATGTTACCATGAGCGTCTCCGTGCTTTGGAGGTCACTTTAAGCAGTCGGTCCCGGTTGTTATCATATGATAACAGTCGTGAAGCTTAGTTGGAGGCCTTCGGGCGGCTTAAAAACATCCAACGGCAAGATTTACGTAGCCAGAACGTATTCTTGCCAGTCCCCAACCCGCACTTGGCCAGCGTGGTGACGTATGGCCTTAACCCTCTCCTGAGAGGAGACCCGAGCCCAGCAGTGGGACATTATGGGTTGTTGATTGATAAGACTTTACACAGGTCCCGTAGACCTTAATATCATTGCCTATTCTTTCAAAGTTAGGCTCTATAATCTTATTTAAAATAATTAACCCTTGTATGTACCAATGCAATTAAGCGTTTAACTTCATTCACTACTTACATGTTACAGTGTTCACTTAATTTTAAATTTATTAATAAATTTCCTGCAAGTTGTTTTGAAAGCAAGAAAGAAAGAAAGAATACATTTATTAGTCACACACATAATAATCAATTTAAAGGAAAGAAAAAAACAGACATATACCGTGGGAGAGCCACGCTTCGGTATGAATGGGCCGGCTCGACCGGAGTGATACCACGGCCTCACAGAAAACCGGTGTGAAACAGCGCTTATGCTGTGTTTCATCGAGTGAGTGAGGATACCGGAGATCCATACCCCAATCCAACGCCCCCTATCCCCCTTACCATCCCCTTTCCCCCCAGGCCGCCATAGTGTGGGTCACCATGCTGCATTGTTCTTTTTCGCATTGAGGATGGTGACCACCACTCTTGGATTCTGCTCATGCTTTCCATCAGGCAGGGCAGAGTCATTTTGGCAGCTTAAATATAAAAAAAAAGACATTTAACTAAGATTAAGTGATAAACAATATACGAAACAAACAAAATAAAAACAGTGAAATGTCTGGCTGTGTGACGAAAAGGCCAGAGTTCAGCTTGTGCTGCGGTCCTGAAAGTGACCACAGCACTGATTTTCGGCTATAGTAGTAGCACTGTGAATAAAAAATCTTCTGAAAAGTCTTCAGTAGGTACATCAGTTTTCGATCGCTTATTTGTTACAAAGGAAAACCAATTTGTATTATGTAATATACATATAAAAACAGTTTACTAAACTATTCTGCTATTGATAGTGTTTAAAAACCTGTTACATTTGCGAATGTAGGCTTGAATAGAACCTATTTGAATTACGATATGATACTTTAATTATCAATTTGATTTCTGAGTTGTTGAAAACATACTTTAAAACATATTAGACCGAGCAATAACCATTGAAAAACATCGGCCTTCGGATATAACTAGCACTATAATTAATTATTTCAAAAGTATATTCAGTACTAGTACCTAGACCCAGACCTACTAGATGAGCCCCGCGATGTTACCCGCGGTATAACTTCATCCACAGGTAACGCCGTGGCTCGAATGAGTTTATTTTTTTAATCTAAACCATTCTTGAATCTTATCAATAGACACAAAGATTAATTAAAATCAGTTCGGCCGTTTAGGAGTTTATCACACAATCATGTATAGAAGATTAATACAGTTATCTGAAGATACTCTTTACATATATACAAATAAAATTGGATTGTCTGTTTGTAATATTAAACTGACTGTTTCTTACTAAATGCATGGTACACATACCAAAATAACAATTTTTACAATTCTTGGCTGTCTGTCTGTTTATTCCCGCCAATCTCTGGAACGGCTGGACCAATTTTAGCGGAACTTTCAGCAGATAGCTCATGATATATGAAATTACTTAGGCTACTTTTTTAGACTAGCTTCAACCCGGGAGTTACCTGCGGATTATGAAATGCTGCGGGTAACACCCCGGGGCTCAGCTCAGCATTTAAAAGCCCATCTTCAATTTATCTACCTCTGTATTTCTGTTTCGCTGAGTTTTCTAAATATATTTATAGCACAATAGATTCAATTCATCGACTACAACTGTAAAAGCAATTTCTTGGGAGCATTTGGTTATGAAGGAACACTATTCCACACCTATTATTGGACCTTAGAATATACCTTATTATATTTATGCCTTGAATATACTTTATTATATTTCAATATTCTTGCCCTTATTATATGAGCTCATTGTAAATGACGCCATGAAAGGGCTACAGGTGGATATTCCTTCTACTTTTGCATCACAATACCTCACAAAGAAATTCCATTTGCCCGTTTAATGCCGTATTTAATATAATTTTGAATTCGAAAAAAAGTAGGATTAAAGTGGCAGCTATTTCTCAGTAGATTTGACTATTTTCCTCAAATATTATATGTAGAGGAACTGATATCATGTCCTTCCAGCACAAAGGGAGGATCTTGCCAGGCGAGAAGATCATGCCTGGCGGGCCACTGCACAACGGCTGATTTTGGCAAGTTGTATATAGGTTAATCGGCGCGTCAACTTCTATAGCGCGATGCAGAATTGATAGCTTCTTCATATACCACGTTACTCCGTGGTTCAGTGTATTTTCGGTAGATGGCATTGTCATATATTTTGTCATATGTATGTGGAAATCGCGACATGTACTTCCCTTACCTATGCTTGAAACCGTTGGGCATGGCATTTAATTAGTGTTTCTAAGTTATATTATTTATTTAAACACTTAACGGTAACATTATATTTAATCAAATATAACAATCTATGTATAAAGTAATCAAAGATACCGCCTCGGTGGCGCAGCGGTAGCGTATGCGACTGCTGTTATTGAGGTCTCGGGTTCGATTCCCGGGTCGGATCAAATGTTTGTATGATCTGCAAATATTTGTTTCGGAGTTTGGATGTTTTCAAGTATGATATGTATGTATTTACAAAAAAAATGTATATATGTATTTATATCAGTTGTCTAGTACCCATAGTACAAGCTATGCTTAGTTTGGGACTAGATAGCGTTGTGTGTTAGATGTCCGGAATATTTATTATTATTAAAGATGAACTATTGAAAGAACCGGTCAGACTAAGGTGATATTATTAACAAGACTTCGCAGAAAGAGACAACGTCTTCAGCGCTTTGGAACGGGGAGTCAATGTTCGGAAACGCACTTGTAACTCTTGATTGGCTGGAAACGATGGAATATTTACCCTTTGCTTGTCGGCCCTTCTATCATCATCAGCTTTATTAACAGCCTCAGTTAACTGCCGGCATAGGCCTCTCCTTACCAAGGAGATTTCGACCTACTTTTTTATGATATAAGTGGTAAATGAGCACACGTCTCGCCTGATGGTAAGCGATTATCGAAGCCCATGTACACCTGCAACAACATAGGAATCAAACGTCGCCGGCCTTTGGGGATGGAGAGGGGGATAGGAGGAGGGGTTGGGGTATGGAACTCCAGTATCCTCACTCACTACATGAAACACAGTGCAAGCGCTGTTCCACACCGGTTTTCTGCAAGGCGTGCCTCTCCCGTGATAAAACGCTACTATACTACGCTGTTTCTTATAGTATTAATATCAAGTTTTCCTTTTTTGAAAAGATGCTGCCCTGAATTACTTATTACGACACACACCTATGAAAAATCTTACGTAATATTTGACCTCTATACTTCACATATTTATCAATCTATACGATATTTTCCACTCAAACAATACCCAGACAGCAACTGATTACTAATATTGTACGTAGATGTGTAAAAATAACACTGAAATAAATATTTATCTAAAAAAATTCCTAGAGTTGACCCCCCGGTTGGATGTATTCGTGCGTCAATATGATATACTTAAAAAACAAATGTCGCATACTTATTGTTAATGTCTAAATTAAACGTACCACACGCGTAGCTGACGCAAAATGTTATCTACACCAGCAATTGGTAATTAGTGGTTAGACCTTTATTTTTTTTACGCAAGAAAATGATGAAAGACGAGAACTGGAGGTCAGAGGATAGTTTTGATCATCAGTATCTTTTTTTAATTGCGTTTTAAGCACTTGATTATCTGGAAAAATTGTACTTAAAAGGTACGAGGTTTAGATAAATCTCGAGTCTTATAACTGATTCATCCAACCTGAAATGAATGGAAAACCGTTCATTTCGATACACACCTAATTTTGCCTTTTAGGCAGTTACTGCATGACAATGATATGTTCGTGACGTATTCGTTAATAACGTTTACAGAATAGAGATAATGTTTATTTCTCTGATATGTGATGGCGTTCATTGTCATTCGTATTTTTATTACTTTATTAAATATATACAGTCTATACTAATAAATATTATAAGCTGACAAGTTTTTTTGGTTAAACGCGAATCTCAGGAATTACTAGTCCGATTTCAAAATGTCTTGCAGTGTTACTGTAAATTTATCGAAGAAGGCTATAACGCTACATATCATCACACTAAAAAAGTGGTGTATTTTTTTCTTAAAAATACAACTTCCACATTAGGAATGTATATCCTGTGTCGGGAGGACTTCATAAACACCCATGAAACTGACACAAACTACATCCAGACTTTGAACAACAATTTGAACCTACAACACTTGGCGCAGTAGAAAGCGGCGTGGCGACCACTTAACGTGCAGTAAAATATTTTTTTATTATAAAAGCATCCAACCTTTTCAATTATAAAAGTTTTTTTGCGCTGTTGAACAACACGCTGCGACTAAAAGGAGAAGCATACGAAGTTGCACGGCTCTGCTAGTAAAATTTATAATAATTAATTTCATAGAGATGACCCATATTGAAACATATGTAAACCTATATGCTATCAAGAAAGTATTTTAATATATTTGACAAACGAGTTGATTGTTTGACTTTGTCATTTTTTACTATAAAACAAGTAATGAATATTTAAAAATAAAATCCCGACTTTGTATTTTTTTTTTATTTTGATTTAAGCACCCAGTGTCACTCTTACGACTAAGATGAATCTATTGACACCATTCACATAAAAATACAACAAGTCGTTTGGGTTTTAGGGCGCGTCAAAGAAATATACACACATACTTACATACAGTCGAAAAACATAACCCTCCTTCTTTCGCAATCGGGTAAAAAGTAGATAATACACTTGTATTATCTGCTTTTTTGATAGGTAAATGCGATTGAATCTAAACTAATTATATATTGTTTATAACTTTGCTGATAATTAGATATTACTTTCTCGTCTTAATATCCAGTCGCCCTTAGAGGAGCCACAGTTTCAATATTGCTTTTAAAAAAGTGGAAAAATATCGCTTTAGAGTTTAATATAGCTGACTTCACTGTATTGAACACTTGACAATAATTTGACTAAATTGGTGTTTGCGTCAGCAATGAGTATGAGATAAATATATTTGTGTAGTGTGCAAATGTGATTGTGCAAGCGTTCTTATTGTTTCGTTATTGCGTTGCCAGTTTTTAGACATAAAAACATGTTTTTACTGACGAGGAAGGCTAATAAACACGTTTTAATTGAACCTCGTGTATTATAAACTACAAAAGGGTAATTATGTAAGCAGTAGCTGAGCCCCGCGGTACAAAGATATTGTGTGAATTGTATCTTTATAATTTGTAGCCTATGTGTAATTCTGATGTATAAGCTAAAATATATTACTATAAAGTTTAAAGTTTCGATAGTCCCGAAGCCACCGACACCCTTGAGCCTCTGCAGTTGCGTAGAGATATCGCCTCCTTGGTAGTCCTCTATCACCTTTACCATGGAGAGTGCTCTGAAGAGCTCTTCCAATTGATCCCACCTTCTCCCTTCCCCTACAGAACAAGCCGTGCCGGCCTTGGAAGTCACCGCTTTAAAGTGGAAGACATACGTTCTCGTACTCATCGCTTCGGCGCTTCCTTCCTGTGCCGAGCTGTCAAAACCTGGAACTCACTACCAGCGCACGTGTTTACTTCCCACACCAGGAAAAAGCATCTCACCAGGCCACCATAGTGTGGGTCACCATGCTGCATTGTTCTTTTACGCATTGAGGATGGTGACCACTACTCTTGGATTCTGTTCATGCTTTCCATCAGGCAGGGCAGAGTCATTTTGGAACTTATACATAAAAAAAGAAATTAAAATCCATTAAGTAATTTTTACGGGAAAGAGTAAAAAACATCCATCCATACTCACAAACTTTCGAATTTATAATATATGTAGGATATATTAGGTTAAGGTTAAGTCCTCCTCCTAATCCTTTTCTTGTAATGAATCCGAAGTCACCGCGATTCGGAGACAGTGGAAGTCGTTCTATGTACTTATATCCTACTATGATGTAGGTAAAATTCACTGTTTTCGAGGAAAAATTGACATTTTCTTATCTTATGGCTTATTAGATACAGCAGACATACATACCCCTTGATTCTTACTAAATGGGCTGAAACCTTATTGGTCTTCTTATAGGTCAGGACCAGCGTTTGACAATGACATTATAGATTAAATAAAGTTAAATAATATTGTTTGCTTTCCATTCTTATCGATCGAGTACTTCATGCGGAGCATGAAGTACTCCTTAGGAAGGAGGACACCATTACCATTTGACACCAGAATAAACAATCCTGTTTTTATTGAGAGTATTAAGGCAATATCACTAGTTGTTGTAAGCCTTGAATTTAATTCTAAATCTGCACTCAAAAACAGGTGCTTTACTGTCCATTTTTACCCGAATGAAACTTACGAATGAAAAAAAACAAAATTAAGGATATTTGACGCCAAAAAGTAATTTCAAAGGAAAATATGTTTTCAAAATAAATACATCGAGTGTGGTATCAAAACAAAGAATTTTTTGGTGATTACGAAACGATATGAGTTGTTTTATTTTAAAAAAAAACTGAAATTAATACGGATGACAAATATTGACGCAGTCAGGTTTCTTTAAATAATTTTACTTGTTATCTACACCAAAGTTTTGCAATCTTAAAAACTATTACGTATCAAATTTTAATCAAGACATTGTCGACGTTTCATAGAACCCAAGCATATAACATGAAAGTATGGTTCGGTGGAATACCACAAACCGTTATAATGTTAGAACGAGCAAGAGTGAAATGTGCCGCGGTCTCGTATATTTCGGCAGAAGCGAGTAAATAAATTAACATCCACCTTATGTTAATATATAAGTAAAGGTGTAATCATGGCGTCTTGGTGGAAAATTAGGATAGGAATAAGGTTCTTAATGTGTGTCGTAAATAGATAAATATCGCAAAATTAGTAGCATACTCTATTTTGAAGACAACTTCCGTACGAGGTATAATATATGTTCTGGGAGACTTTAAAGACATTTGTGAAGTGGATACCAGTAGCACCTAGACGCAGAACAACAATTTGAGGATCATTCAAGTGGGGGTTGAACTCATAACACTCAGCGCAGAAGGAGCGATATCACTGCTAAAACTATTACGCCATCATTCGTACAATCGAATTAATTTACGTATTTTCGTTTTTAAACCATAAGTAGAATTCATTTGCCATTGACGAACTCACACGTATATCTAAATATACGTGTGCGTTCGTTAGTGGTAACCTTTCATATCTATTGCTGCTCGAAGACAAAAGCTTAAGTTGACGACAGTCAATATTCAAATCACTGTCAAATAATGGGAGAAATAAAACAAGGGAAATCCCCGAACGTAAATCGTTGATACAAACACGTAAGGGAGCACGATTGCACGAATTTTATAATGATTCAAATAAATATTTTATTCTGATTGGTTTGTTGCGTGATGCCTCTGCATATGCGAGGCCTTAGGTGATTACCCAGCTCACACCTCCGGAGTTCGACTCTCGCGATATAAAGGTACATACCTACTTTATTTGCTATAATGCAATTTATGTTACCTGCAGACATTCACGTATACAAATTTATCGGAGGATAAAAATGCATTAGTACCTAAGTGTGCAAATCGCGTTATCGCCATGATGCATGCGATAAATTCTAAATTTAACTATCCTCATCACTAACGTGGGAGAGCCACGCATCGGCATGAATGGGCTGGCTCGACCGGAGTAATACCACGACCTCACGAAAAATCATCATCATTCATCATTCATTGAGTGAGTGAGGAAACCGGAGGCCCATACCCCAACAACTCCCCCATCCCCCAAAAGCTGGCAACGGACTTGTGACGCCTCTGGTGTTGCGAGTGGTACGCCGTAATCGCTTACCATCAGATGAAACGTTTGCTAGTTTGACCCTATTCCAAAAAAAAAACAGACAGACACTAGAACTATAGAAATAAATACCAACAATATTATTAGACCAAATCGAATCATATATAAATAAAAACATATTTCTTGAACAGGCATGTCATTGCTTTTATGACTAAGTGCAATTACGGTTAAGTTGTTATAAATATAAATTACTATTTGTTTTATTCAATTTCATACTTTATTTAGGTACATAATTTAGTGACTAAGTATCTTCTGTAAGAAAAAAAAATGCGACTTCTATTTACTTTTTTATATAAAAACAATCAAGGATCAGAAGTGCAGTTCCATCATAATTTTTTTAACTATTTGCAGGTACTCTATGTAAATATTCAATGCACACATATATTCTAAATCTGGTTAATCCTTCGAATTCAGTTCACCCTCAAGGTTGCGGAGGTCCGATGGCAGTCGATACGTGTAAAAACTGTATTCAGGTAGAACCGGTTGAACTAGTAGCCGACCCTAAATCTTGGGAATAATAAAGGCTAGGAAGATGTTGATGATTCTAAATCTGGTTTATACAGAATAGAACAGTGCATTGAAACATCGCGCACACAAAAATAATGACAGTACTGGTCATACAAATTTAAACGTCACAGTACGACTGCACTTCTGACCCTTGACTCTACCTACACCTTTCGTGTAGATATTGTCATCAGGGTTATCGATGAGATCTTATGTCGGAGAAGTTCTTGAAACCAGATTCATAAATAACGCCGAGGGAATTTAATTCGTTCAGCGCTGTCAATAAGACAGGAATTTCTTTGCATACTCTTTCTTTCTCTGTATACTGCGATATTCCAAGGATATGCATTCTAAGCCTAGAGGCTAAGAGGCTTAAACCATAAGCTGTCAAAGTCCCAGCACCAGCAAGTGTATCTTGCGTCAAAGCACGGTCAGATATTTCAATAAAAAATATGTTTAAAAGAGTTAATTCGTTAGTTAAAGTAGGTAGGTATCGATTTCAATTTTCGACAGTAAAATAAAACAGCGCATGTATAAGAATAATATGAGTATAATTAAAATGTTGATCAACAACAATAATGATAATTGCTTAAACAATTGAATACGAAAGTACTCTGGGGTTTATATAATTCCTTTACAAAATATGTCTGAGAATTACAAAAAGAAATAAATTAAATAATCTTATAATCTATAAAATTAAGTTCTAAAATAGATTTTCTGTCACAGAGTAACATACGTCTTTTTAAAGATTCAACCGAACGTAAACAATTCGATATTGAACCTTATTCCAGAAACATAAAGTTGAAGGTCACATTTATTACTAGTCAATGTTAATACAGAAGATTTGTGTTCTATTCCTTCACTAGTAGAGTTCAAAATCGAATTTTATTTACGTTACGCAAAAGACAGTCTCAATAAAAAGGAATGTAATACAAAAGTGTATCATTATAATTTATAAAGTATAACAATTTATTAACTATCTACATTAATACTTAATAAGCTCATCCATATCATCCAATGGATATACTCAGTTCAAAGTCATATTATAAAGCTTATTAGAAACAATTGCTCCATAAGTCATGATCATGTCTTTAATTACAATAAGCGGCGAATTTAGAGATTCAAATTTGATTAACAAACGATTTTCGAATAATATTCACCAACATTATTCCTAGAAAGTTAAACAATCAAAGACTAACAAAGTAAAAATGCTGCGCAGACAGAAACGTTACTGTCTATTGTGGTGTATTTGTGCCTAACTTAAATGCAAAGTAACGTAAATGTAAATTATTTAAAATATGATCATTAAATTGTAATACATTTCGGCTTTTGTTGTTTCTCGTACTTGGTACAAAAGAAAAACCATTCAATAGTTCATTTGAATGATTTGTCTCGGAGGCTTCTGGCGGCTTGGAAAGTGTTATGCATAAGCATAGCAACGGTCATTGGACCGACTCCACCAGGCACGGGTGTTATTGCTCCAGCTACTGTACTCACACCTAGTTTGAAGTAACACAATAGATCGATATAAATATATGAAGTAATGAGGAAGTAAAGAAGTCATTGCCTACCAAAAGTATATGAATGAAATATCCCCACAAATAAATTTAAATGAAATATGACATTGAGATGTTTTGATTCTTGGATAAAAGCTATTTTAAATAAATATTTCGGACATCTAACACACAACGCCAACTAGTCCCAAACTAAGCAGAGCTTGTATTATGGGTGCTAGACAACTGATATTAATACATAAATACGTTTTTTTTATGTAAATACATACATATCATACATAGAAAACACCCAAACTCCGAAAAAAAATATTTGCAGATCATACAAACATTTGATCCGACCCGGGAATCGATCCCGAGACCTCAAGAACAGTAGTCGCATACACTACCGCTGCGCCACCGAGGTGGTCACTTATTAGCGATTATAACAGATACGGAAGAAACCGCGAGCAAAAGCTAGTTAAAAATAAACAAAAATGCAAAATAACTTACCATCGTAGTCGACATCTCCTACTAGCCTGGATTTCCCATTGGCGTCTGTGACTTTTGTTATGCCAACATCAATAACAGTCGCACCGGGCTTCACCATATCCGCCTTGATCAGTTTTGGTATTCCTAATAAACATTTTATTTATAATTTACTTAGCAAAAAAACATTTAAGGAAATAAATGCATGCACATTTTTTTTAAGTAAAAATATTATTATGTTTATGTGTGAATAATCACATCAAGGATTTCCTGATCTATTGGATACAATTTTTGTTTATTAGTAACCCTGATGTATGTAATACAAATAGAAAATTATGACCCACCTGTAGCAGAGACAATGATGTCAGCATTTCGACAAAAGAAGGCCAATTGCTCTTTAGGAGTATAACGGTGGCAAATAGTAACGGTAGCGTCCATTCCTAGTCTGTTTTCGTGTCTGTTATCACTGTGTAACATCATGGCAATAGGCATGCCTACATTCTTTGATCGGCCAACAACCACTGCATTACGTCCCAAAGTCTCAATATTGAACCTAAAATTTATTGGACAATTTATTTTAATATCATATCTGTTAGTTTAGTCTATGCTAAACTTTAAGTTATGTCTCTTTTTATATGTTTTATTTTAATATTACTATAAAAATTAAGTAATAGGTACATTGTTTTATAGAAGACCATTAAAATGATTTGATATTTTTTTATTATTACAATAAAAAGAAGGAATAATATTTTTAATATTTAAGTACTTGTTCGATAACATATCAGAAAATGTTTCCGCATTAATTTAAAATAACAAATCAATATTTTTGAGAATGTAAAAATGATTTGATAACAAAATGGACGTTTGAACTACAATGATGTGTATAATAATTATAAGAACTTACCTCCTCAACATTTCAACAACAGCCAGAGCAGTTGCAGGAACGAGTGTTGACATGTCAACGCATAGCTTTCCAATATTGGTCACATGAAATCCATCTACATCTTTCTCAGGAGCAACTGCACAACACACTTTTCTCTCAGACATGTTTTCAGGTATTGGTAATTGTACTAGAATGCCATCCACTTCACTGTCACGGTTCAACTGTTCTATTTCCGCTATCAACATCTCTTCAGAAATGGTAACATCATGACGTATTACTTCTGCATCAATTCCAATATTTCTAGCAGCCATTATTTTCTTGTTTACATATGTGTGACTTGCAGGGTCATCACCAACCAAGATGCAACGGATGCTAGGTGCCCTGTGGCCGAGGCTCACCCAATTGGCAACATTTTCCTTAAGCTCCCTCTGGATTTCAGCTGCTAGAGCTTGTCCGTTGAGGATTCGGGCCATAATGCTATGAAAAAAAGTATTAATTTAGAGAGTCTACACCATATTTTGGGTTTTAATTTATTATAAACTAAATTCAACCATTTAAGACAATTTTAATTTTTTTTTTCAGAGATAGTATGCCCATTTGCTACATTTTATTCAAGGTTTTTAATCTGTAATAATGTTGCAGTGATACAATAATAAATAATTATCCAGAACTTGTTACGTAAAACTATCACTCAAGCACCAATGAACTATAAAAATACACATAGCAATAATAATTAATCTACAAAGCTCACACAAAACATGAAATTTAATATGAAAAATTACTTAAAAAGATTTTTAAACACAAGTGCTAGGAAGATGCTATAGTGTAATAAAAGCCACAACACAAATTTTTCTATTAATTTTACCTGCCCGAGCCCAAAGTATCATTATATGTGTGGCTTCTCATTGTGGATGTCAGTAGTAAACTAAATGTCTTGAGACGGATGATTTGCCTCATCGCCTACTGTTGACACACATAGGTCATTAGGTGAACAAAACCCGAGATATAATTTACATATAATTACAGATAACAAACTGAATCTTATAACGTATTTGTGAGGAAGAATCCAAATGAAACTGGTTACTTTTGGATTTGAAAACGGCTACTTCTTGGGTTAAAAAGTTCAGTGTGTGGCTTAATCTCCTAATAATATTAAGTGTAAATCTTTACATAGCATAAAATTAAATCACTTCTGACGTCTGTTCGCTTACATCTCTAAAAATACTGAACAGATTTTAATGCACTTTCCAGTAAAAGATGAAGTGATTCAAAGGGATATTTTATATGTGTAATAAATACATATTGTAAACAGGAAATTGGAGAATTTAAAAAATGTCTGAAGAAACCAGGCTCTGTACAACTTGTTTATAAATACCTAATGGAAAGCATGTAAATCTCAGAAGCTGCTAACTTTGAACAATAAAATAAGATGGTAAGTTAATTACATGAAAGTATTACTTGTGAATAATCACTTACCAAAATTTACTTTGAAATATTATAGATAAATTGGTAACTATCAGGCAAAAATCCACACAGTATATGCACGTTATGTCTAGTTTAACACCAGTTTCAATGTGTTGAATAAACAAAGACCAAAAGAATGGTACCAAACATCCTTCTTGACTTATGAAAATTACACAAAACTACTGTCTGCTGAATGAACCTTGAAATAGCAATAAGGTTCATTTTATGATAAATAAGTTTTTTATGTACTCGTTTGTGAATAGAATAGCATTTTACTCACGTCTTTCCTGTATATATTTATTGCAAAACCTGTTTATTATGACCCTAATGTAGCCACGTGCACACTACGTTACTGTTTGAATAGAAAAATTGCAGTCAATTTCTTAACCTGCAACGCTAACTTTTATAGGTAACACTTATCAAACCTTCACAAACAAACCTCTAAAAGCGAAGTTTGATTAAAACTCAAGTTCATAACATAACCTAGTGTTGCAATATTTCAGATTTGACTAAAAAACAGTTTTAAAGGTGAAATTGAATACTGTAGACACTTATTCACTCAATACAAGTAAACAAGTCTCTAATGATTCGGCATTTGTTATTTATTCTTGTAATAAAATTACTGATTATTTACATCCAGATTTAAATCAGCAAGACAGCAACAGCAGCTATCAAAACGCACGCTATCTTTGACATTGACAACAGTAACAATTTTTTGTTTTACGTTTAGTTGGTGATTTTGTTTTTGTTAAAATTCTGTTTTTTCAAAAATGTATTTCAAAGTTATTAACTATTTTTAAGTATCATTTGTATTAAGTCAAAATATTATCTAACTATTGTTAATAGAGATTTTAAATATTAAATTGGATATCACACCTTATTAGACTACTCAAAACTTTCAAAACAAATTGTAGCTGGGGCTATGCAGCATCCTAGTATGGTTATAACACGTGTTACTGTGAACTTTCTTTTTTTTGCTCTTTCAATATCTTTTTGTCTACATCTTTCTTTATCACCAGAATGATTTACTTGCCAAGAGGCCTGGGCGTATGTTACGGATGTTAATTTGGTTCCTAATTTTTCACTTTGATATCTCAAAAACGCAAAACTCCATCTTTATAAAATAAATTGAATTTTTTGAATTACTTTGTAAAGGTTTACAGCCTGTTTGATCTCGATTGGGGAAAATGTAAAAACGAAATTTCTGTCAAGAGTTTTTTTTTATATTTTAATGATATTTTGTATTAAATCTTTTTTTAAAATAAAAGATTTTATGTGGAATAGATATTGACTGCACGGTTGGCCTACTAGTATAAGCGGTCGTCACAGTGCCGCTTTTTACTGTACCAAGTGTTGTTGGTTCAAATGCCGTAAGGGACACTGCGTGATCCGCAAATTGTTGTTCTGAGTTTAGGTGTTTATGTTTGTTGCAAAAATTAAAAAAAAAACATGCTCGTAGTTACTTAATATGAAATGTTTTAAATACCTAGAAGAAATAAATAAACAATTAAAGCTAAACTAAATGTTTGAAGATTAATTAAACAACAGGTTATCGACACGTTTCCAAATGTAAACTTAATAATTATCTTGCAAAAAAACCACTATACCAAGTTGTCGTCAAAAATGTTGATACCTTTTCATATGGTCCACACCCATTCGATTACATTAAATTATAAAAAAAAACCTATTATTATAAATGACTTTAAAAATGAGATTCTGTTGAATTTTTAAAACATTTTAAATTTGAGTATTATTTCGTTATTTATGCACTTATCTTGAATGGTGTTCTTTAAGTTTAAATGTGATCTAATGGTGAAAAATGAGAAAATGAAAAATATTATCAATTTTGTTCGTAATTCAGTAATATGTGATGTTGGTTTCCTCTGTAGTCCGTTATCTATGAACCGATCTAGAGAAGTAAAATATTGGGCAAGAAATAATGCACATCGACTTCTAGAAAATGTATATATATTATATACAGATTTTCAAGTTTAGAACTTTTATTTGACTTGGATGTATTTTATAAGATTCGGATTCGTTCTTGAATGTTATTTGATTATGATAAAATTGCAAATAATTGAAGTATATTATTGGCTGTTCATTCACGTTTGATGGTTTTCACACATAATCTAAATAATAGACGACAAAATGTGGTTTCTGATAAATTGTGGTTCGTTTCGATAAAAAGAATCTAGGTATTGTTCTCGATTGTGGTAGTATAATATATGTTACGTAGTACCCATATACCTAACTCTTGAAGGTTTGTATACCTGTAATAGAATTTGGAAATATTTTGATCGCAAGTCCTTTTTCATTTGTAACTGTTGATTAGTAATAGTATTTTTTTTTCCAATAAATTATTTTTATGTTCATTAGTCGTCGATTTGTTTTATTTCAACTTTTTGAGTAATAATTTCATTAGTATCTATATTCGGTTTAACTTGTTAAACAGTGGAATGTATGTATCTTAGTAAATTAATAAAGATATACCTTTCTCTTTTTTTTTTTTTTTTATATTTAAGCTGCCAAAATGACTCTGCCCTGCCTGATGGAAAGCATGAGCAGAATCCAAGAGTGGTGGCCACCATCCTCAATGCGAAAAAGAACAATTCAGCATGGTGACCCACACTATGGCGGCCTGGGGGGAAGGGGGATGGTGAGGGGGATAGGGGGCGTTGGATTGGGGTATGGGCCTCCGGTATCCTCACTCACTCGATGAAACACAGCGTAAGCGCTGTTTCACACCGGTTTTCTGTGAGGCCGTGGTATCACTCCGGTCGAGCCGGCCCATTCATGCCGAAGCGTGGCTCTCCCACGATACCTTCATTATTATTGTTTATTGTAATAGTGTATTGCCGTATTGGTTATTGCTTAGTTACTTAGTAGGTGGTTATTTGTTTTGACTGCCTCGGTGGCGCGGCGGTAGCGTAAGCGACTGCTGTGCATCTAAATAAGCATCTAAATAAATAAACAAATATAAAAAAGAATTTAAATACGTAGGATCACTTTAATCTCACGACAAGCGTTTCTATCATATTGTAAGCCACCTGCCTGCTACTACCTACATTTCTTATCGAAGCGAAAAGCACGCTTGTTCGAATAAGCTTATGTCGTGCATACTAGTGCATATTTACAACTTGTATGCCAATTTTTTCTTGTGCTTATTTCTGAACTATTTGTCTTCATATCTCAAACTGTTTATTATGCTGTGCTTGTGCCTATATCTGTCTTCTATTGAACCGTATAATATTTCCTTGTGTAACTGGATAATAACATTATAACCGTTAGTTGGACTTATTAATTATTTATATAGTTTATGAGTAGCGTAAGCTACTGCTGTGCAGAAGATCTCGGGTTCGATTTCCGGGTCGGACCAAATGTTTATATGATCTGCAAATATTTGTTTTGGAGTTTGGGTGTTTTCTACGTATAGTGTGTATGTATTTACAAAAAATTATGTATTTATATCAGTTGTCTAGTACCCATAATACAAGCTCTGTTTAGTTTGGGACTAGATGGCGTTGTGTGTTAAATGTCTAAAATATTTATTTATTATTTATTTATAGAACTTTTTTTTTTAATTTAATATTTTTTATGGGATAAGGGAAAGGCTTGGCAACGCACTTGTGACGTCTCTGGTGTTGCATGTGTCCATGGGCAGCGGTAATCACTTAATTTCAGGCGATACGTCAGCTCGCTTATCTCCTATTTCATAAAAAAAGAAGATCTCAACAGGAAAATTCCAGATTATACTATTCATTTTATGTTTGTAACAAAATATCGTATATGCACGATGATTAAGTCGTAAACAGGGGTTATGAAATACTGATGTAATTTAAATTTTAATAAAGTTTGTTTACTTGGATGATATGTTGATATCATCTTCTCAAAAAAACGACTCCATATACTCGTTATATTTGTTAAATTTATGCTTATGCAGTTCATTGGTAGCTCGATTGCAGGCATCTGTTATCTTTTGCCGATTGTTTAAGTTGTGACTAAAAGTTTTTTTTTCTTTTTTTATTTATTTTTATTGTACATACTTAACAGATAGAAAAAAAAAGAATTACAACATACAAATGTGACAATTGACGGTCTTATCGCTCATGGCGATCTCTTACAGACAACTTTTATACGGATAATTTGGTGACATTAATAAGGGTAGTAGTAGTAGGGTGCACAAATCTCAGATCTGTTCAAATGTGAATATTTACAAAAAAAAAACACCAAATTCAAAATATTCAACATTCATATATAAATACACATCTACTCATACTACTCATATATACATACATATACATAAATACATACACACACTTAATATACATATATATACTATAAACAAGGTATTATAATCAAAGATAATAATCCTTCACTAACTTTTTAAATATAGGCAAGGTTTTAGCGTGACGGATCCTTTTAAGTAAATCGTTTCAGAGTCGTACTGCTTACACATTAAAGGATTTATCTGTAAACTGGGTGGAATGTTTTGGCATTGTTAGTTTCAAATTCTCTGATGATCTCAGGTCCCTACAATTACTCTTCTTTTTTTATTTTTTTTATATTTAAGCTGCCAAAATGACTCTGCCCTGCCTGATGGAAAGCATGAGCAGAATCCAAGAGTGGTGGTCACCATCCTCAATGCGAAAAAGAACAATGCAGTATGGTGACCCACACTATGGCGGCCGGGGGGGAAAGGGGATGGTGAGGGGGATAGGGGGCGTTGGATTGGGGTATGGGCCTCCGGTATCCTCACTCGCTCGATGAAACACAGCGTAAGCGCTGTTTCACACCGGTTTTCTGT
>PKRV01001222.1:19790-70364 GCA_003709505.1 Hyphantria cunea
ATGGTGACCCACACTATGGCGGCCTGGGGGGAAAGGGGATGGTGAGGGGGATAGGGGGCGTTGGATTGGGGTATGGGCCTCCGGTATCCTCACTCGCTCGATGAAACACAGCGTAAGCGCTGTTTCACACCGGTTTTCTGTGAGGCCGTGGTATCACTCCGGTCGAGCCGGCCCATTCATGCCGAAGCGTGGCTCTCCCACTACAATTATTCTCCTCTAAAACTGTTTCGTATCTAATTCAATGTTACACGGTTGATTGCATATGTTTTGTAATGATAATAATCATAGGATAAATTTATAATAAGTATAGTGAAAACGTCGTAAAATTTATTGGTCTCCAAAGTGATTTAATTTTTGTAGGTGCTTATCACAACAAGTATCTACGCGGTAGTGTTAAGTTCGTGGAAATATAACTTTATCTATAACGACTGTGCGGAATGTTTACAAAAAATATTTATTGATTATTATTATTTAATGAATCAGGATTCATTACCAAGACGTAGATTTACAAGTAAGGTAGAAGAATACCAGTGACTTATGACGCCAATGATAAAGTGCTAACTAAACTGAAAATATATAAAGAAGACTAATTCCAAGATGAACTTTTGACTTTAAAGAGACGCGGAAAATGATAAAACCAAATTGGGAACAATTATCGATGTGATTATGTACCTAAATAATGTGTATGCTGTTGTTGTGATGTTAAGAGAATGATAACCAAACGGATGATAATAAGCAGAAGTATATTACTGATGCCTTTAATTCATGCAAGTGCGTAATAACGAATAACAATAATGTCATAACTTTGATATGTATTATTAAATATAAAAACCTGAACTAATAAATCAACTACCACGCTGCGTAATGTTTGTAGGCTACGTGTTACGTGCGGAAGCACTTCAGGGGTAAATCCTGGGTCCTTTGTGTTCGCAAGTGTTATTAATGATGTTTTGCAGGATCAAAAAAGAAGTATTTTGATAGATTATGTTTTTGGTTTTTGTTTCGAGGTGGTTTAATACATATTTTTGATACTTGTTCACTACAAACTTTTCCAATATGGACTATTGACTTTTGGTTCAAAACGAAGCTTCTGGCTATGTTTATGACGCAAACAAAAGGCGTGTTTTTACTGTACGATTTACGATAAGTAGATCGTGCACGCAAGTGGGGGCGTGTTACCGACGTACACTTCCAGACACTAACATCTCTTTATCGTGAAATGATAAGCCAAATGTCAATGTCTCGATACTTGCTTGTTGTTTAATTCAATAATGTATTAGAATGACGTAATTAGGGCAAGAATTACGCATGATGTTAGCAATAAAAACAACTTATTGCATTCGGTTGCTATGCGAAAGAATGAATGTAGATTGGACCTAAAAATTCTATGGAGTATCATTGGGGAGGCTAATGGACATAACAATCCTGAGAAAATTCTTATATTGCGATGCAGGTTCGTTCATTACTACGTTTTTATTAAAATTGTCGCCAGATCATGTATTCCCTTTTGCATATTTTTTTCTTTAAATATTGTATACGTGTTTAGTAAACAAATCACAATAGATTTGCCGACAGACAGATATGATATTGTCCAAAATAGTGTCATAACGCGAATCAGTTACTAATAAATAGTAACTGTTATTCTAATTTGTATTGTAAATGAGTCGAATACGTTTTAATACATGTGTTAGCGTAACTATCAATTGAAGTATTATTTGGACCAATAAATGTTTCCAATTTATTAATATTGTACTATTATCGTAATCTGAATTAATGGCGTTTAGCCAGTTAACTTTAAATTATTTCGAGTTGTATGAGCTTGTTATTATTAGTAAAACCGAGCCTTTGTCAATGGTTTCTATTATTCGTTGGTATAATTGGTGTACATACCTACAAGATAGCATACCTGTTCATTAATAATACTTACAACCTAGTGTGTAAAGATGTATAAATAATAGGCACGAGTATGAAATAGTAAAGAGTTATTTGGACCTATACTAAATAGGTCAAGTAAAATAACCTATACCTAGGTATAGCTTGCTCTATTTACGTAATTTACCCACCAAACTCTAGAACTTTAAAGCCATCTACTAAATAAAGTAGGGGCTCTTCATACAGCAAGTTAAACGATTACCGGGTCCTTTTAATGTGTAGAATATTATAATGATATTTTTAGTTTACATACATAATTTTCTCAACAAGTGTAGAGCGGTCTACTGGCGTCATGAAATAAAGTTAATTAAATAAATACACGAGAAGTTCACTCTAAGTGCCTCCTATGCAGAGCATGCATGAGTTCACTTCCAGAAGTCATCAGCAACGTAAAGGGTCTGCTAGGCTTCCAGAAGGAACTGAGAAATGCCCGACTCATCACGCATAACAGGCTCTTTATCGTCGGCGAGTGGCCGCGTGAAATCCAATACAATACATGAGATGTGCAAGCCAAGTCCTTCCTATATTTTGGCTTTCGTATTCACGCGTTTATACGGCGGTCATATACAGATTTAACTATAACGATGTAATAGATTAGATAGAATTGAACTGCAATAGGCTGATGATGATGTAATGGTTAAAGTATTTGTTACTTATTAAATTTTTTTATGAAGTAGGTGGCAAACAAGCTGACGCATCGCCTGATGGTAAGTAATTACCGCCACCAATGGAAACCTACATCAGAGGTGGAGATGGGGTATGGGTCTCCTTTATACACACTGACGCGGTGAAACACAGCGCAAGCGCTGTTTCACATCAGTTTGCTCTGAGGCTGTGGTATCACTCCTGTCGAGCCGGCCTATGCATGTCGAAGTGTGGCTCTTGTAAGTAGTAAAATGTCTTCGTGTAGTTCTTAGCAGTCTTTCACTTATGTTGTAATTTGAAATAAAATCTGAATTGTCGGGTTCGAACAAAGCTTATTTCCTTTACCATTTTCATGTTGACATAGGAACTATATTATTACAATATTTACTGTGTGTTTTCCTGATTGTAAGTTCCTGATATACGTATATCCATTATTTCTAATGACGACCTAAATTCATAAGTAAACAAAGAATCGTTTTAACCCCTCACATATGGGACCGGTTAAGTTTTCCCCAATGTTGACTTTAAGTTGCGTGGCACGATAAGCTACTTTCGATATGGAAATTGGAGGAATTCTACCGCATAGATATTTAGTTAAGGTAAAGTATAATTTAATTGTATGTACTAATATGCTCAATGACTTTAGAATTCTGCCACATATATTGAACTAAAATTAAATAAACAATAATAAATATATTCGGTCATTTTAACACACAACGCTATGGGTACTAGATAACTGATATTAATACATATATACTTTTTTGTAAATACATACATATTATACATAGAAAACACCCAAACTCCGAAACAAATATTTGCAGATCATACAAACATTTGGTCCGACTCAGGAATCGAACCCGAGACCTCTAGCACAGCAGTCGCATACGCTACCACTGCGCCACCGAGGCAGTCGAAAATTGTATTAGGACTTTGAAAAGCTACAATATTAAGTTATTACCTATATAAAATTTAGTATTAGTCCATACAGACCATAAAATGAAAGCTATATAATTGGCATTGCCGTCCATTCCATACCCAATGTCATAACCAATGCTTTGTGCTGACGCGGCATTATGTTTTACTCATTTAAACAGTGATTGGTTATATGAATATAGTGTTTTTTTTATGTTTGCTTGTCAAATACTTTTAAAAAAACGTTTCGGGGTGAAAATAAAGTGATAGTGACAGGGCAACTATTCGCATTCTTAAATAATAATTATTAGTATCTTCACACTACTGGCAACACGTATTTTGTCTCTGTAATCTGCAAAACATATAAGAACTATAAATTACAAACTATTTTAGAATAACGGACTCTTTAATGCTGAACTAGTTAAGGTCGTCCTTCATCATCATCATCATCAGCCTATCGCAATCCACTGCTGGACATAGGCCTCTCCAATTTCACGCCACTTAGTTCGATCTATGGCTTCTCGCATTTAGCTCCTGCCAGCCGTCGTCCTTTCAGCATAATAAAAATATTTTACTAATTTGGGCCATATTAATAATATATTTTTTCTGACATCTAACACACTACGCCATCCAGTTCCAAACTAAGCAGAACTTGTATTATGGGTACTAGATAACTGATATGAATACATAAACACTTTTTTTGTAAATACATACATATTATACATAGAAAACACCCAAACTTCGAAACAAATATTTGCAGCTCATACAAACATTTAGTCCAACCCAGGATTCGAACTCGAGACCTCATGGACAGAAGTCGCGTACGCTTCCACTGTGCCACTGAGGCAGTCAGATCTACCATACAATACTTACAGCTAATGTTTTATGTATCATACAGATTAAATTTGATCTGAAACACTAAGAGCCTGTACAAACTATTAGATGGTTACTAAAAGCTTAAAAATATTTTTCTGCTTACTCAAAAATAATTTACACTGGCTAAGTTAAACTTTCCGTCTGAATAATAATGAAAAAAAGTTTTTATGAAAGTAGTCTTTTTCCCTCACTTGGTTTTTGCACACAAAAATTTTAATAATTATTTTCTCTCTAACCCTCTGCAAACCTACTAGGGCATTAGAGACCTACTAATACATTTAGATTTTGATTGAACAGTCCAAAATAATTGGAGAGCTCATCATTATCATCATTAATATTTTAACCGAAAGTACTGCTTCATCAATATAACAGGTCTAACTCTCCATTATTTTCCATTTGACGTTCATATTAAAAATAATATTTTACCTTTTTATTATTTTAATTTGAGAAAAAGTTAAAATAATTTTAGATAAACGAGAGACGAATCATCCGGAGGGGAGTGACCACCACCGTTCAAAGACACCTGAAATCCAAGTAGGGTAGATCGGGATTTAAGTTTAGGCATCAGTTACCTGAAGTAATCTACTTAAGTAGGCTGCTCATTCGGTAAAATATAATAAAAAATTGCTCAGTAATGGTTTTCTGTGATTATTCGGGCCGAACCGGACCAAGTACGCTGAAGTATTCAATTCTCACGCGTTTGCCATTCAAAATCCACTGAAAGTAATAGAAACAGATTTTTATTCGTCTACAATCTGTAGGCATATTAAGTATCATTACCATAATCAATATTACATTTTTGGTGATTCGGTCATTGGCATTTTGTGTAGGCTAGTTAATGTGTGCAGGCATGCGAGGGTTAAAACATCTTAGGCGTTACCCAAACCTTTACTACCGCCTAGAACTTTGACCCTTGAAATTTAATTACTTTTTACGAACCTGGATATTTTCGGTTGCGTAACTTCAATATCCCAAGTTTTAACAGAGTGAATGTACCGGTCCCAATGAAGAAACTAACTTTCCATAACCGCTCAACTGGCTAATATTCAATTAAAACTTTTTAATTTCTCTGATAGACAGACCTTTAGCAATATTTTCTGTTTACGCTTCAGCCTCCTGTAAATAAACATTTATTATAAAACATTGGTGTGACTTGAAAAAAAGTTATTTGTATTGCTGGCGACTTTTGTTTGTCAAAGTTGTTGAACTTTGAGCATTAATGCCAAACATTTTGATTAGTTGCCTCACAAATTAAAGCATTCGATTGTAGATTCGATTCCTTCTCTGCAGAAAAACATTTACATGTTTATTGTTTCGAATTTTAATATTATTAACAGCGTAACATTTGTGTGTGCGTGTGTGTGTAACATCATTTTCTGATATTATAATCTGACATTTGATTCAACTTATACCGGTATCTTTTTAAAATGTTGAAACAATACAGATACATGTTCGTTTGTCATACCTCTCCGTGTGTATACTCACGAGAGTATCGTCTCCTTTCTTATTTACATTCTAGGACTGTGACTAAATCTAAGATTATGGAATTGTCATATTTTCTCAGGTTAGAGATTAAGTCAGTGAAGGTTAAGGTTTTCTACAAGCAGTTAATATAAAATGATACGTATGGAAATACATAAAAAGTTTTTATTGTGATAATAAGTATTTTTTCGAATTATGTCTTAAAAAAAAATAAGAAGGCAATTGACATTATTTGTTGTAAGTGACTTTGCAATAATTCAATACACGCTTGTTGGTTTGACTACACGGTTGGCCTAGTAATTTCAGTGGTCGCCACACCGCTTCCTACTGCGCCAAGTGTTGTGGGTTCAAATCCTACATGGGACAACACTTTGTGTGATCCATAAATTGTTGTTCTAAGTCTAGATGTACTTTGTGTCCGTTTCATATATGTTTGTAAAGATCCCCGTAATATAGGAATGTATATACATAATGCGGGAGTTGTCTTTAAAATATAAAAAAAATAATAAACCTTTACCAAGCTCTTAATCGGGTAATCATACGCCAAAAATGCCTTACATAATTTGGAAAAGAGCTGATTATCTTACATCAAACGATATTAATCAAACATAGATAAGACTCAACACAAGCAAACTAGCTTTCAAATGAAAAAAAACGTATCGAAATCGGTCCATACGTTTGAGCCCCACGATACCACAGACAGACACACACACACAGACATCGACGTTGAACTTATAACGCCCCTCTTTTTGCGTAGGGGGTTAAAAATCATAATTCAAACGGTAATATAAATCACTGTTATTTATAATGTTGGCCATGTTCCATAACCAAATCTAAAAGTGGGCATAAAGTAAGAGGTTTCACTTAACTTTGGGTAGCTCACGTTAAGTGCGTAGTAATTTTGAGACTTCTACTTGCTAAAGGATCACAAGTCACACCCTTAAATTAAGAAATAGTGGAGCATTTCTAAAAGAACAGGAAAAAGGACTGCCTTTCTATACCATTCAATTCTTAGGCTTCCTTAAATCGTGGCTTTAGTACCTCTGGAGTTTTTTTTCTTAAACTGTCCTATCAGTTAGATAGGACAGTTTAAAAAAAAAAAACACATATTTTTTTAATTATATAGTTATGAACTATAGTATATTAATGCAGACTACGTAAACGCAGTAACTAGTATGTCAATGCGTGTGTAATAAACTGAAAAATAATTTAAATGACTTCCAAAAAAAAGAAGAAATACCCAGACCTAGCAAGACTGGCTTAACTATGCTACACATACTTAAATCAAATATCAGATTGCAAAAGATAACAACGATGGACTTCTGGGAAGGTCTCTAAATGCTCCAAAAGCTCACTGTTCATGTGTATTTCGCAGTTTTAGGCTATCAGGTTTTCAGTTCAGTTCATCAAGAGGCGCTCATAGCCCAGTTGCACTCGGTGATTAGAAACAATCACCGAGGGTAAGCAACGATGGCGCGGTCAGTACCTGGATGGGTGACCGCTAGTGGCATGTTACCATGAGCGTCTCCGTGATTCGGAGGTCACGTTAAGCAGTCGGTCCCGGTTGTTATCATACGATAACAGTCGTGAAGCTTAGTTGGAGGCCTTCGGGCGGCTTAAAAACATCCAACGGCAAGATTTACGTAGCCACAACGTATTCTTGCCAGTCCCCAACCCGCACTTGGCCAGCGTGGGGACGTATGGCCTTAACCCTCTCCTGAGAGGAGACCCGAGCCCAGCAGTGGGACATTATGGGTTGTTGTTGTTGTTGAGGTTTTCAGTAGGTATAAGAAACTAACTAATTAATGCGGAAAGCGGTAGGACGGCCTGGTCGCTAAACTGCGGTCAGGCTGCAAAAATAATGATTAGGCCGACGGACTGGGGGAGCCCAGCCTTCCTTCAAGAAAGTGTCTAGATAGAGTTGACATTGTCCCTTGGGCTTGAAATTATATGGTCCGGGTCCTTCTCAGAGCAGGGCACCTGAGACCGGCCGTCGGGGAGGTCATGAGTCCTGGGGAGCCGGAGATACAAGGGATTTCCCACATCGTCAACAATAAAAAAAGTATGAGAAACTAAGTATCACAGTTTGCCAGGTTTGTTTCTTGAGAAGACAGTAAGGCCTGTAATAGGGTTTTCTGATTTAAAGTACCGGAAATTAATGTAGCCACATATGTCTAAACGTAAGACACGACTGATGGATTAAGTCCTTACGTATTATAGACACGTATTGGTATTTGAAGTCATCATTCTTCACGTGAAGCCTTTCAAACGTTTTAAGAATCTATTCACATAAAATTACAATCCGATTGCAAAAATAATGTATGATAGATTCGAGTTGTGATAATTTGACGATAAGTCGCATTGTTAATGAGATTTATACTTCAAAATTCGCTGAAACCTTGTGAGACTAAGCACCATTTGGACAGTGTCAGTAACATAATAGATTTAAATAAATAGCCTAGCATAAGGTTGCATAGTTTACACATCAAAATTTTCAAGGAAGTGCATTTAAGCTGGGTACTTATTACCCCGAAGAGAATATAACCTTTGCCATGATACTTTTGTTTTTAAATACCTAGTATAGACTACCAACGTGATTAATATTAGGATTTTTAAGTCGGCAATTAAATTTGCTGGGGAGAGGGGGAGAATCTTCATTTCCGTTTTACAAAAATATTTTAGTAAATGCGACTATCGCTAAAAGAATCACAATACTAGTATAAGGGCGAAAGTCTGTTAATGTTTGTGTTTCTATATATGTATGTTACTTCTTAAGTCACGCTCAAACGACTGGTAAAATTAAAAAATATATTACGGACGTAGCTGATACCTTGTATTAGAACATAGGCTACTTTCTAAACAAAACATTTTGCCACGGTATGAATATTTTGTTTATTGGTTAAGAATTACTTTCTTCAACGTATTTGGTCTTGAGCTTGATTAGCTAATATTTTTAAATTTTAAATACCAAAAATATCGGCTTGATTTTGATATTAACCGGTTTCGATGTCATAGGTTGTCAGCTATACGAAAATATATTGCAAACTTTAAAATTTATACGTCTGTGAAACAGTAAAGAGTGCCAACGTAAATGCTATAGAGCCAATAGTATGTAAGAAACCATTTCCTCTCAGAAACAATATTTTAACTTAGGATTTATTGATGTTTCTCTATTCACAGAGAGCCTGCGGATTGTGGTTTCTAAGTTATTTTACATCCTAAATGTTCTAAAATAACTTTATTGACTAGAAATTTGTAGTTACAGTGTAAATTTATGTTATCTGTAGTGACTCATTTGTGTGGGTATTATCTAAAATTGTAATGGTAATTATGTCCGTGAGGAGTCTGATTAAGAATGAAGAGTGTCATCTACTCATCCCGAGTGTATCGTAAGAACCGACTTAATGATCAAATTATGCAGAACAATAGCAATACAAAAGACGGAAAACTGGAAAATAAACTCATACAAATCCAGGGTACCGTAAACCTTCTTTCCAGGAGAAACCTATGTCCAGCAGAAGATTATTATAGACTGTTGATGACGCCGGTGAATCGAATATATCGAATAATATTAATGGATCGTTTTTTCGAAAGATGTTTCATTTCATGTCATTCAAATTTTTTATATTTTTATCATTAATTTCACCACGACGAAGACTTGAAGACTCTAAGACTTTAAATAGAGAAGAAGACTTAACTTAAGAAGAAGTATTTAACTTGACATCGGCAGAAATAGCTGATCTGGCTGGTTGCCGTCTCATCGAACGGAAAAGAATGATATTAATGAGTATTAACATTAGCAATAGTTTGTATTGATAACATAAGTTTATGATGTAAACATGAATACGTATAGTATTGGGCCCGAAAACGTTTAAGTAAGTAATAACCTATGAACTAAATTGTCTTATTTTGCTTTGCTGGTTTATGTTTCTATAATAATCTTAATATTCCGTTTATTATACTTCAAGTTGTTTAACTATACCTTATTCTAGTAGTTTCGATTCCCATTCTGAATAAATCTTGCATAAGAAGAACGATGATTTGTTCTCTTAATAACATAATTTATGAATAATAACACTATATTTATGAATTCAAATCTCTATTGCTAAGTGTAGGTTTTTTTTTTCTTTTTTTTTAAATTTTTGTTTTTGTTTTTTTGCTTGTCATGTTAATGTAAGTGGGATTAAAATAATAGTTCTCAGAAACGCGTGAAGGTATCAAACTGAAATTCATATCAAATACTCAAGTCAGTAGACTTGGAGCTGTAAAAAAACTAACTAGAAGTTAGCAGTTAGCCAACTCAATCAAAAGATACAGCTAATTCTGCTGCAAGTTTTCGACACTCGCAAGGGAATCAAAACCTACAGGGTACTTCCAGAATCTCGGAATTTGATACGAAGCAGCATCTTATAGCATACATAATGGCAATTTTATAAAAAAACATCAATTTTTTATTACATCACATAATAAAATATTTTTATAAATCGAAACTTACTACCCCTTTCCTCATGAAGGTCATTTAGCAATAAAAATGCCATAACTTTTACTTATAACGATTTATACGGAACCCTTAGTGCGCGAGTCCGACTCACACTTGGCCGCTTTTTTATATTAGCTTTAGCTTTCTGTACCCCTTCTCCAAATAAACTGTACTCATATTTCTCCGTTCGCATAATTTTTGTAAAAAGTGGGACAAAGTTTTGGTTACACGAATCAATATAAACAATATATTACTACGCTACTACTGCGCCTTGTACGAATTAAAGTGTGACGTCATTGACGACTTTGGAGACTTATGTCTATATGATTTAAATAAAGAATAGGTCAAAATGGCGGCAGAAATGCCCTTAAACATGAACACAAGCTGAGAACGGTAAACAAATAAAATCGCATGCATTTTCTTCGAGCGCATAAAAAAGGGGAGAAAGTGATGTACGGTTATTACTTTCTTATATTATACGTAAAATATATTAAACTGTTTGAAACTGGTGCTGGGTAAAATAGGCGCGGAATTAAAATCATAACTACGACTATAGTAAGCCGCTTGCTGAAGATACTTATTCATTCTTTAAGTAATTGTTATAGGCGCGCATTTTTTAAATAATATCTATGTTTTAATGGTACAAGAGGGTAACTCAGAATATATCTCAAGAAAGGAAGGAGAAGGAATGAGCTAGAACTTTTAGAACACTATACAAAATAACATTGTAGGTTCGAAAAAAAGCATTGCAGTTCATAAATGCACCGAAGGAAAAGTAGCAACTTTAAGTCAAAATCAGGTCTGTTATTAGAAATGCCGAATCAAAAAACAAAATAATTCATTCCGTTAATAAACTATAGAATCCTATTTTTATGTAATCAGCTGTCTTTTTATGTACTTTCATGCTTGAAATAGGGCCGTTGTATGGGCCTCCGGTATCCTCACTCACTCGGTGAGTTATGCATATTTACAAAGTTTAGGGTTAAATTAAATTGTTTAAATCCACTACAAAAAATGTTCCTTGTATGCATGAACATGTAACTTCAACTAATGTACTGTAAGCAATAAATATTTGAAGCGTCGCTTGGAAATAAATAATGAGAAAAAGAAACCCAAAAATACCAAACCATAACAAAGCTACATTTAGAGTGTATGTTTTCTATATTTTTAAGTGGGCACCAAAATTGCCGGTATTTCGTCGTGGGCTACACTAAGCGGTTTTTAATGTCATCCGTTCAGAGTGCAATAAACGCTGAAATATATCACTATACGGAACTCGGTTCAGAGCGGGGAAAACATGCTCGCTAAGGGGTATTTACTTTGTAAGTGATGATATTTGTTAATCTTTGAGATTGTTCGATAGCGTTGCCAATTTTGAGGTTATAAATTTATCGCGGGAGCTTACTCTAGGTATATTTGAAGTATATGTTGTTGTTAATATTTTTATGAGTAATCTAAGAAAGATTTAGGTTATAGTGGTTTTTGGAGACTTGGTGAATTCAATCTGCTTATTGTTATATAAACTGGCTGACCTTTATTGAGCGTATGTACAGACTTGTGTTCGTTTTTTGAATGGAAATCTATTATTAATCATTCTTCAATGAATGTCGAAACTATATAGTTACCATCAGGCTTAGACTAATAGTAGACGAGCATCCTCCTTCCACCGAATTTTGGGGGTTGAAAGGAAATGAAAACTCTTGTTTTTTTTATGCAGGTTATGGCTTATGGTCAGCCGTAGTAGTCATCATCATTGTTTTGGTTTCTATTGCGTTCATAAAGTCCCACTATAGTATCTTTTTTATTTAACTTTCATGTACAGATAGCGTCCAGTTACGATTTTATTAAATGTATGTATTGGTGTCGTACTTTTAGAACGCCGTTCATACTAAACTTATTGTGGAAGTGTTATTAACTACGAAAAGCGAAAATAACACATTGCGTTTACTAAGTCCCCTCTTTTATAGCGTTAGAAATTGCCTTCAACATTGCTTGGCGACGCTGATAAGTACAACCCAAACACTGGTTAATAATGCTTTGAACAATGCATAAAAACAGTATTTAGCTCAATCATAATGGGCCTAAAATCATTTAATGAAATGTTGTGAAATGAAGTATGGAGTCTACAATACTTTAATGTGCTGTTACAGAAACAACAATACACAAGGATGTGCGTGTTTCATTCAAAATGAAAAATATATAATTTCATGCTAAGGAATTTATTATTGTTAAATAAATAAAAAATACATATAAGAAGGGCATGAGCCGTACTCCGTTACCACTTAGCCTCATGGCTAAGTAGTAACGGAGTAGATTTCACATTATATAGTAAAACAGTACTATCGAGGCTAGCCTAAAGGCCATTGTCAACACATAGATACCCTACCGTGCCTCAGAGAGCACGTTAAGTCCTAGTCCCCGGTTCAGTTGTGAAGATCTGATCATTCGCTGCACGTGAAAACAGCAATCTTCAGCGGTTATAGTAGACGAAGAAATTTCTTCGGACAAAATAGATATTAAACACGATGCATTAAAATTACTAAACAGTTTTGTATAAATATGTAATTTATTAAGATATTAACATAAAAGGCTTCACAAGTTGCAGCTTTGCAACCCTGGAAATTACGAAAACATCAATCAATGATAAATACGAATGATAACCTGTCGGTTATGACGGCCTTCTATGTCTTCACGGCCAAACAGCTTCACCGATTTGAATGAAATTTGGTTTGGAAACTGTCATACTGATATATACACCCGGGAAAAATGGGCAAAATTAGTAGTAAATAATAATGCCTGACTAACTTAAATAGAAATAGAATAGAAATAAGAAGAAACAAAAGAAAAACACTTTAACCAAAACAAATTTAAATAACACAGAGTTATTTAACATAAATAAACAATTCACTAATTTTAGTTCGCAGTGCAGACTTGAGTTCTTTGTAAGTTTATTTATAAGGGAGGTTGTGCAAAGACTGGGAGTGGAGCGATTTAGCCTTACTTAATCGTGTGTATGTAAATATGAAGCTTTAGTTTCGACGGCGGAATTTGTTGAGCAAAATATATTTTTATTCTAGTATACAAAGGTTATGTTGAGGCTTAAAGTTTTTTATAAACATAGTTTTGTGTAAAATAGTGATGTAATATGATTACTTAAGAAATTATCAATAATATTATATGTACTATGAATCTTTATTCGCGAAACTCGACTTTATATTTATAAACTAGCTGATTCACGCAACCTGGTCTGCGTCTCGTGATATTATAAATTGTATGGATGATAATTTTCCCCAGTTTTTGAAACATTCTTCATTGGCGCTCAGCTTCTATTGGTGTTAGCGTGATAATATAAAGCTTATAGCCTTCCTCGATACATGGGCTATGTAACACTGAATTAATTTCTCAAATCAGACCATTACTTTCTGAGATTAGCGCATTGATCAAACAAACAAAAAACTCTTTAGCTTCATAAATTAATGTAGATTTAAAATGAGTCTTGAATTTAAAGGCTTTTTTCTACTATAATAAAATCATAAAAATAAAATTGTCAATTACCACTCACATTTTGAACTAATGCTTTGAAGATTATTAAAAAATAACATTGTGGCAGGGAGTTAATGAATGAGATAACCAGAGACCAAACCCCACATCCCAATGACGGAAGGGGGAAGGACTCAGAGGACGGTAGTACATTTGTGACTCTTGTGGTTCATGAGGTCTTGAAAATCTCCTCACACAAAAACCTAATATGCCAAATTGCTAATCTTTTTATCTGTCTCCAGATTAATAAAGAGGATCTCGCAATTGCACTCAAGCCCAATAAAAAGCAGTAAATCCTTCCAATTCAATAATAATTTCTGCAGGTACTGGAATTTACGTAAAAATACTAATGAAAGATATGAAAACCGCAGAGCATAGTTACAAGTGCCTGTAAATATTGAAACACGCTCTATTGCTCTTAGCACGTGGTCTATGTAATTTGTTCTGAGATTCGGATAATAATGTAATGCGTTTGTCTCATGCTCTAGACTTTCCATATTTACTGTGTAATCTAATAAATAGATAGATAGATAGAAAACTCTTTATTTACCCACCATAATATTACAGAGTCAGAAGAGAGTACATAAAATGTGCATTATTTCCTAAAACAATCTCTTTCAGGCAACCTTAACCCATTCTGTGCTCCTCACTCGGATCCGAGTGGGGCGGGTTTTGGATTCATTTTTCATTCATTTTTTTCCGACCACTCGGATCCGAAAAATGTATTTTTTTTAAAATAATAATAATATACATTCATACATATTTTACAAACATTCATATTTACTTAATCAAAATTCACCATAAAAAATTATGGCTTACGGCTATTACTTTGTATCCATTGTTTAAGCAATCAATGAGTTAAGAATTTTAATGTATAAGAGAGACAGTGGTAGTCTTCGATGCAATGAGCTATTAATTATTTGTTAATATGTATGATGAACTACGTTAGTAGGTACGTTTTAAGATTTAATTTTGATTGCCGTTATACCAAAGATCGTTACTTTACTACTTGTACTTATGTAAACTAATATCACTTTTTCTTCTCAACTTGCTTAAAACATTTTTGTTTAGTTACTTTATGATGCCACTCCCTACCTACACCTATTTTTTTTTAAGCCTGTGGAAACCCCCTCGGGCCTTCACCGCACCGGGGTTTGCGGCGGGGCGGTGTGTCGGAATCGAACCGACTAAAACCACACGGTGTGCCACTCTGCGCCTGAGACGGGAGGGATCCGGGAGCCGCTTTCGCCTACCTCAGAAGCGTTACTTTAGAAAGAACCCGGATAATATAATTTTAAGTCCCAACTTACTTTATTTGGTTATATGCTTGTTTACCACTTTTAATATGTGAATGAAATATGTGGTAAAAGTTTTTAATTTCAATTTTCAAACAAAGACCTTTGGAAGCTATATATATATATAAATAGAAATAAAAAACCAGGATTAAGGGCTTGTTTCAGCAGCCGGTCCTAGTATACAATTCATTTGATATTGGTATATACGATACCTTAACCCCTTTTATAGAGCAAATGCGAGCACCTAAGCCATTTAAAACACAAAGAAAGAACCAAATTAAAGGTCAACAACTCATTCAGTGCCGTTTAATGAATACAAGAACAATTTAGAACGGACTCCCGATCCACTTCATAAAGGAAACTCTTTGAGAGTCAACTAATTAAAAAAAAGTTATTAAAAAGCTGAAAAAAGCGAGTTGTCGAACTCGATGAATTAATTTCGTTAAAAATTGAACTTTTTTATGTCACCAGTGTTTTCCTTGGAGATAATTTTTTCTGCGAAATTTTATAACGTTATATTAATGTAAAAAATGTGAAGTATCTGTTGATTAAAGATTTTTTTATGTAACTTCGGAAAAAGCTTTTCTATTTTATTTTTTTTAAACGCACAGTCTTATGAATTCTCGTGAGTAAAGTACTTGTAAGAGTTCAAACACAGTAAGGAGAATTCTTATATAATAAGAAAAATAAACATTAGGGGTGCACAGACACAGCTATTATGATTTTTAAAGTCGGTCTATGAATGGTTACATTCCCAGGATTACAATGCAACTGAAAATTTATTGGCACTAGTGAGTAAATATGCCATTACGTAAACAATAAGAATGCACATGCACAAGTGTGTAGTAACACGCACACACACACACGCACACACACACACACACACACAAACATACACGCCCACACGCACACACAAACACACACCCACACGCGCACACGCACATACACACGCAGGCACTCACGCCCACACGCACACACACCCACACACAAACAATAAGAGTTTGTGTAAGTACTTAGACTTGTAAAAAAGTTTTTGTAGTCACTAGTAATAACTGACGTCTAGGGATAGCAACAACTCAAGTGGCGCGCGTTACCACAAGTTGCTTCTCTAAGTACTAGTGGAGGGGGGAGATTTAAAAGATACGAAATATGTTTGTTTGTCTGAATTTGACTTTTGTTACGTGTTTTTTTAGTTTTTTAAACGATACTTAAGCTTATTTTTTTCTAATCCCAAACAAATTTCCTTAAGTTCGGATAAAAAATACATTGCCCTATTGAATAATGTTTATGTCCTAATAAAAATAATCATATACACAGAGACAAAACAAATGATCGTACTCATTATACAATTACTTGTCTTATTTGAAAATGGAACACACGACCTCAAACCAGTCTCACTCCTCAAAAATAATATACATAATTATAACAAGTCTATTTTCTACATCTTCGTCTATCTCTATTACCTATTTCAGCTTTTATCCATACCATAATAAGCACATTAATCTTTCTTATTGTATTTCCACTGAATTTACGTGTTACACAAGAAAATAAGTTGAAATACATCTTCCTTAACAAACGCCTCACAGTAACGAGATTTTCCTCAGGCTTCATATAAACAAACCGGCAGGCAGAGTTTCTCAACATTTTTGATGATGTATAATCCCTTGCTGATAATTCATCAATATCTAAATACGAGTATAATAACATGTGTAAAAGGTATAAAAGTATACGAACTAGACATGTGAAATGCTTTTCTACGGCCACTTTAAGGGCTTGGGGAGTGAGAGGGAAAGAAAACACGAGCACTGGTAATAAGTTCCAAGTTTTGACTGCTCTTCACAGGAAGGAAGAGCCGAATCATGAAGTTCAATCGAGAGCATAATATTTTAGGTTTACTGACTTACGAGAGTTTCAACACGAATCTAAAACAATGGTGTTAGTAATACATATGTATAGATTTATATATTCATAGTAGATTAAATATAATGCAGCATCGCAGGAGCAAAAATCACAAAAACTATTAATTTTAATTACATATTACTAATTTAGCGATTTTTTGCTTAACCTTTAAGTTTGGACGTTTCTGATAGTTTGACCTAATTTCCAACACTCCCCGCGATTGAGCGGCTCAGTACCTTTTGTTTTAGTTGTAAAACTACCAACGAGTGAGGAGTTGCGTCTTCCGATGAATATCACGTACACATACATATATATTTACATATGTGTGTGTGCTTATAGCAGCCAGTCCAGTGATCCAGTCCATAGTAATGGACGTGGAGTTTCACTGGCTCCTTTTGGCATTTTTTTAACACTACTGTGTTAAGAAAAAAAATGCTAAAATGTTTATAGGCTAGAGTTTTATTTATTATAACCCTCGTTCTATTCATGAAAAAAAGAAATTTAGGAATAAATCAAAAACCAAGTTGAGAAACAGTTGAAAGGGATGAAAAATACGCAAGATGAGACAAATGTGGCGTGAAACGTATCGTACGAACGTGATTACTTGAAGATTAGCCTTCATCTAAGTAAGGTGCAACGAACCGACTCGCTATGTCATTGACATATCTTTGATAAGCCGATACGGAATGTTGATAGGATAACAGAAGTTTAACATATTCAGGATTGGAAACGAAATTTGTGTACTCATATTAAATATACGATAAGGAACCGTTGTTGTGGCTAACAATGGGGGAAGTCTATATCCTGCAGTAAATTTCTTTCGATTGAGATGATATTGATAAGGTTATATACACTGTGATGAAGAAATGTACACTATTTATTTTATGGATAGACAAAAAGTTTTTTTTTATAAAAATTATTTAAATTTTAATAATCTACAAATACACGAGAATCTAATAAAATTATTTTGATTAAAATAGTTTATCTATTATTTTTCTAAAAATGTTAATTCAGGTTGTTTTTAATATATTAAGGGTTTAATTAAAAATAACTAAATTTTCTGTACCTACTTATATTGTAATTCAATTTATTTTTCGCCATTTTAAAATAAAACTCACTTGTACATAGTTCACTATTGTAATTGAGTTTATACCTGACCGCTTTCAATAATATACTATATATTAATAATTATAATTAATTAATAATATTATATTAATTAATATTATTATTATATATAGTCAATAAGAAATTAGCTTATTAAGTATATCATTGTGTATTGTTCCTATAATTTCATTCTGTACTGTTAAATTTGACCCGTCTGAAAGTATCAGACAAACGTAGGGTGATAAAAACAGTAGGCGCACATTGTACAACAATGCGATTACTTTGACGTTTACATAATATATGACATGAATTAAGATACTTTTAGATAGGCTATTTTTTTTAAAAAAAATATATATTATACTAAAATTTTCAAGCATTGATCCATAGAGTGCTCTGCTACTCAGTACGTTCAAACTGTGTTCACAATGCAAAAAGCTCACATCATCTGGTGATTCAATCTCGTCTCTCATATCTTCTGATTAGTTTACTGTAAACTATCTGCCATCTGTATATTTTGTATTACCGGTGTATCTGATAGGGCGAGGTACACTATACGTTTCACTGAGCACTCCCTTTGATACAGACTGTCCTTGTGTTTTTATACGAATTTATCTTCAATCAATCAGTGTTAGGGAGACACGTTGATCCTGTGTTTGTTTGTTTTGATTTGCGTTTTATTTATTAGGCTCGTTTGCGATACCGCACATATGTGGGCGATAAATGATATTACTTTTTTTGGTATTTACGAATACTGCTTTGCTTATATTTTGTCTGTAAACTTTGTTTTTTAAACTGATAAAACTTGGGTAAAATTTATGATTGACGGCTCAGTACAGTAATTTTTCGTTAACATTTTCTTTAGTTTATTCTTATCTATTCTAAATGGGTACTAAAAAGTTAAATAGGTTGCTATCTTAACTATTTAAATTAATATCCTTATCGAGACTGTCGTAGTTGGCGATGCGCTGAAACGTTATGAAATATTTCACGTTCGACATCAATATGAAGTTCATAAGCTTTATGCACAGTCAAAAATTCCTCCGGACATGTTCCAAATTTCCATTCTTTATTCCTGTCCGCGGTTTTTCTAAATGAATGCTGGCTGGCCTAACGCTAGTCCATGAAGCTAGGCCAATACAGAATTTTATTATCCGTTGTCGAAACACAGTCGAGTTTCAACGAATCAGCGCGTCCAGAAATTTTATTATAAAACGTTTTTATTTATTTCGCACCGCGCGTTGCAATGTTTACCAATATAGCTTTTAATCTTTTTATACCTTACCGGATTTGTTTGCGCAATTAGTTATATTTGTCTAGTCCAATGCATTGTAAGTTTTACCAGATGGTGCACGGGTAACGTAGTGGAACTAGTTTCATTCGCTAAGTGCAGTATTCTTGCTATAAAGGAACGTTTAATCCTGTAGATTGTTTATGTTTTTGGATAAACTGTTGGTAGATGTGACGGCAATACTTGTTTAATTTTCGTTTCGTTGTGAAACTCGAATATGAGAATAACTTTTTGTAAAATAAATTGAAAAAATAATTTTAATGATGATTTTTTTAGGAGTTCCTATTTTGACTGGCTATTCTTTTTGGCCCTGAATTCTATGTGAAAAAGCAATTTTCATTCATAAAGAGTATCATATGATTACGAAGGCCATTACTGATATATATTCTAAGTGTATTATGTATTTCAAACCAGGACACTAATAAATATTGTAAGCTAACTATTATTCATCTACTACGACCTTTAAAGAAAAATGATTAACATTTAATTCTGTAATATACTGCTACTGACAAATCTTTTTCTATTATCGAACAGATTGCATGTTGTCTAAGTGATAGTACATTTTTTTATATTGAATACGTACCTAAGGAGTGTATTGAAAGGTTTCGTTTTGCTATGAAACAATGAATTATTGATCAACTGGTACTACTTATATAGACACGCAAAGGTTATTCGATACCCACTTCAAGGATCATTCGAATGTTCTAGCAATAAAGCGCCAGCCGTTTGTATTTGTCAAATAGAAGAAAATTGATACCCTTGTTATTTGTACTTAAAGTCAGAGTATTTATTATAGACAATCGTTGATCAATGGTATCTCGTACATGGTTATGTAGAAGCTTATTTTTAAGGGTGTTTGTTAATGTGGAGTAATTGAGATTTCATACAATTTCTTAAGCTTATTTTAATCTAAAAATGATTAATTAAATGTACGTGGTAATTGGAAATTTAAACTAGTTAGACGAATTTTAAAAAGGCTCATCTAAATATTAGTTATTTCTAACGTCGCTTTTCGATTTTAAATCTCCAATGTAATGAATTTGGGTTGGTTGCTTTGGTTTGTTGACTAGGGTTGCTTTTTTACGTCCTTGTTGGTTTGGAACCAATGGGCTATGTGTCAGATATGTTATATTGTTGTTATTTTACTATTTTTCTACATAATTGACACTAGGAGATAAGTATAGATAGCACCAGTAACGTAACAAATATGTATACGAACAAGTATCTTAAAAGATACTGTAACTAAAACGTTGAAGAGTTTAAATATTACACGGCTTGTTACTATTCACCCGGCGTAACATTTTTCAAGGTCCTGAACCTAAATAAAAAGAGCACCGAACACTTTACGTCTTAAAAGGTACCATCGAAGGTTGGTACTTATTTTTATTGCCGACATCGAAATATTTTATTCTACCTGTTTGTGGTACGAAATTAATTTAAGATTTATGAGTAATTTCATTTTCGTTTGATTAGTGGAGAGGCTCGTTTCATGAATCAAATAAGAGAGAGAGCGATTTTGTTCCGCCTAGTTTTGTTCATGTTAGATTTGATCTTTGTTCTTGAATTCTTTGCAAAACCTTTTTAATTTGCTCGACGTTTCTTGGGTGTTGTTATTTTCATTACATCATTTATAATGGAGATGTTGGTATTTCTCTTTTTTGATTTTGTTTTACCGCGGGAGAATCATGCTTGGGCGTGAATGGACCTTCTCGACCGGAGTGATACAACAGGCCACGGCCTCACAGAAAACCGTGAGAGTGAGAATAGCGGATGCCAATACCCCAAACTCTCATCATCCCCTGAAGGTAGGCAACGCACTTGTGACGCCTTTGGTGGTACAGGTGTCCATGGACGGTGGTTATCACTTACTATCAGGTGAAACATCTGCTCGTTTGCACTCTATTATATAAAAAATGACGATGATAAATTGGTATAGTTTTAACATCTAATGGAGGCTTGTAAAATCAACAAACTCTCAAGAAAAACAAGAAATAAAATGCACTTTCAATGTAAACACGAAATGGTCATTAATTCTGCAATTTTGACCGACTACGGCGAAGTCAAAAGGAATAGTTATAGTTTTGGCAATCTGTACATGTTCTACAGTCGCGCGTATGTTATTGGAACGATTTTCATACATGAGTTGTCAATAGATTCGTAATAATGACCTGAGTGACATTGGCTGTATAAACTTTAGCAAAAGTCTTACGTTACTTGTTTCAATATTTTAAATATTTTTCTAGTTAATTATATAAACGACTTTAACTGAATTATCGTGTTATCGATGGACCCTTCGATTATAAAATTTACGTTCGGATTAATTTGCGGTCGTTATTATTGGGTGCATTAAAATAACCACAACGAATCCCGTATCCAATTTGTTTGATAGGTGTGGCAAGCCACAATACATTAGCGATCGATCAACGGCTATGGGGTAGACAAAAGACAGATTTTTACATTTAATTTTACGTATCTCTTAAGAGCTTAAAGTATTTATTCGGAGGAACATATTGGATGTATGTAACTAGAGCAGACTCGACCGGATCTTATATAGTAGTTTTTATTTATGTGTTTTTTAAAAGAACTGAGAGGGGGGGCATGTTTTGCATATATGGACAGCTCGATCACCGTAATACCAGGTAGGAAGTTCTATTGTGGTATTTCACTGAGTAAGAAAGGTAACCAAAACACTCAACGCACTTCAAAGCAAAGCGCACAAGGTACTTGTGACGCTTTAGTTACACAGTCACTAACCATCAACCGACACGTCAGTTTCTCTTTATACTAAAAACACATTACTGAAGACAGAAAATAAGTTGAGTTTTTCGTTGACGCGTATTTCCAATCATTTTATCGGAACTCATAAATATTAACGCTGCTAATTACTGACTGTGGAGGAACGGGTAGCATGTACCTCCAGCACAAAGGGAGGATCCTCCGACCAGTCGAGGTGATCATACTTGGCGGGCCACGGCCCAACAGTTGATGTTGGGAAGTTGTATATATGTTAATCGGCGCGAGAACTTCTATTGCGCGATGCAGGATTGGTAGCTTTTTCGTGCACTAAGTTACTCCGTAATTCAGTGTATCTTCGGTTGATGGCTTTGTCATATATTTATGTTGACGCTATACATGGAAGTAGCCACACTGACTAAGGCTGCGTACACACTGGCGGTTGTTCGTTGTAGGCACTCAATAAACTTTACATATGCTAAAACTATCCAAAACTAAACTGAAGAGTGTGCTATGTCCAAAGAGATCACACACCTAATTTTACAAGGTTTTATTTTAGTTTCACCTGTCCCGATGTTTGTCTAAAATAAAATTTTGCAAGTTAAATTTGAACCACTTTCCGATTTTTGATTCAGTTGAAATTTGAAATGTCCCTTTAGTTCTGATGACAATGCAATTATACATATTTGGTTTTCTTAATAATCCAAAATGGCCGCCGTAACAAAATGGCAGCTTACAAATTTCTGAACGACCCACCCAATATGGGTATCAAATGAAAGTGCTTAAACATATTTTTTTCATTAACAATTACTAAAGGTTGGTTCTTTAATATGTTTTTTTTTCACATAAATCAGTTGTTATACAAAGATATTCCGTCACCTTTGCGTGAGTGAACATGACGGAGGACAATACTTCCATATTTGTATTATTTTAAAGGTAATTTCTGCCAAAACAAATTTCTTTTTATAATGAGACACGAACTTTTATCTTCATCATCAATAACTTTTAACAGTCCACTATTAGTCATAGGCTTTTTCTTTTAAAAGAGGCTTAGGCCTAGTATAAAATGTTTAAAGTGTATATATACACTTAAATTGAACTAGTACAGTTACCTATCGACCTATAATTCAAACGAAGCATAGAGCAACGAAGTGGATAAGTTACTCGAAACTCATAAAAGTTATATGAGAAGTGGAAAAGCTATTTTGTCCATTTCACTTTTACAACACGAAATTCTTTGTTAGAAACGATATTTATGCCTACACTTAAAGGCTCAACTAATTATTGTTGTATTGTTACGTAAAACACGGTTAGAAAACTAAAGGTACTATAAAAATTTTTTTATCTTCTAAATTAAAAAAATCCTGGGACTGTTGAATGAAAAAATTTCAATTCATTCAATTTTTTTACTTTTTTGTCATTAATTTGAACTGGAAATTGAAGTGTTCAAATACCTGATATTGACAGAAATAGCTGATCCGGCTGGTTGCCATTTCATCAAAAGAAAAAAAATTGATACCTACATATTTTTTTTTTTTTTTATATTTAAGCTGCTAAAATGACTCTGCCCTGCCTGATGGAAAGCATGAGAAGAATCCAAGAGTGGTGGTCACCATCCTCAATGCGAAAAAGAACAATGCAGCATGGTGACCCACACCATGGCGGCCTGGGGGAAAGGGGATGGTGAGGGAGATAGGGGGCGTTGGATTGGGGTATGGGCCTCCGGTATCCTCACTCACTCGATGAAACACAGCGTAAGCGCTGTTTCACACCGGTTTTCTGTGAGGCCGTGGTATCACTCCGGTCGAGCCGGCCCATTTATGCCGAAGCGTGGCATGAATGGGCCCTCTGCAATCTGGTCAGTTAGAAACTGCTTTCAAGGAGTGCCATATGTCCAGCATTCGACTACTAAATATCGTTTATAATGATGATATCCACCATAGTGTGGGCCACCATGCTTTACTGTCCTTATTCGCATTGAGGATGGTGACTACCACTCTTGGATTCTGCTCATGCTTTCCATCAGGCAGGGCAGACTTATTTTGGCAGCTAAAATATAAAAAAAATATTTAAATAAAAAAAAAACTTTTTCTTTAAATTTCAACTTACCTCCAAAATATTTTATGTACATAAAAAAAAACTAAAACTAAAGAAATTAAAGATTAATAATCGTCCGTTACCCAGCCAAGTGTTTACCTTTAGGTATCACAGAATATGCTTTTCATATATTTTTACATTCCCTCCAATACCTATTCAAAAATGTCTGCCAGCCCATGAATTTTTAACACGAATGACGTTAAAAATAATCTCAAAGTAATTTATGTTTGTTGTTTGATTATGATTGACGTTGCCCACTCAGAGAATATTGTGTTTTTTTCATCCTAAGTGCTGTTGTATTAAAAAATCTTCATTAGCCCGAGAGGCTAATGAAGATTTTTTAATATCTGCTGATCTTATCGTCATATTTCATGATTATCATTTGCCCGCGGCTACACTCACGCAGAATTAGATATTTTCAGTCCCTATTTTACCCTCTCAGAGGTAGCATTCCCAAAATTCTTTTCTTAGTGCTCACTTACGTTACATAAAGAACCTATATGTAAAATTTCAGGAAGTCTGTGTGTTGATTTCTGGGTATCTTAGTCAGTCACCTTCTTCTTTTATGTATATAGATTACATTTTGTATAAGCACTGGAAATGATTATACTGCAAACTTCACACATAGTGCGGATTACATTCGTCTGATAGTCATTAATAACTATTGTGTAGTATTTCAATTTGTAAGAGAACAATTCTTCCATATCTATTTAATAAGTCAATAAAAACATTAATTTCTTTCTAGAGTTCCTAAAATGTAAAGCAACTTTTTTCCTCACACGCAAGTGGCACAAACCTCTTACATATATAGTTTTTTCAATTGTAAGTATTTATTTGTTAATTTAAATATTTAAGAATGATTGCCTTCGCTTCTCCGTTTGAGGGTCCAGGCATGAATTGACGATAGTATATTATCATATAAATCGTTGACGTTAAGTTAAATAACACTCGGAGTTAATGAGACACCATTACAAAACCTTAGAATCCAAAGCTTTCAACGCGTCCTATGGCATAATGACGATACCTGTGGTGAGAATACTATTTGCTAGAGTTTGTAAGGTGCTTTTACAAGTCGCTATCTAAGTTTACATTGTAGTTCTTGTTGCACTGACAACGAATATATACTATTTTCTGACGTTTTAAACACAAAGAAAGTTTAATATATCTATAAAAGCTGATGCATTTAAGAATACAGGACATCAAAAGAAAAAACTCGGTGGACTGACTGAAAGAGGATATGATTAGAAAAGGAGTTGATAGTAAATTAACGAGTGATACAGGAACATTAAAGAAAAACTGTTAAATAATAATGATAAATAATATGTATTAATATTTCGGACATCTGAGACACAACAAGACCACTGGTATAAATACATATATACTATTTTAAATTGTGTAAATATATATTAACATATACATATATACAGGTAAACAGTATGCAAGCTTTTGCTACCTGAATTTCGTTTTTTAAATGCTTCAAAATATAACGTGCCAATAAAAAAAACCACGCTATGTCAAAATAAAAATTACTAAAATGTAAAATATATTAAAAGTCAAAACTTTTTTACTTGGTAACCTGATGTATAATGACACTTGTCTACGTAAAATATGCGGATATTACATGTTCAAACGGAAATGAGGATCAGTAAATCTGTGGCATTACGAATGCAGTTTCCGCCGATAATGCTCTTCTTCATAAATAAATATTACATGTAAACATAAAATAATATAGCTTAAAAATTATTACACAACTGCCATGATTTTTCTGAAAAATATAATATTTATTATTGAGCAAGAAAAAGTTTGAAACCAGACTACTATATGATTTTCGTTAAAATAAAAGTAAATATAAAATAAATATTTCGGACATCTGACACACAACGTCATCAAGTCTTATTATAAATTAATACTTTTTTTTTGTAAACACATACATATTATACATAGAAAACATCCAAACTCCGAAACAAATATTTGCAAATCATACAAACATTTGGTCCGACCCAGGATTCGAACCCGAGACCTCATGAACAGCAGTCGCATACGCTACCACTGCGAATACCATCCTATGACATTCGAGCAGTTATGATGAATCCATTGACACCTCAATGAAGTGCTACAGTGGAACATATAACAAAGTTTAGTGCTAATAGTACAAGCTCTGTTTAGTTTGGAACTAGATGGCGTTGTGTGTTAGATGTCCAAAATATACTCCTAAAAATATTACACTTTATTTTGGCTTCGCAATAGTTGATTAAAAATAAAAATGTAACAACATAAACCCGTTCAACTTATGAATTGAAAAATGGTTGGTCACCAGTGTTACATTATATCACACACATTTTTCACCAATATTTTAAATTGCTGACATTAAAGAGTAAGGAAATATTTTCGAATACGTGAATTTTTAGTAACCGCTTAGAATATTAATCGCCTTAAGTTTTGCTTGCTTTGCTAACAACAAATACATTCAATAAATATTACAAGTACTAAGAAGAAATAACATAAAAAATAGCAACGCTGAGAAACAAAAAGTTCTTAAAAACAATAAAATAAGAAAATATCGTCGGCACTCAAATGCTCGAAGCGTCGAAGAAACAAAGCTGTTAATTATAGAAGACACGGTTTCAATAGCTATGTAAGTTTCTCTACAGTTTTATCACTTCAATATTGAAATTCTTCGTTCCAGTCGCTGTGATTTAATTTCCTTTCGTTTTAATAACGCAACACTAACTTTATAGAATATTGGAACTGTCAGTTTAAGTGTATGAAGACGCCTTTTTTTTCTTTTACGTGTGGAAACCCTCTCGTGCCTTCACCCCACTGGGGTTTGCGGCGGGGCGGTGTGTCGGAATCGAACTGACAAAAAACCACACGGTGTGCCACTCTGCGCCTGAGATGGGAGAGATCCAGGAATCGTTTTTATTACGCCATCCGAACCCCTCCCAATGTGTGAAGACGCCTAAAGGAAGCTTGATGCAACTACTATATCAGTATATCAGTGATAAAGTTTACACAGAATAATTTTAGAGTAGCGCCTAAGTTTATTTAACATGCTTTTTTCAAGTGTGTATAAACGTTTGTATGTATAGGTAACACACAATACTCACACAGAGACAAACGCGCACGCGCGCGCTCCCACAATTGCTATTTGGTTGTTTTTATTAGTTTAGATACACAATAAAACAATAAATAAATAATAAATATTTCAGACATTTTAACATACAACGCCATCTAGTCCCAAACTAAGCAGAGCTTGTGCTATGGGTACTAGACAACTGATAATATACGGTAAAAACTGTGCATTAGTAGTATGTGTTCCTCATTCCCATAACATAAAATAAACTTTATTATCTATAACAATGTAATGTATCATGTATAAGCAGCTGTTGTATATTTTTAAAGCTAAAGTAACTTACTAATAGGCGATGATGCGGAGGATTTTTTAGACGCTTGTATGTTATTCTTCTTTTCATTTCCTAGTATTTTAATTTTATTTGAAGATAGGTATTACGACATAATATATAAATTAAGGCTTACACAACACAACAACCCATAATGTCCCACTGCTGGGCTTGGGTCTCCTCTCGGGAGAGGGTTAAGGCCATTCGTCAAATTAAGGCTTACATTTATTAAATAAAATGTATCCGAATATAGTATTACTTACAATCCGATTTGAACTACTTACTTAATAGGCAAAAATCCATCACTTCAAAACTTATATTAGGAATTAGAAGCTAGGCAAGTTCTTTCTAATTTAAAAAGAGGTCTTAATATCATTAATTGCTCTAAATTTTTCAATGATAAACATGTCTGTGTCTAAATGACTGTTTGACTGTGACGTCAAAACTATTCAGCAAAAACAAACACGGAACCAACTTGAGCCTTACTTCACATTTATTAACAAAGGTACCGATTTGTATGACAGATTCTTTCTGAATTCCATTTTCAAAGCTTCACAAGAATAGTTAAAATTGTAACATAATAAGTACGCAATAATTCCTATTCAAACGAAGTTAACGCTGTATAATTTTGTTTATCAGTAAAACACTACGCAAACGCTACTAATAAGTTTAGTTTTAGCTATTAGGAACCATCATGTGGTGTTCTAAATCTTATTTTTTTAAGTAATTGCTACTAAAATGACCCTACTCTACCTGGTAGAAAGCATAAACAGAATTCAAGACAACTTAGTTGTCATAGTTTTATGAGATAACTATGCACTAGGAACATATTTCGCCTCACTTTACTAACATACACAAAATAGTCTCATGGAATGGCAAGACTCTGAACCACCGTCGTGTTACAATGAACCACACATTTTCTATTACGCAATGTACTATGTCATCAAACTCGACCGGCTTTAGATGATTTCTAAGGCCCAGTTTTATTTGTCCATCGATGCCTATTTACATAAGGACGTTGAAGGTCTATCTAACTGTTGATCTAAACAGACTTTTTTTATGGAATTTGGGGCAAACGAACAGACGTATCGCCTGATAGTGAGCGATTACCACCCCCCATAGACACCCGTAACACCAGAAGTGCGTTCCGGCCTTGGGGGATGGGGAGGATGAGGGGAATGAGGGGATGGCTTGATATGGGCCTATGGTATCCTCACTCACTCGGTGAAATACAGCGCAGGCGCTGTTTCAGACCGGTTTTCTATGAGGCCATAGTATCACTCCGATTTCTTGCTTTGCAAAGGTGCTTCAAATTTCCCTGTAATTAAGTTTGTTGCATAGAAAGATAGAAAGCAAGGAAGGTTCAATAATCTCGGAGCTTTACTTCAGTTGTTGATTGTTGAAGAGTTAAAAGTAAGGAATATGGAATTATGTGTGAAAATTTCCGTAAAAAAACTGAAGTTTGTTACATAATCTACATCGCTGTATTCGCTATAGATATGCATAGTGCTTTAACGCAAAAAGCAAAATTAAGGGCGGTCCTAATAAATTTATTTTATTTTATTTATTGTCCTTTTTTAAATAATAACTTGCAATTTTAAAGGTTTTGTATTAAAAACTTTGGTACTTGTGGGTTCTCATTTATAATTATTTATTTTCATTTTCACAGTTTTATTCGTAGCCACATATATATTTAATTGGCATCTGTGGTTTTTTTAACGAGTATGTTCGGTAAGGGGTTGCCGATTAAAAAAGACTTTATATTTAATATAAAAGTTAGTCTCTCTGGTAACGTTGTAAGGCCTTGTTAAAACGAGGTCACTGTGGAAATTATTTGTAACACAATTAATTCTCATAGCGCCGCATTCATTAAAATGAATTTTGATATTGTCTGACGAGTGTCTAATTACCAACTACTCAATTCGAACTTCTTAACATTTAAATTTAAAAAAATATGACCGAATCCCAGTAGTGGTATTTTTGAATTTTTGTGTTGTCTTGTTATATTGATATGCAAAACAAATTTATATGTTGATACATATTTATGTAGTTCCGTAAAATTGCTTTTACGGTAACTCTACTATCAATATAGTTAGTCAATAAGATTATCACGATCAACAGGCCGCATTACGTATGATATTGCTTTATTTGCTACTATGGTTGCTTAGTTAGTTAATTAGTTTTGCCCATGGTTTTGTCGGCGTGTACATTGGTTATATTGGTTACAGAGGTAAAGAGTAGCCCACGTTCTTCCTCAAGAATCGAAGTATCTCCCAGCCAAAATTTTATTAAAATTGGTGCAGTGGTTTGTTCGTAAGAGTAACAGACACATTTAGACACAGAGATAATTTATGATATCGATATGGATAGTAATATTATTTTTTATGGTAGAGAGGACATGAACCGAGCATATTATATGCTAAATAACTGTCATCCATTGTGAAGACTTACAACTCAAGAGATATAAGAGTTTAGGCCTCTATCAAGGCCACGAAAAATAAGAGGTAATGGTGAACACGATAAGTCCTAAACTACAATCATTCATCCAAGCGTTCCTATGAGACCTACAAAAAATTAACAATACTACTAAAGTTTTAAAAAAAACGTAATTAACACCAATAACATATTATTATAGAAGCCTCCCATTCGATCAACATAAAACTACATTGCTGGTTTAATTGTAACTAAAATATATTTATTTATAACTTTATGACTTTTGTAAATCGGCAATGCAATTAATGTTCAAGGCCAGTCAACCTTTGGGTAGTGTAGTAATCTTGTTGATGAAATCAAACGACGTATGGGTATCACAAAACGGCGATGGACAAGATGCAGAAAATATGGAGGAATAGGAACATTACTAAAGCCACGAAGATGAGGCTCGTGAGGACGCTTATATTCCCTGTATTTCTATACATGGCTGAAACTTGGACTTTGAGAGATGTGAAAAGGCCTAAAGTAGACGCTCTGTAAATGTGGTACTGGAGAAGAATCCTTGAAGTTTCGTGGACCGGAAAATATCAATACTTCAAGAACTCGGTATCAAGCAGCGTCTGTACTCAACAGGACAATCTCGTATCGAACACGTTTTTCGGCGTGGCGATCAATCCATAGAGTACCTTGTCGTTCAAGGAAGGTCACCCACGCGTTGGACTGACCAGATCAAGTCTGCCGTGGGAAGTTTGGTGTATAAGTACAGCAGGATGACCTCGAACAGGCAGCAGTGGCGAAACGTCGTAAAACTCATCACATCTCCTAAAACTGCTACTACATATCAATCACGACTGCTCTGTCAAGAGCGTACCGGTTGAGAAGAAGAAATCTTGTGAGGTAGGCGCACATAGTTTACTTACTTAACAATTAAAATAAGCATAACATATACAAATACAACAAATACATAAAGGCCATATACAAATATATAAGCGCTATAACTATTTGACATTGGAAAATATCATCCTCGTTCAGTTGTTAAAACAAACCGAGCTAGATATCAAACTGTTTTAATGAACCAATGAATGAATTCATTCATTCGATCGTGAATGTAACATTGGGCATTGCGTCCACTTCATTGCTCCTATTAGTGTTCAATCTACCCAGTTTTTGCTAAAAAAGAAACTAGATCTATCTTTTTGTGTGCTCAAACCGCTTTTATTGAACAGGTTTTCATGTAAATTTAATATAAAGAAAATTCATTTCATTTAAATTTAAAGAATTCTTTAAATAAAAGTTATATACAGTAAGTAACTTAGGGCAGCATATTTTTACAAATTTGAATAGGGACGAAAGAGGACTCTTCTGTCCCGAATCAAGCGATTAGTAAATGACAGAGAGCAGTCTATTGAGAGGTAACCAACTTGCAATAATAAGCAAAATTAAAATAATTTTGAATTCCATACTTTGAACGCTCAATATCATCATCATCATCATCATCATCGCAGTTCATTGCTGGACACAGCTCTCTCTCTCTCCTCTCTCACTCTCTCTCCAAATTCAAGCCACTTGGTTCGATTTTCGGCTTCTCGCATCCAGCTCCTGCCATTGTACGCTCAATATATGTATATGAATAAACTACAGTTAATTTTAATAATAAAAAATAAGTATTTTTGTGTAGTTCAATTAATTATTTAATAAATATATAAGTATCCACCATCCATGAATTCAGTTATTCACTGTTATTCAGTGCACGTTCGTTAAGCTTCATGTGTAAAAACCTACTGTAAAAACCATTGTACGGTTAACAAAGATATTTAAAGCTCTGTTTCGGAGAATCATGACTAAAGTTCCTCAAAAGTAATCAACACTCTGCTATCATAAACTTACACGATACACAGAGTAATGAAGCCAGACAAAAAGGTACTCATTAAGTACATGTTTTATGCCATGTGAACTAAATACGGACTCCTAATGTCTAAATAAGTACTTACATAGAGGATTAGTTGAAAACTTTCCACTAAGCATGCGTTTTATTACCTAAGTTCGTTTGTTTATCATGAGTTTCATAACAGCTGTTCATAAATATATTAGGTGTTCCTAAATACCCATGATATGTTTCTAGGTTATATACATTGTGACTAAGTACTTTATTTGTACCCTCTATTGCTATAGTATTTTTTTTAATAAGGGGCTAATGAACAGACATATTGCCTGATGGTAAGTGATCCACACCCATGGATACCCGCAACATCAGAGGCGTCATAATTGCATTGTCGGCCTTTGGGGGATTGGGAGAAGGGTTAGGGTATGGCCAATTCGTGCCGAAAGGTGACTCTACCACAGTTTATGAGATGGTGAAACATACATATACGTTTTCTTTTGGATTCGCCGTAGTAGGCAAAAAGAGAAAAGTTTGAGTTGTGGCCTCAATGACTCAGGGTTGGTCTGAACTTCGAATTTAGTTTTTCGTGTAACGTTGTATATTGAATGTAAATTTGAATTAAAAAAAAACTGTAAATTGGTATCCAAATTTGAAACAAGCCCCCACAGCGTGTACTTTGTTTATTATAATTACCTTTATTTTTTTTGTACCTAATGTTGAAGAATCGTATTAAAAGTGTTAGCATACGGTCTAGACTGAAAACTTAAACAAAAGAAATTTCATTACTGTTTGCTCATGATAAAGATTAGTAAAAACCATTAAAATTAGGTACTTTAGTTAAAATAAGGATCAAATTTTATGAAATTAATAACAAAATTGTCTGGACTGAACAGTTAAGTGCTTTTAGTGCTTGCTTAGTTTAAATCAAACTTTTTAATTATGCAAACATGCTGCCCCTTTCATTTAACCTCATAATAAAATAATTTTTAGCGCCCGACGTATAAAGAAGGATTTTATAAGTTTGACGTCGATGTCTGTGTGTGCCTGTGGCATCGTTGCTCTCAAATGGATAGACCGATATCGATACGATTTTTCTCATTTGTAAGCCAGTTTTTATTTAAATATTACCTATGTTTGGTTAATATCGATCCAGCAGTGAAAGAGTATCGGCTCTTTTCCAAAACGATGTTAGGTATTTTTGGTGTATGATTACTCTCGATTAAGTGTTTGCGTAAGGGGTTTTTTAAATTTTTAATTTTATTTTGTATTCATAAGTCATTCAGGTTTAAAAAAACGTCGAGGCATGAAACAGTATCTGCTTTAAGAGCAATGATTTTTTTAAGACTATTACGTTTTTAGCGGCAAGGATTTGACGAGATATGCCGGCGGTTCTCCCCTTTCATCTTCGGCGTTGAACCATAACAGGTTGCAACAAACTTGCATATTTTGAGATGAAATCTTTGAGGACAAGGACAATTTCCTCTCTTCTCTTCTTCAGCATACTACTGAACGAAGGCCTTCCTCAAAAAGGCCATAACACTAGGTGCCCTATTAGATATAAAAAAACATAGATACTAATATTTCTTATGAATAGAGAAATAACTATACGCGATCGAGACTTTAAACTTTTAAGCAAATTGTTAATATTTTAGTTGCCGATTAATATTTTTCCTTTAGCTAAAATAGTTTATGCCATGTGAACGACATAAAAAACAATTGCATTTTAGTGTAGACAATATTATTATTGATCTATTTATAAAATTCTAAAGTCATCGAAAAGAGTTTCATTAAAGTAATCCGAAATAGCTTTTCAAGCATTTTGTAGGTCTCAACAATGAGCCTGCAACAAATGCTATGACTCTTTAGATTTTATAATCACAATACACAAGCGGAAGCGTTCGATTAAAGTTTTAAAAACATGCGTCACTAATAGTTTCGTGAGAGAAAAGCCTAAGAAAAAGGTATGTATCGGTTTCATTTGGAAGCTAATCAAAAGTTCTACAATAATACCGATTGATTAATGCATATAAGAACATAGCTTTTTTATATTAAAATTGCTAACAGAAGCTTTAGAATCTCCATTGTTAGCACTTTTTCCTAGGTTTTCTACGAAAGCACCTTTACGACCATATTTAGTTTACACAAAAAATGAACATATCTTATTACTTGCACCAAGTGGCCAGTAATTGGAACGTGGCACTGGTCATAGTTAAAGCCAGCATTAATTGCAGGAGCCAAGCCAAGATTCGGGCCGAATCACCGGCCATGCGCCCACCGTAATTAAACTATGTACTAATTACACTTTATACATATAAACTGTTTTTATTGTCCACGGTCCGGTCCCAAAACGGAATGTAAGCCACACTATTAGGACACACTGTGCAGTTATTTTGATACTTCGCTGGTTTTGTGAGTTTCAAATTTAACGTATGTTATAGCCTGTTAGTTAAGTTAGTAACTATTCTAAGTCTGAGGTTTAGTTCTCTAATACGTGTGATGATCACTTTTTAAATAATAATGTATTTAAAAGGACTTTTGTTTTAAATAACAATGTATTTAAAAGGACTTTTGACAGGTATTACTCTACCTGCGGAACTTATGATAATAACATGACTGCTGATGTTTTTTTTAGAGTAGGGGGCAAACGAGCCCTCGTATCACCTGATTGTAAGCGTTTAACGCGGACACCGGTGACATTCAAAGCGTCACAAGTGCGTTGCCGGTCTTTGGGGAATGGAGGAGGGGTTGGGGTATGGGACTCCGGTATCCTTCCGGATGGCGTAAGAAAGCGGTTCCCGGATCTCTCCCGTCTAAGACGCAGAGTGGCACACCGTGTGGTTTTAGTCGGTTCGATTCCGACACGCCCCTCCGCAAACCCCGGTGGGGTGAAGGCCCGAGGGGGTTTCCATACGTAAAAAAAATGGGTCTCCGGTATCTTCACTCACTCGGTGAAACACAGCGCAAGTTTTACACCGGTTTTCTGTGAAGCCGTGCTTTAGGGTACTTCCCGTGAACTCGGAATTTGAAATAATAAATAAATAAATATAAATAGCACAGATAAAGGATAAATTGCGAAAAGCATAAACTTTGAGTTACATCTTATAATATAGCTACAGGTTTGTACGGAACCCTCGGTGCGCGAGTCCGACTCGCCCTTGGGTGTTTATTTAGATTTTATAAACCCGCCGGGTCTTCCATACAATCAACTCCTTTTGCGTATTAATATCCTTGTGACGTTACTTAGAAACTTTGTGATGGCAATAGACTGTAAGTCAAAGCATTACATTGTAATAAATGATTAGTAGAGGCCTCTACATTAATCGAGCCTGCTCAAAGGCAAACGGTGTTATTACCACGTATCTTATTTATTTCCAATGACTTTCCTTTTGAATTCAAGAGACTAATTTTCCCTGAAAATGTGTTAAGCCATGATCATAAATAAATCACAGGGTCAAACTATTAAATTCGCAGGTGTAGATGCATGCTCACGTGCTAGCTCACCCAGTAGCCTGCCAAAACTGGCACCTTCTAATAAAATGACAAAAAATATATTTTAATATAAAAAAAATATGGATTTGTAATTATTATTTTCATATCAAATACTAGCAGCCAAACTGACTAAGTAGAGCTTTTTATGAAATTATTATTAGAGGAAAGTGGAAGTTCTCAAGTAAACATGAGCGAGCGAAGCCGAGGGTAAGAGCTAGCTTACGTATAAATAGGGAGAATTTAGTTCAAGTTAATTAGAGCAAAAAAAAAAAAACTCCACGCGTAGATGTACGAACGCTAATTAGGCAACACCACATCATCTCGTGTTCGTCGAATATCTTGTAGGAGAATATTAGCTTAGTTGTATACAATTATGTACTAGTATGGTTCATGTTCGCTGATATTTATGAAAATAATATATAAGATAGCTGAACATCGAAATATCTCTGAAGTAATATGTTGTTTAAACTATATTCAAGTTCAATAAATCTTATTTTATATTTTATTTCACTGAATACAATTTTGAAATCTTATGTTGGGGTAAGATGATCATTGAGTTTTTTTCACTAGAATTTTATCATAGTCGTGGTAAATAAAGTACAGCAACAAACTTTCTTTTCTTAATTAGGGTATAGCAGGCCAAGACTTCCTTTCTAAGGACTTTTTACTAAACAACTGGACTAATGAAGGCTATTGATGATGATTGATGATGATGATGGCATATACGATCAAATGTGAAGCTGGGTTTTATTTATGGGATGTAAATATTGCCAGCTTTCCCTCTCAAGTTTTTGTTCTAGCAACCAAATTAGTTAGTTAAAGTAAAATTTATTCAAAGTATTCAAAGTATTCTTTTGTATTTAGTATTTTTCACAATACTAAATACAAAAATCAATGGTTATTTAAGAATCCTTTTCTAATGGATACTTAAAAAGAAGAATCATCGAATGCTAAAATTTAAGTCTTGAAGCCCCGGTGTAATAAAATTACCCTTTGAATAAGTTTTTATTTTTCTACGACATCTAACACAACGCCATCTAGTCCCAAACTAAGCAGAGCTTGTATTATGGGTACTAGACAACTGATATAATACTTATATACTTTTTTTTTTGTAAATACATACATATCATACATAGAAAACACAAAAACTCCGAAACAAATAATTGCAGATCACAAAAACATTTGATCCGACCTGGGAATCAAACCCGAGACCTCAGGAACAGCAGTCGCATACGCTACCGCTGGGCCACCGAGGCAGTTTATTATATATAATTTTCATGTCACGTTGTTGTTCGATAAATTACAAATCAATATAACGGATTTTCACGTGTCATTTTAAATTTGTATTTTGCATGCCTAAGAAGCCGCCCATGATTGAACGGACACGAAGACAAGTTGTATGAGACATCTTGTCTTATAGTTATGATTAATAGTTTTATATTTCTCAGTTATTATAAAGATAAATTTTAAAACTTATTCCAAGAACTAGAAGCTAGCAATAACTAACTGATAGTGTTATATGGTACACAGTAGCATATACCCACCTACATCGACTTTAGTAGAGTATTATCAGAACCAAGGGTGAAATGCATCGGAGCATAAATTTTCTCACCGCGTATCATAGTCCAATGGAGCATGTTTATTTCTCAAATCCCATATGGGTTACTAAAGCAATAGTAACCAATTTGCTAGCTTTTCTGTGCCCCTTCGTATGCTTTGAATTTTCTTTTTCTGTATTTCAAGAACAGCAATTTGTTGAAGAACAAATTGTAACGAATGTTCTTTGATGTACCTACATCCGATTACGGATATACAAAAAAAATGCATACAATCGTGCAATAGCAGTGTGATAATGTGGAATGTAATTGTCTCAAAGATATCTTCGCTCCCCTTCTGATCCCAAGCTAGACAGCCTTTACCATGGTTACTAGACTGCTAATAAATGTACGTGCCCATATCTAAATAAATACATTTATTGATTAATGAACTTCCTTTCGATGGCGAGGCCTATGTACAGAAGTGAACTATTAAAAGCCGTTGATGATAATTGATAAATTATACTCAGACACAGAACTAAGCTATCGCACTTTTTGAACAAACGATCTCTGGTTACAGTATTACTAACCTGGACCCCCAATCTGTAAAGTTTATTTACGAAGATAAAAAATAACCGTGTATTACTGTAAATAAATAAAACATCTTTTGTAGTACGTGTCATCATAATTGAGTTGAATACAGGATGTTTACAAAATGCGTATTGTTGGAAAAATGTAACATGTGCAGACATTTTTAATGTAAGAGTGTATGAGCATAAATATATTATGAAAAACAATCTGCCAAACAGGATTCTACACACCGTTATGTTTGTATAAAGGACGTTTATGATACAAGTTGTTACATGCATTTTTTATGTACAAAACAAACACTCTGATAATATTTACATTCGCAAACAGTTCCTTTTTACCCTACTATGGCAAAACAAATAGTTAAAAGTTTTAAAAGTCTATGTATGATTGTGTTTCCCCGACATGCCTAACTACTGAACCAATCTTAATGAACGACGTTTTAAAAGATTTGTAGTAACGGCCCGGATGGCATAGGCTTTATAAATATCGTAAAAAGTGCCTTTTTACGGCTTGAAAACATGCGACGGTAAGATTACGTAGCCACAACGTTGTCTAGCCAGTCCCAAACCCGCACTTGGCCTGAGAGGAGACCCGAGCCCTGCAGTGGGACGTTATGGGTTATTGATGATTGATGATGATGATGACTACAGTATTCTCTTGCGATGGTAATTTTTTTAGGTGAATAGTCTGCCTTTTTTATCTTCTGAACCTCAAAGAATGACTATAAAGAAAAAAACGAACGCTATATTTAATAAATTGTGAAATAACCATGCCCAGAAATTTCGTTATTTGCGAACATAATATTTCTTATATATTTATCAAGCAAGAACATGTAGAATACGTAGTAATGCACTTGGTTCTATCTCAATATATCGGATGGTACGTGCTCCTCTACAAAGAGCCGGGGGCTATGTATAAGACGCTAGCAGCTTGCGTGCGGATCTTAAACTTATCTCCGACATCTGAGCTTAGAGATCAATGAACTTTGATTTTATAGTTTTATCTTGTAGAGTAGTTTCTTCATGTTTGAGATTGATGCTGCAAATATTGTAACTTGAAATTCACTTTGGAGAAAATCCACACTGATGAGTCATTTTGTAAATGGAACTTTCTTGTAAAGACTGAATCTCATTACAAATTACTACTAATTAGAAATCTAAATGATAGTTGTACCTGAATTAACAATCGGCAAAAATTCTATCGTTTGATTCTGTTTTTACTGGTATGTATTATAGAGTATATAAAGGTTCTGTGGGTCGATTTAAAGCCTAGATAAATAATTTTATGATGATCACGTGCTTTGTGCCCTAATGTGCATATTTACCCTAAATTTGGTTACCATATTATAGGTCCATGATAGCATTGAATCCCACTGCTAGCTATTACCAGTTGTGATTAATATCTCTGAACATAGCTTATATATTCCTTATTAGCATATTTTCTCTCTTTTTACTTGTGCATCATAGCCCGTAATGTAATAATATCAAAAGAAATCTGGAAGCGAAAAATTATGCAGGAAATTAAAGGAATAGAAAATACAGAACGTTCTTGCACCTTACATTGTAACGAAGTAATTTTAGATTTTTTTTGCTAAATGCTGGTTAACGAACCTTTAGTAAATCTATGCTACACTTAAGAGGAGAACGGTCTATATAGTGTTAGGTGAGCGGATGGGATAGGACATACTGACATCACTTTTGTGAGTATTTACCGACACCGACTATTTGGTTATTTGCTTAGTTACTGTTTGCCTCCAGTGAATGGAAAATATTGATGCCTGCGGTATTTCCGCACCTTCAAACCTTGGGCGAAAGAGCATAATTCTAAATCAAAGGCCGGCAACCCTTTTGTAACTGGAGTGATAAGTATCTCTTTTCTTATCGTAAAGAACACAGGAGGTCTGTTCATTTATGTAATTTAAAAAATACTAACTAACTTTATACCATAAAGTTGCTTATTATTTTTTAGCGAGTGGAAGGAGCAAAAAATAAGCATATTCTGCGAATTTAAAAAAAATCTAAATTATTTTAATAGTTCAGAAGATTGAAATTCAAACAAAAGAAACTTAAAGTCCACGAACTTCGGTAGAACAAACTAAAACATAAATATGCAATGACGTTTGTAGGCTTATCCCTTTTCTCTGTCCATATTTTGTTACATCTTATTTTGTCTCGTTATTTTGATACGAAATATTTTTACCCGTACGACTTTTTGATCGTATGATTTCAAAGAGGATCCTGTTATAAAAGTCCCCATTACTGCAGGCTTATTCGCCTTGTGTGTGAGCTTGCACTTTGTAAAAAGTCTTAAAAGGTTTTACATTTTTTTCGAAGTTGCATGTGATGTTTCGTTTACTTTTTATTTATTATTCCTTTAAAACTGATTAAATTTGACCGTGGAAAAATGTGTTTGTATAAAGGAACGGTCATGAAAAGACTGTTCTAGCATTGAACAACTGTTAAGTTCTTCTAGTGACTGGCTTTCTGTCTAAATCTGTGGAAGACAGAAGTTTATCGTTGCATAGTTTGAGAGGCTCAACTACTAAGAGGAGCGCCTAAATTATGGCTAAGCACTTTTGTCTTACCTTGTAGTAGTCCACAGTTGACTGTAGTCACTTGCTTTTAATTTGTCCGTTTACATGTTGGCCATAAAATTATTATTAGACACTTAAAAAGGAACTACGTTTACATTTACCATCCTGAAATATCTATCATATATTAATTACACTCAAACTTACCGAACTTCTCAGAAAGTACCTCAACACTTTCAGAGCATCTAACAACTTGTTCATAAACTTAGAAATCTTTTCCACACTGTTTACGAGACCAACTTCGGTGTACATCTTCGTACCTGAGTCGGGAAGTTTTCTAACATTAATTGCTATATTATCACGTGGGTCCTAGCCTGAAGTGAATCTAGTAAAAGCCTTCCCGTGTATCAAAAGTTGCCTTGTCGTTGAAACTCGTCGCCAGGTAAAACTTCCTCCAGAAACTCTTATGAGTACTTGGAATTTAAAAGCGATTGTTTTAATGGATTTGTGGGATGTGAAACGATTTTAAATTTTCGTCTCTCATGTGTGGCTTGTAAAGGTTAGTCTGCATGTATATTGTACATATTGAATGCCTTTTAAACGGTATCTCTCATTGTTATTTTATCTAACTTTACGATTTTTAAAAACTTGACCCAGTTCTAAATCTTCAAAAACTCTTAAGAGACCAGGAAAAAAAAGGAGTTTTAAAAACGATTTTAGAAATGGGATCGAGAGCGAGACGATTCCGGGCTTAGTGGGCCGCAATGTAGTTTTGTGCAGAATGATGGGAGATTGTTTGACGAGGGGATCTGTTTGTTCAACAGGTTAAGGCGCCTTTGACTGGATGTCGTAGTAGTTTTTCGTGTAGAAATATCACATATTTTTGGCTTTGCGTCACCATGACAGCGTCCCGGGAAATCGAAATCGAAAGGGATTTTTTACCCCATCACCAAAAGAAATGATATCCTGTATTTAATATCAATAAAAATGTTGCTGAAATGTTTTCTATATTCTCGTTGTTCTCTGTTATAACAATAATAATATAAATAAGTTCGTTGGGAACGGTGGCCGGATCTAGCAGTTGCTTGTTCTGGTTAAGATAAGCGAAGCAAGAAATTCCTTGAATGGATCTATATGTATTCATATTTTACCTGTATAGAACAAAATATACGTGGGTACGTGCAAAAAATATTGACACTCTTCCGAAATGCCATTTTAATGTTTAACATTTTTTTAAGTTATTTACAGGGAAACCCTACCGAATACCGATATCAACGACTCACATAATAAGGTAGAGCTGGCAAAATATACATGTGGTGTAAACCCAGTGGCGGTTGAACGAAATATGCGAACATAATGTTAAGGTTCATTACTTTTTTCACAGCCAGCTATTAAAGTAACCAAATTTAAATATAAAAACCTATTTTAAATATCGAACTTTGTGAATCGTAACTGAAGCATTCAAAATTTAAAATTCGATTCGCATATTCTTTTGACTGAAGTTCGAAATTTAAAATGCGGTATTCATTTGCGGATAATTGTGTGTTTCGTATGTGATACGTAATCTAATATATAAAATTCTCGTGCCGCAAGTCACGGTGTATGTTACCATACTCCTCCAAAACGGCTGGAATGCTGTAAAGCTGGCTGGATGAAAATTTTTGTATATATTGGGTAGGTCTGATAATTGGCTAACGTCTATTTTTCATACCCCTAAGTGATAAGTGCGGATCACCCTAAATATATATTTTTATTTTTTTTGACCAATATTTTTATATATGGCAAAACAACTTTTGTCGGGTCATGTAGTAATCTTTTATTTTCAGAAGACTTATGTAGCTAATTTAAACGCATATTGAAATTTTGGATAGTAAGTAATTGCATTAATATTCTTTTAAAAACAGTATTCTAATACACAAGTACAAAAGCTTTGACAACTTCAGGAAAATAACTGACCCAATCCAAAATAGGTTTTTTTCCTTCAGTTTTAAGTAAAATAATAATGATAGTATCGATAAACAAAAGGAGATATATGTTTAATATTTTTTGTTCATCTAATTTCACGTTTCTTTAATGCATTTAAACTGTACTGCGAAATAATCCTCTGTGGACAAAAGGATATTCGGATAATGAAATACGCTAAAAGTATTAATTACGAGCATAAATTATTAATTCAAATAATAAATTATTAATTAACTTCTGAAATAAGGATACGAACAAAAGTAAATATCTCAGATACTCAGTGGATTTAAGGAAAATCAAGGACTTGTTAAACTTATTGAAATAATAAACAAACATTTTCCTGACTAGTAAACAATACACAGCAAGATAAACAACCTTGAATTATGGCTGGCAAGAAAATTATTCCCTTACAAAAAAAAAACAAATCTAAAAATGCAGTAACAACAAAAAACACATTCATAAAAAATAGAATGAATTGAACTATATCCTAAGTTCCTTTTAAAGATATTCGAAATTCAAACGAAATTTGCGAGTACTAGTTTCAATTAATCCAGTTGGATTAGAATTTCGAACAATGGCATTACATGAACGCAAGGTTAATGACATTTTGTGCTTGTGTGAACTCATCCGTTATTGAATCGATTAGGCGATTAGTTTTGTGGCTGAGATAACCTTAGAAACGAATAAATAAATAGACAACAATACATAGAAACAAATAAAAAATAACACAGAACGCCATCTATTCCCAAACTAAGCAGAGCTTGTGTTATGGGTACTAGAGAACTCAGACAAGAGAATACATATAGTTATACTTTTTTGTATATATAAAAAACAACAAACTACGAAACAAATATCGGCAGATCATTCAAACGGTTGTTTGAATGATCTGCCGATATTTGTTACCCGGAAGTTACCCGGGTGGTTACCCGGAAGTCGAATCCGAGACCTCAATCACAGCAGTCGCATAAGCTTCCACTGCGCAACGGAGGCAGTTCAATCAAATGAAATCTTAGATTCAATCAGATTGTATTAGACGTCGTTCTATATTTAAGTTATTTATATATCATTGCACACCTTTATGTAGACCTCTTAACACATTTTCAAACTCTTTAGCCCATATTATAAAAAAAAGCATACAAACTTGTAGTTGTTATGCAGAAAAAAGATTGCCTTTAGTTATCTAGTATTTAAAGCATGAACTACCATACTTATTTAGGAGCAAATTAGTAGTTCGATTGTCGTATGAAGATATAGAAATACAGTCCTTCTCTCGAGATCTTAAATATCTTGTTGGAGTACCTTTGAGGATACATTGATCTTTTCCAGCAGTAAACATTTAAAATGAGCAGTATGTCTCGATATATTTTTAATTGAATACATAGATAAATAGATATCTTTTTATGGTATAATAACAAAAAGACAGTTACAGTACAGTTCGTTTTTTTTCTCTTGTAATTAGTGTTATAGACTGTAAATTATAAGAGAGAAAAAGATGAAAAAAAATGCGGGCCTTATAGCGGTCTGCGATCTCTCACAGGCAACCGCCGGACAGACTAGGAGATAAAGTATCAAGAAAGGCACTTTATATATAAGGCACCTTAATTACAGCACGGATTATCTATAGTAATTTGTGTTATTTGCCCAACTCACAACGGAAAGAAGCATAAAAAAAAAATTACTTAAACACAATTAATAACCAAGAATGACTCAATGTTATTTCCTGATCCATGTGAGAGCTCTCCTTCATCAACAATCCATAATGTCCCACTGCTGGGCTCGGGTCTCCTCTCAGCAGAGGGTTAAGGCCATACGTCCCCATGATGGCCAAGTGTGGGTTGGGGACTGGCAAGACTACCTTGTGGCAATGTAAATCTTGCTGTTGGATGTTTTTAAGCCGCTCAGAGGCTTTCAATTAAGCTTCATGACTGTTACCCGAAGATAACAACCGGGATCGACTGCTTAACGTGACCTCCGAATCACGGAGATGCTCATGGTAACATGCCACCAGCTGTCACCCATCCAAGTATTGACCGCACCGTCATTATTTACCCTCGATGATAGTTTCTAATCACCAAGTGCAACTGGGCTATGAGAGCTCTCCTTAAATATGTTTTAATATGAAAAGGATTTCCAAAAATATTTTTAGATTTACAAGCACTTGGTTTATTTTTTATTAATTATAAATATGAAACTCAAGAATAATCTTAAAACGACTCTTCATTGAGCATCTATTCAGCATCTTTGATTTGTTGAAATGGTGAATGGCGAAATAACAGAATCCCAGTCCAACAGAGCAGATTCATCAATCAATTTGTTGAAATCCATCTCAGCAATCACATCGTTCGTATTGTGGAATGTCTGAATTAAGCGAGCTGCACACAACCGGAAACTTCGTACTGATTCGAAATCCGATTTCCAGAAGGTTGCACTATGGATTTATTATACGAGTCTACCACACATCCGTTCAGAATCCAGTTGGTTTGGATAAATATACACCAATAAATTCGATTTCCTTGTCTATTATTCTCAGATCTGTAATAAGTTTTTCTTCTCTAAGAATTTGGCGAATAAACGTTCCATCGATTTACTGGTTGACCCATTTGGATCTCTATGAGGAATAAATTGACATAGTTTTATTCACATTCCATACACTGTATACATATATTTACACCAAAATTAAAAGTTATAACTTTATGCTCACTGATAATTTTGGTTTTACCCGACTACGGCAAAGCTAATGGAAGGTTATGATTTTGACGGGCTATGTTTGTATGTATGTTCATCTGCTCCCTGATAGCTCCCCAACTTCTTATTAGAACTGAACAAATGAGAGATCGTTAAAGCGTCTTGATTGTGCGTTGGTTATAAACTATATGACGTGTCACTAAATGTAATGTGGTGCCCTCTAGTGGTCATAAAGTTCTGTTTTATCTTTGCTATAAATGTATTTAATAATATTTAAGTATGTTTATAAGTGTACGGTAACTATAGTACATTCTCCAGTTATCATACCACTCTTAATTTGGCATAAGACAGCCCTGTATCATATCTATAAGGCTATTATTATTATTTAAGACTAACTTTTGCCTGCGGCTTTGCTCACGCAGAAGTACATAATTTCACCCCCCTATAGGGCTTGTATTTCAAATATTCCTTCGTTAGTGATCACTTACGTAATAAAAAGAACCTACATGCAAAATTTCAGGATTATAGGTTCAGTGGTTTGGGCTTTGCGTTGATCTCTGGGTATCTTAGTAAGTCAGACACCTTCCTGTTTTATATATTTATATACAGATAGATGTATTGAATTGTCTATCAAATCTTACATATTTTACTAAGCTAGGGTTCTAAGCTTCCGAAAGTCTCAAGTATCTTTATGAGACGATGAGAGATGATCTCATAAAGATAACTGAAAATCTGAAAAAATAAAACCGCCGGGGATCATTGGTCTCTGGTTTTATGTTTGAGTTTTTTTCACTCCACATAAATGAGCACTTAACCTTAGCTCAATTTTTTTAATTTCCAGGTACTTCTCTTTCAATTATTTTGTAATAAAAACCTTATTCGCAATTTGCCGGCCGTTCTCAAGTGCTGGTCTTACCAAGGAATGGCTTTTGAAATTCGTTTTTATAGATTAAATGAGTTGTTTTTTTTTTAATTTATTTCGCTATCTATTCTTTTTGCTTTATGTATAAGGATCATATTACAAAAAAATATTGAAACACATACCGTATATAATTCTAGAAACTTATGATTTTTGGTTTGAGTATAACATAACCATCCCGAACCAAGTAGCGGGTAATTGGAGAAGCTTATGTCCAGCAGTCGATTGCGATAGGCTGATGATGATGATAACTATCCCGGGGGTTTTCATGCGTAGATAAAAAGGAGTTGAAATTATTCAAAACTATTCCAGGTGTTTTCTAAAACCGTAGATAGTAAAAATACGCTTTATTTCGGTCCAAATATGACTGTGTAATAAGATTTGTGACGTATCAAGATCTATAAATATAAGCTAATATTTTTTCTGATGGCGTGTTTCTGGATTTCTGGATCAAGATATCGTGAACGGTTATTGTAAGACATTTATCTAGCTAGGGATCGCATAGTGGTCAAAAGACGACCATAGTTCATTAATTCTTTTTTATTTGCTTTCAGCACAGGGGTGCTGAAGGACGGCCTCCATATAAATTTTAAAACTATTGGCATAATTTTCGTAAAAAGGAGTACAAAGTTTTTGCTTCGCGTATTAATATAATATTTTTTAATCAAGAACAATGCCCGTAAATACAAATAAAGCTATATGAAAAATTCTTGTATATAACTGTAAATGAAATTATCTAAGAACGTCAAAAATACATCTTGAACGCGTCATGCTCATCTCCACGCGTATCCCAATTAATTAAATCAGCGCAGTAAGAGTGAGGGTGATTCCAGTCCGGTGTTATGGCTAATTCGCATAATTTCCCCCTGTCTAATCAACCAAGTGGTCTGAATTGGAGAGTTTATTAACTACCATCTTGATTATGTATCTGTTTTCTGGGATCGCACAGGCCGATGGTTAAATTTATCATTTGGTTAAATGTTGTATACGATTTTAGCACGTCGTTGACGAGTATTTGAGTTTCATATTTTCGATGTGAAACCTTACAATCTCTCTCTGTATGTATATCCACCACACCAGGTACCACCAGGTCTAACCTGGTCAAGAAATCCCTCGACCATGGACTATCTACAATTATATATTAGACATAAATAAACACATAACGCCATAGTCTCAAGCAGAGCTTGTTTTATATGTACTAGACAACTGATATAAATACATATGTATTTTGTTATTAGTTGTCTAGTAGTGTCTAGTCATTATACATACTTTATTATGTAAGTTTTATTATTATACACTTTTAAAAAAGGCAAGTTTTATGCCGAAATTACTTAATTTGTTGAAGAGTTAAAGACGCCCAACTAATAAAAATACTTAGAACATAACCTTTCACAACCCATAATGCTCCACTGCTGGGCTCGGGTCTTCTCTCAGGAGAGGATTAGGGTTATATGTCCCCACCCTGACCGAGTGCGGGTTGGAGGCACAGCCTTTGTTGACTATTATTTATTGTCACTCTCAAATTCTGCATTCCACAGTCCTACTCTGAAACTACATGGTTATGGATCAACTACATTCATGTGTGTATTGCAGATATTCTCGACTTGTATTTCAAGAAATGTCAATGAAATAAAAGTATAGGGTATAGGGTGCTGGTTTTTTCTGTATACATAAGTATTAAATTATAATACACTTTCGTTCTCTGTACATAAACCCATATTAAAACGTACACCTAATCAAATAATTTACAAAATAATCTACCTGATCCGCATCCAATTTCCTACAGGTATCTTATTAATTTTAAATGAATAAGCTTTTGAAAAACATGTATGGGTCAGTGTTACCATAAAATGAAAAAAATACAATAATAGTACGGAACCGAAAACCAAAAACCTCATGCTTTCAATTTTCATGTAAATTTTATTAGACTTATGGTTTAGTAGGCAAATTAGATTGGGAAGGGTATAGTAACATTTGGTATATATTGAACACTGGCTTGATTAGAATTGGCCAATATTGTCTAAAAGGGTTTACCTTTTTCTCAAAGCAATATTAAAAACGGTTGAGAGAACGTAATGAATTTAAGTACGTTCATTTTCATTTCATTGATATTTGTATCTGATGACGTCACTGAATGAAAGCTGCTATTTAATAACTTATTATTGATAAGTGAATTTTACGGGCTTCGTAATATAGATTATTCAAACATAAATATATAGATATTAATACATGAGACACGCCTTTCTAGGAAATTACGTTAGCGTAATTTCCTAGATATAATAGAGAAATATTAAATTTTGCACAGTAAATTCTAATAAGGTGGAAGAAAGCAGAAAGCTTAAAAAAAATAAAAAATAAGAAATTAATTAAATGAATTATGGTTGAATTTTCACCATCGAGTGGCTGCTAGCAACTGATTACTGAATCGTTCAGCTTATTTTAAAAAAAGATACATATTCTGAGGTTGGATTTTGTACTTCTCCAACTGTATGTTAATCTAGCAATGAATCTGGTGTACAATAAAGAGATTTATTATTATTATTATTGGATGACGTCGTGCCTTAGTGGCCTTTCTGGTGTCCGGACAAACCGAAAGAACAAGTACCGTCAGTCTTTTTAAGATGTGTTAACTTTAGCCCAGTAGCCTCTTAGTCCTTGTATTCCCAAGGCTAGGCGTCGCCTCGTCAAGAAAGGCGTTTTAGTCAAAGTAACTAGCGAAATTCCTTCGCCAACTCCACTGTCTCAAAAATTTGTCATTTTCCGATAAATAATAATAACGATACCAATTTTTTCCTTAGAGTTCTTTGAAGGTTTTTTTAAGTTATTTGGAAGAACTAACAAGGAATGAATTATTAAAAAAATAAAACCCTACTACATCAATATCATATCTAAAACTTATAGTATAGTATGTATAATTATAGTATATAGTGTTTATAAATCAAGTCGAAGAAAAGCGGGCGGTTAACGCCCAACGAAGTGGGCACGGGTCGGCTAGTATCTGATAAAACGGTAGATTCCTAACCTGAAAGATCGTCTTACGACTAAATTTTCGGTCAAAGTAAAAAAAAAAACTATAAAATATAATTCTAAGTTAGAAGTGAATTTATTACAAGGGACATAAAAGCTATCATTGCTGGGGCGGTCTTCAAGTCAAAATCACTGGAGCATTTAAACGAACTCTTTGTTCATGAGTGACTGACCGTGGCATGATAGACAGTTCATAATGGAATTTAGAATCTAGTTGCGATGACCTTGTCCATTAACTATCTGGTTGAAATGAACTTGTTGTTCATTCATTGTTCGGTATGTCTGGATTATTTAGAAATTCAATAAACTAAGTACCTACTGTATACGTAGAACCTTTTCTCCGATAAGAGCCGTTGGTTTAAATTTTTTATACTTTAAATAAAATCTTGCTTTTTAATTTAATGTATAAAAGGAACGTAACGCAAGATTGAAGATTTGTTTTTGGAACTCAATAGACAAATGCGTTCTTGTCCTTTGCACAGTCCCCTCTCCTAAAATATATACCCAACAACCTGTTGAGCCTCTAATTATTTCATCAAATCAATTAAAAACAACGAAAAAGTTGATAAAAGATTTTTTTCGAGAGGTCATGTTATCATTATTACTTTAAAAAAATTCGTCTAATAAATGTAGTAATTAAATCATCAATTTATCTTTAGCAGACATGTACACGAATTCACTGTAATAATGACGTCTGGTCTGGATGATGATCGCAGAGCTGCTGAGTAAATAACCGAGTAAATAAGTAGTTCAGACAACAGTGACACTACTTTGTTAAATTTCATACATAAAGAAATCTTGCCTACTTTAGTAGTACACTTAAGCTTCTCAGAACTGTCATAATAAACGAATAAAGTAAGTTTATCTGTACAATATGACATGATTTATGGTAGAATACTTTTATATGAACGATGTCTACTCAACAGAGTGTAACATATAATATACAATAATTGTATAACGTAAGCACGAGTAATAGTAATAGATCATCTCTTGGCAGATTCCTCAAGTAACGCCTGAATTACATTTAGGTTCTTCCTTTCTGAATATATTGTAAAGTATCTTTTTTTTCTGCAGGACACTGTAATTGATGGATATGTCTAGTATTAGAATACATTTTAAGAGATAATTATATGTAGAGCGTAACACATAGATTACAGAGTTACTTTCGAATATATAATATTAATATAGATTTGAATCAGGTTTGTTTCGATTTTTGTGAGCAATCAATCTACAACCCATTATGTTCCAATGCTGGGCTCGGGTCTCCACTCAGGAGAGGGTTAAGGCCATACAATTTTTGTGATTCGCCTTAAAATATTTAGACCATCGTAAGTCTCATAACAATTGGACTTCGGCCTAATCTGGGTGGAACCAGCGTCGCAACAAGACACAGGGGTTATCCGGTCGATGACGCTGTACGGCGCACCGGTGTGGGCGTCGGCTCTGACCACCCAGAATAAGGCGCGCCTCTAGCGGCCTCAGAGGGTGGCTCGTTGTTCTACGCGGCTGGAGACTCCACGTGCTGGCTTCGCCACCGTGGAGGCCCTCCAGCCAGTCATCCCAGAGTGGGTAGGGCGGCAGCACGGGACCCTTTCCTTCCGAATGTCGCAGGTGCTTTCCGGGCACGGTTGCTTCGGGAAGTACCTGCACTCGGTCGCGCGGAGGGAATTGAGTCCCGCCTGCCACCACTGCGACTGCAGTGAGGACTCGGCCCAGCAGACGCTGGCGGTATGCCCCGCTTGGGCACCGCAGCGTCGGGCCCTCACTGCAGTCATCGGAGGAGATCTCTCACTGCCGGCCGTCGTACGCTCCATGGCCGGCGGCGAGAGCAGTTTTA